>OW679201.1:59814525-59938741 GCA_940337035.1 Agriotes lineatus | reverse complement strand
ATAGGCGCCCAAAAAAAATTGCTTAAAACAGCTGCTTAAGGCTGCCTGTAAAACAGATTGCAACCCAATCGCTACCGCTGCGTTTACATAATAACCGTGTTATAATAAAATAACTTTTTCACTGCCATGATTTATATGCAAAATCAATTTTCATGTTAATTCCACGTAATTAACACGTAACAAGGTTAACGTCAATTTATTAGCCCAAAAACTGTAATCCCTCGAAACATCTACGTATCTATACCATAGGGAAGTAAGTTTCGTTCAGCTTGGTTACTGAAATATTTCCAAATATGACCAATCCATGATTGAGGACCCATAAAAAGCTACAGCAATTGCTGACTGACATCAGTGATACGGTCGAAGAACCCAACCCTTGATGTGATAACATTCATCAAATGAGCAACGCAAATTCAAATGAAGTATATAAAGATATATTAAGATTCTTTTATAGAAAAAAACTATCGTAGTAAGGCTACCATAGATATGCATACTAATTGTGCTTCAAATAATGTCAATAGTTTATTTTTTGACACCAACTACTACAACATCAATAATAGAATGTAACTTTCACAACAGGTTGCTACTGTACTTCTTCAAAATTCTGCTTTGGCTTTTCTCCATCCATACTGCTGTCACCTTTAGAGCTCAATCAAGATACTACAAGATTGTTTCTAAAATATAATCAATGTAAGGTTCATATTTTTATCCCGCTTGTAATTTTCGGAATCACGCCATTGACTTCAGACCGGCTGAGAGATGAACTCGTTCAGTTGCCTGGTCACGAAGAAGGAAGAGCCGAAAGCTTAAGCGATCAGTGAGGTTGGGCTGTGATGGTGCGCTTAGAGCACGTTGTGAGATTGTATTTTGAAAATGTATTTAACGGACTGTGTGGCAACCCTACAGCTTTTGCCGTATCATGAAATGCCTAAGTTAGTTGATCTTCTAAGCACGTGCCGTTCGAACTATCGAAGAATTGTATTGTCAAATTTCAGCAGATCCACAAGCGCTTTAGCATAGCCTGATTGCTGTCAACCCATATTTTCCGCTCGGGTGGGTTGTTATTACTTGGCAGCGGCCACCGTCGGTCCACCATGGCGAGCTCAAGCATTGGAACACATTTTTTCAGACGATCCCGGGTTGCGGCTAAAGTCTCGCTCTTCTCATCTGTAGCTGGCCACGAGTACCTTGCAAGTCTGTTGCAGGCAGTAAATAGCTTTGCACCTTGAACAGCATGAGGCTTCAAAGTTAATTTTTGGCAATAGTCTTGCTACATGACGATCCTGTGTTACTATATGGTACTATACTTAAATGTCTAGCTGCTTTAACATATGGCCCTAAATATAGATTCCCAGTTAATGACATCCGCATTAATGAACATGAAAAAGCAAATTTAAATTTGTTACAATTCCCATATCAGAATAAAAGATGCATTCAATTTTTGAGCCAAATTAACCACAACCGGCCTCGGCACAATGGCGAATAAATAAAACTCAACAACTGGCACAAATAATATACTTTTAACAACAAAATTAATTAAAAACGAGAAGCCAAAACTACACACAAGCTTTCTGCTTGGCTTCCCCAATAAACAGCAACAATTGGCACTCTATAGGTAACCACAGCAAAATGTTATGCAATTGTTTTAGTAAGTTTTTACAATCTTTGATCCGTAACTTCTAAATGTTTTCTTAAATGTCATTCAGGAACACGCTAACCGCACTTTGGTTGCATTTTTTCACTTTTAGTTAAATAAAAATTCACAAGATATTAGCACTTTCTTGTAGTGTTCTTTAATTCTGAGATTACTTTTCAAATGCTCTTTGTATCATTGTGCTTACACTGCTTAATAAGTGTCTTCATATTACACAATTAATTTATCCAGTCATCACAAATTAGCTTAATTTGCCATACCGAGCACAAATATTAAATACAAGCTGAATGCAACCCTGACGATACTGTTTTATGCAATTACTAACTTCTGTTAATTAAATTACAGTTATTGCTAATTATGTGTTATGTAATTATCAATGGTGTCTATTGTTCCAATAAATGCAATACCAATGAATATTTCTTTAGTCTTCCTACGTTAGCAATGCAACCAGAATTGCTGTAAGCATCATACTATTATAATACATCAACCCGTGCGTGGCTTACACTCATTCTATATGATTTTAACTCGTTTGTATATAGAGAATTGTAGGAAATTACTGCAAAAATTGCATGACATCAATATATACATATTGGCTTATGGTACCCTAACCCCAATGATATGCTATTTACAAAGCTTTCTTCTTCCAAATCTCACTAGATCTCTGTATTGCAGCTTCATCGGCTTACCTCATTTTTTGCTTTATTCTTCTATTTTCATTTACATATTCGTTATGGCTGTACCATAGGAACTGTTTCCTCTTAATTAATTCTAATAGAGACTGTTGTACCTGCGTCTTCTCACTTGTATGTTGAATTAATAATTCTTCAATCTCTTTGCAACTCTGTTCCCAACAGACCTTCATGAGTTATTAGTTCCTTTTCCTCTTCTCTATACGTACAGTAAGTATTTAACCATTTGCTTTATGGCTTTACTTGTTCATTCGGAGAATCCAATCCTATAGCTTGAGAAAACCTCATACTCGTACAAAAAAATCTTCAAAAGAAGAAACCTATTTGCAATCATATTGAAATGCGTATCATAGCTTCAGCTCGGAGCAATGCGACTGTCGTGTAGTTTAGATATTTGTTGCCCAAAGATTTGCTCAGCAGTCTAACTAAGCAAACACACTTTGAATTTTAGATGTGGCATCCGCGAGAGCAAACACCGTAATCGAGTGTAATCACTAATCAGAGACTACCCTCAGTGGAGCCGCAAACTAGAAGCTCGCGTACGTGAATGTTTGAATTAGAGCTCAAAAAATCCCCTGCTTTGACGCCGACTATTTACAAATTCGAATTCACATGCGGAATTGAAAATGAAACGAAATTAGGCTGCTTTGTATTCACGAGGCTCCGTTTCGTTGCCGGTTTTGTTTATTATGCAGATTGTCGAGGCCGGCTACATGGATTTAATATTATTGTTAATGTCGCGAGCATAAATAAACGCTCCTCGCGGAACAGAAATTTAATCTTACAGAGTGTTCCTGTGCAGCTTCAGCTAAATAATTCTCTTGGAAGTTGCGTTCTAATTTTGAGGGTTTCCATTCGTTGGATAAAGGAGGTAATGAAGAACGGAAGGCAAACAAAAATAAAATTAGTAAGCTGCTTTAAATATATTTCAGGAGCTGGAGCTTCTGTGAGTAGTCCTAATGCAGGTGGATTAGCACTGTCTCAAAATAACAATGTTGGTATTAAGCTCACGTCAAAACTTTTAGGTAAAAGCGTGAAACCTTGATCCTTTTCACTTCGTTATTAAAAAGTGGCACAAATAAAAAGTACCCTTAAAAGAAATTTTAATACAACATCTAAAGAACAGTGCGATTTGCTTGAAAGAAAGTTACTGACTACTTAGGAACGGTCTATGGTACATCACTAAGAAATTAATCTTCCGAAGATTATAGAATATTAGCAACGAATAGAAGATAACCTGCTTATCTGCACTTTTCCCATACGATTCACACAAATTTTCGTTGTGAAGAACTGCCAAAATAGGTGAAACAATTGTTCCAAACCGCAAGCGCCGCCTGATACACATTCATGCATTTAGCTCCAATTATACAGTTTTAGTGGCCTGGATCCACGAATGCCGCTCCTTCGTTTCCAAAATCGCCTGTGTGGTGTTTCGTTGTGTGGATATATCTCTCTGCCTCCGATCACTTTTAGAAGATCTTAAAAATTCATACTTTTGTTCCTTTCCTTTTTACGGGCTAAAAGCAACGCCTGGTCAATGTGATTTTTGTTTTGATAGTTGGAAGAGCGGTTCTGTACGAGCATTATAAGGTCTTCGTTTACCATTTTTGAAAGACTTAGGATGTGCTAAGCCGTCGCTACCTTGGAATGTTTTTTGTGTGCCTTGTGCAAGTTTGGGGCTAGATTTCTTCAAACTCATTATTGTGTAGATTCTATTTGGAAACGTCATTTTTGGAAAGGCAGTTCCACGTCAGATTAACGGCTTGGCTTATACGTGTTTCGGAAAACCAGTGTGCTCTCTTGTCATCCTTAATTCGACCTATGGGGTAACTCACGTGGTTATTTACACCCACACTTTCGCTTTGGCGCATCTTTTCCATTCTAGCCAGTTGAAGTTATTTGAGAAAACTTTGGTATCAGGTCGCAAGACGTGTTTGTTCGGGGTCTTTCTTGTGTGACTTACGAATTCACTAAGTAAAGGATCTCAAACCCGACAATACCCTACAAGGTTCAGAACTTGCCGTATATCTCGGTTTGTCTATGATCGAACACCACGCCTTTTCACACTATCCTTTGTGATAGCAACGACGCCGTAAACACCACCAGTCCGCATCGACTTTAGGTTAGATCTTTTTCCACTCGATAGTTTGATCCTCGTTTTGGTGTTCTGATTTAGATTTTCTTTGGTGGTTGCATTCGGCTTCTTCGAGTATTATACAACTATACATGTGTATGTTTATCCCAATTTCTTCCTTTATCAATCTGTTCGACTTGTTTTCGTGTTCCTTTTTAGTTTTATTTAAGTTCGGATACGTTTGACGGATTGAAAACGGTTTGTTTTCCCTACGCGAGTAGATCATCAGGTATTGCTGTATTTAAGGATATATTTTGAGTGTCTCTACTTATTGTTATACCTTTTGTGGTACTCCCCGCTTTGGTGGCAGCGATTTACAATAGGTTGCATTCCTTTATCAATACGGGCGTCTTCCTTACGGTGTCTGTTCCTCTAATGTGTCGTTTGCTGTCCACAATCAATTTACCAGATTTAGTCCCCTTGCCTATTAACCGATGGACACGATTAGTGGGTCCTTTTTTTCATGTTTCCTGGTTAGACCAGAATATTTTCACAATATGTTTGGGTTAATTATGTAATGCTAGCTCCTGCATAAATTTGATTAAACATTAAAAATGTATTTACATTAATGCATCCCATTAACAAGCGTTACATCTAGCCTGCGTTTGGTGTTACGATAATGCGAAGACTCCCGCGATGAGCAACGTAGCTCTGAAGGATCGACCCCTTTTTTTCCTTTTCCATAGGAAGCTAGGACACCTACACTTATAACGCGGTCGAAAAGAGTATTTAAGAAGCTCCGCGATCAGTTAACGACATTTGACATTATCCCACCTTGAGTCCACCAGTCCTGATTATGTCCTCATCCTTTCCAACCTGGGTCCTCCAATCTAGCAAGCTAAGCGGTCTAACGTAGTAGCCCTCCAACCCTTACCAGTCCAGGGTTCATGGAAAATGGCAAGGTAAGCTTTTAACCCTGAAGCTAAAACCTTCAGTACCCGTAGAGCGGAACCGTTAGAATTCGATTTTATCTTGGTTGCTAACCTTTTTTGGGAAATCGAATCCTTGAGGCTAAAACCCTAGCTTCAACAACCTAGATTGGTTGTTGAACTGTCTTGCAGGGTTAACTGTTTAAAGCAATCCCCGACTGTGTAATCCATAAGCGCAAATACCGGCGTTTTCGAACCACTTCACCAAGGTGTTTAATACACCACATAACCTAAATTTACTAACAATAGGACCCGTAGGGATTAGATCAACTATACCGGCTAGAGCCTAATAGCCGCACGTCGTAAACTCACCTAGAGGGTCCGGTTAGGACGTTTAAAATCGACTTCCTGGTGTCCGTAGATAGAGCTCGCCTTCCAGAAATTCACCGCCGACGAGCTGTCAAATCCATTTTCCCGGCTAAAAGCGAACAAACGCTATCAACAGAATTTCGTTGCTCCAATATCAACGTCGGACCAATGTAAGGCAACAGCACACTCCGCACTGGTATCTACGCGACACTATCAACCGCAGGTAACCCTTAAACTTGCTAAATTCAACGCCTATTTGCAGAGCAATAAACTGTAAACAAAAGGCGAACCGAGAAGGTGGGGACATCCGACCTACCAGCCAAAATCCATAATTAGCACTTAGTCACCGGCAACCGCGTTTTGTAACTACACTTGCTGCAACGTCCGTTGCAACCGTCTTCCGTACAATAAACACGACACTTTAGAGAAATTTTTTATTTTCATAACTTACGATTTAGGTTTAAATTACTGCTTATTATGTAATCTAGATAACAACATTATATTTTTGGTAATTACATAGTGCTTTTATGCTGTATATATTTGAGTTTGAGCGAACCCTGTCTTCGATTAGAGTTTACCCTTGATAGAAATTCATGTCTTTCACAGGTCAGGAACCTAAAAACTTTGAAACGTTTCAATTATACCATTGTTTTTTCTCCATTGGTGTTTGGGGGTTCCTTATTTTTAAGTAGGAATGTCCTTTTTGTGGATTCACTACTTTTTCAAGTTATTTACCATGGCATGTTTTGAATTTCTTACGCTCTTTCTTTGACCAATGCTGTCGGATGTTGAATTGGGTGCACTCTATAAAAGTTTTTGTCATCTGTGGAGGGTTTATGCCAAGTTAATTGCCAGTGTACCGTTTTTATCTTGTATGGAACACTGGTATTGGTACCCGAATTCTTTTATTGCCCTTTCCTTTCCCCTTAATTCAGTTTGGTGGTTTTTAAGACTTTTGTTCTAGGAGATACTCTGAATTGGTCGTCTTTCGTTTGTTATTGTGTTAAATAACCGTCGCTTTATTTCATCTCCCGATAGCTTTTTCTCATTAATGCTGTTACTTTTTCGGACATTTACAGCGTTCTGGGAAAGAAGGTGTGTTGCAATTCGAAGGAGTCGCTAAATATTTTAGCTTAACATTGCCGCAGGTTAGACAATTTCAAACGCCTTTATATGTTTCGGCTTACCTACATAGCTTTAGAGCAACGCCTATTTGCTTTTAACATTTACCGTGCCCAGTTTTGGGGTAAGGAGAGCTTTCCTTTATCTTAGAAAACCTTCAACATTCTAAAGTTGCTCAACCGTCAACACATTGGTCATCTTGGTCTTACTGTTGGATTGCCGGAGACGCCTCATTACTTCGAGGTATGGTAGCTTTTAGAGCAAGATATCCGCCGGTCGATTACAATCTGAGATCGTTTCCTTCTTCCTGCTTCCTTTTCTCTTCTACTATTTTATTTTATCTAACTGTACGTTATCGTTTCAAGCTATCTAGGTGAGGACGAAATAAATTTCTGCATACGGAAAGCGGCCATAAGTCCCTTTTCTAATTTAAAACTTTTATTTATTATTCGTACTTCTACTTGTTTTAACTTTATATTATGTTTTCATTTGTAGTAAGAATTCGTTATTCAGCAATCATAGTAAACACTGTGTCTTGAAACTGACCGCTAGCATTATTACGATTTATATAAAAGCGTTGCTTTCGAGGAGGCTTTTTCGGCGAACGTATCCGCGAGTCAACTTAATCTATAGTTTCTTCATGAGTACTAATTGATGTTTTCCATTCCACTCGTCTCCTTTTAGTCTGTTCGAAAGTTGTCTTCCGAAACAAGGTATGTTTTGCAAGTGCTTGTTGGCATATCGTAGAGCCTTATTTTTCATTTAATTATTAATAAGCACCTTCCTATCTAGTTTTATAAGTCAGCAGAAGCACATTGCAACGAAATATTTGCAAAATAATCTTGGTAGTAACCCATGTTTAACCTGTTACGGATTAACAAACAGCTGAATGAAGCTCCTATAGTTCCACACTACTGCCAATACGTAAACTGAGTAGCGACAATACATATTTGCAAATGACGTACAACTATACAAAAACGGTTACTGTAGTATATCCAGAATGATAATGTAATGTTTATATAATCAACCAAACTTACAAAGTAAGTGGTTACTATGATCGCTCTTTCTGTGTGTCTGTGTGTCTGTCGCACGGTTCCCGTTAAGGCAGAATACAACTGATGATGGATTCCTATGTATTTTTGTTCCTTGAATCCGAATCCACCACTGGCTTTTCGATATCTTAACCCGTTTTCGAAATATTCGACTTTAATGTTCGAATTTTCACATTTTAGGCTTTAATATCACTTTTATGTAGTTTTCTCTCCTGATTCCAAATATGTCACTCATTTCACGATATCTTGAAGAGTTTTCGAGATATTTGATTTTTTAAAAATCCGAATTTTCTTTTTGTAAGTTTGGTTTTCAGCCGTACATGCGCGGGTAAGCTTTTTTTATTTTACCTATTTTCTACTCTGATACTTATAGTTAAATGCAAAGTTTAGTTTTTCGTTCATTAAGTGCACTAGGTTAAGCTCACATGTCCAAGATTCATTCACTAAGTTGTATAAATATAAATAACCAATATAGAAGTAAATTGTACATTGTCTTTAAATAACTACAAAACAAATTTTAGTCTGGATAAGCTCTTATGTACGAAAAATTGTAACACAAAATTCTTTCGGGTCGGTGGTTCCGTGTTTCGATGTTTATGAACGGTTTGCAACTCAATATGTACAGTCGTGTGCAAATAAATCTGGGACAATGTTTTTTTCACATGCAGATTCAGTTAAGAATTTGAAGAATATTTCCATGGATTTCCTCTTATCAGAGAGAGTTACGGGCTTCAGTACCTGTTAAAGTTTAATGTAACTCTTTCTGATAGCAGGAAATCCATGGAGATATTCTTCAATTCTTAACTGAATCTGCATGTGAAAAAAACACTGTCCCAGATTTATTTGCACACGACTGTACGTCTGTTTGCGTGGGACGTACTCGAAGTAGGTACGGTGGCTTATAGTTCCAATGCGCTTGGGCCCAGAACGACGTGTCTGAAACAGATTATACCCGGTTCGGAAAAATGGTGTTTGTTTATGTTTCAAGTGCAGGCAAATTTAATTTAATTAGGTGTATTACAGTGCTAGTGACTTTCACGGTTAGTGCAGTGGGCCTTGCAGTTCCTTTTTATTCTCTGGAGGTTCAATTCAGATCGCCCAGGGCGATGTAAACTGGAAAATTTACCTCTATAAAAAGTCTGACGACAGATGGTCAAGTTATCCGCGAGCGATGGAAATTGCCGGCGATTTTACTGGATAGCAGGGCTGCTGGATGGGCTTGTGGTCACGTCGTTTGACAAGAAATTCCTTGTTTACAGATACGCTGGGATCTAGGTTTAATTTTGGAGCTAGATATCGACCGAGTCGGTGTCGCTTCGACCCGCATCGAGATCAAGGGGCCAAGAGGATAGATATACTAAGTCTAGTCGGTATCACGTCGACTCGTACAAGATTCAGGATGCGGATAGATTTACCAAGCCAACTCGTTGTGACGTCGACCAGTACTAGGTATCAGGAGGCAGATGATGAGTTAGAGAGAACTGAAGTTCTGGGACTCCAAGTGCTTTAAATCCGACTTGCGATTTTTTTACAAACTCCCTCAGGCCTCGTTATCGATGCTTCGCCCCAGGTACAATTGAGAGGGAGTGCCGCCGAGCGTGCTTGTACGAGACTTCGCGCACCGCTGCGCTGGTCGGCTTCGTCGTGTTTTCTTGCCGAGCGTTAGGGCTGTGCAAGCATTGATTGTGCGTGTATTAGCCATGAACGAATTTGAATACATTATTTAATTAGAAAAACGCACATTTGTGCTGGAGCTAACGTTACAATAAGAAGCACAAAAAAACAACTCGGATGACAAATGCTAGAGAATGAACAAGATTATTAATGAAGGTTGAGTAGTAACTACGATCATTTGCAGTGCTTACCGCCACTGTTATCGTTACTGTTTGTTTGAGTTTAACTGAGTATGCGCTATCTCCTTTGACAGGCTTTCCTTATAGTTTATACTAAAATTCATATTACTATTTAAGGCCATATTCAACATTATTGTTCCCTTATATCGAAACGTCGCGATTTTCAACTACCCTATCGCAATTTTATTCTATTGAAAGCCTTAGTGTCAATTTCATTTATCAAAACGTGCTACATCAATTCATACTCATGCTAATAGAACCTAGTGTTTCACTGCAGTTAGAGTTTGCAGTTAGAGTTCATCGTCAGATTGACCTTTTAGAAATGTATTGAAATACCAGCTATTAACTTTTAATTTCCTATTAATGTTATTTTAGAACAGCATGCAGCAGAAGCCTTTGTTGCTAAACACAATGCAATTCACAAGATGTGATGAACATAACCCTTTGTTGAGGTTGCAATTGTTTGATGATGCATGCATGTTCGAAGTTCCAGCAATACCTCCAAACAGTTGGCGAGTTCACGGGTCTGGTATTTGGCAGAAATTACCACCTATATTTGTAATAACGGCAAAACGGAGAGCAATTCAGCAGTGGAATAGCCTATTGTTCGCCAACCTTGAGCGATAAGGTTCAGTGATTTCCGGCGCCGGATTTAATATTCAAACAGGATGGTTGTGGGAAAACGCAGAGATGTAGCTGTTGCGTAAATTTATAATTTATTTGTATGAACGGGATCACTGCAGCCCTAGCAAATAGTTTCGGGTCGAACAGGATCAACATAAATGAAAACTGGGCTCTAGCCGCATTACAAATAATGAGAATCGTAAAATAACAACGGCATATTGAAACGCTTAAAGTAGAAATGGCAAATAAATTGTCGTAAAGCAAAATTGTTTGTATGCTGAAGGGTATACTAAAATACAACATCTTATTAGTTAATATGTAAACAGAATACACTGAAAATAGTTCATCTACATATAAAATGTCTATCTTTAAGTTTCTTACAATAAGATCATCATCACCCCACCCATATTGAAAAAAGGAGACCAAAAATATCGGATAACCACAGAGGTATAACAGTATTACGAAAGCATTTTATCAGATAAGGTTACATGTATTAAAGATGCTATCTGAAAAATAGTACACCAAGATTTAAGCAGTATGAAAAATAAAAGCTAAGAAAAGCTAAAAACTACTACTACAGAAACACGTCATGTTGACAGCATAAATCCAGCACTTTTTAGTACAATATTACACAAAATCTTCGAATAACTTAAAGAAACCCCATTGATTACCCTGTAGTAGATTGTCGAGTCAGTCTTCTTTACTACACAGATGATGCCGCTGTCGCGAGTAATTCGAAAAAAATAACATGCAGTTCTACAGTATGTCTCCAAAGCGCAGACCAGAAAATCTAGCGCACTATGAATATCTCCACATTCAAACGACTTTCACTAACCTGGGCATTTTTTTAGATATGTTTGACAATTAACACCACTAGTGTTTTAAGGTAAGTGATAAAATGGTAAAGGTAGCTCAAAACTTGAGTCATCTCAAGCGATCACCGTTGGGAGAGCTACCATCGAGCAGAAAGTTTATGCGTATGTGGGTGTTAGTTTTTCGTAAGTGTAGCTACTTAAAAAGCTCTTACCGTGCCAATTTTGATAAATTAGATCTATTGTCGAACATAACCATCCAAAGCGTAGCCTACCAATCTAAAATTCCAATTCTCGTCTTGGTTAAGTGTCGTGGAATTTCACGTAAGTATACGATCGGGTATATATAAGAAACCCATCTTATTGCCTGAGCGTCCTCTATATCAGCGCTCTGTATATCGACGCCCTGTATTCCGGCGCAAACTTGAAACGTTTCTCGTCATATCGCTTGTAGAACAACGCGAGTTCAACAGTATTGAACTACTTTCGATTTGTTTGGACCACTGCCGTTAACCATGCGTCGCATTTCTCGACAAACTTTTGATAACTGCCCACCACTCACGTTTAGCGTGGGGTCCGGTGACCTTTAAAGGTGTTACTTGCTTTACACGGCGATGCCCCTGTAAAATATCTAGCTGTAACGATCTTCAGCTTAAAGTCAGACAAGTTAACAAGATTGTTATAATACTGGGTTGCCTTGAAGTGGTTATATGGAACAACAACATTTGCAGAGAGTGCATAACTTTCTTTAATATATTTGCAAACCATTTTACAAAATCCTTTAGTGCAAACGTAATTTTATTGTGGTCGTATATTGTAAATAGGCTATATGTGTGTAATTTCGAGTTTTTGTAATCCTGCATTAGAATATTCACCGGGAGAGCCTGTAAAAATAATCTGATACAAATAGAAAAACAACAGTATGTTTGCAACTTCTAACGGTCGTAACGAGGCACGCTTCGATTTGATATTATCTTTTGCCGTTTATCGCGGGCTATTCTGGCTGACTCCTTGCTAGCGCCTTAGTTGTTTACAATTTTAGGTCGCTGAACTCGCTGAGCGACTTACAGATTTTGCAAAGTGGTTATCGATTCGCCTTTAAGCGGGTAATTAGGCCACGACGTCTTTTTGTTATTGTTTTGTATTTGCCGGTGTGCACGGCGTTGCCTTTATTCTAAAGACTGTTTCCCTTTGTTAGCTCCCTCTTACCAAACGTACGTAGAATTTCGTAGTGCCTTTTGCCCTAGTTTGGGGTTGTTCTCTAGTAGTTGTGTGGAAGTAGTAGTGTCCTGGGTTCATTCTCCTAATTTAGCAAATATCTAACTAAATTAATTCAACGAATATTATAGATTATAAATTTTCACGTTGTTCAGGGTATCGAACTGTGAAGCAGCTTCTGCATTAGCTGAGATATGTCTTCGTTTATTTTTTGTTCATCTTTGTTATTAAGCACTTGCTTTACAAATTATAGAACCGACTTCTCCTGGGGTCGGTTATCCTACGAAACCATTGATAAGTCTCCGTTGTATAGCAAGCGTTATTTACCGGTTAATGCTTATGCAGCTTTTTCCTGGTGCAGGCTTGCATAATCCTGGAAGTATTTACGCACATTGTCTAAGGCAAACACAAAACTGTGGGTATTGCTTAAACCGAAGCTTGAACTGTGGCTAAGCAGCATAATGCTCGAATCTTTGCTTAAGATATATCTCTTTATTTGTTGAACTAAATTTTTGCCTATCATGATGGTATTTTATTAACACCGCCTACGGGCTTTACGCTTTACAGCGTCACCATGATGACCAGCCAAATTACTAAAAGAATTGTGTGCAGCTTAAGGGATTAACCATATATTGCAATTAATGTAATCTAAGTGAACATACAATTATGATAGGAATTATTATAATTCAAGTATGGTATATTTTATTTTAAATTGTTCGATAAATATAATAATTTGAACTCAAAACCGGAAAATGATGTGTGTGCTGCATCTTCCCACAAAAAGAAAAGTAAAAGTTATAATAAATACCACTGTTTAGAATTTACAAGTGTTTTTATATTAGTGCAGTGTTGTTGGATAGGCTGCAGAGGTTTTGCATTCACTCCATGCGCCATTGCAGGTGTAGAGCAGTGCATCTGGTTTTGGGGAGGGAGGGGGCGGAATTTGTTCATTCTCCAATAAAAAGCAGAGGAATTTAAGCCCAGGGTAAACATCATCCACCGTGCATCGTAGCGAAGCCCTAGCTGTAAGCACGGGACTGAGATTGAAGCCGGGAGCTACAATCAGACGATCAGCAGCACATCGGCGAGTCATTAAGAGGCTTGCACTACATGCTAGCCGGTAATAGGAAGTCCCAGTCTTCGGGGGAGTTGTTGGTGGCCCTATAAATGACTAAACATCAGTTTGCGGGGCAGAAAGTTAAGGTCAGACGTACGTTATCCTAAATTAAATTCAGTGATTTTTTCGGTTGCCTCCTTTGTGCGCGTTTTGGTTTAGTACATATCACCTACGCAATGGGGAGCGATACATAATAGCAGACGTTATTGTTTAAATTAAGCCTACCTATTCTGATTAGTTTCTATACCATAAATGCGTGGTTAGGTCACTATAAGCTAACATTGAGGATACTTCCCATAATTTTAAAAATCCCATTAGTTAAATAGGAATCGTAGAAAATATATTATATAAGAAAATCATAATAATTTATGCCATTATATTAGCAAATAATTGTACGTACTTCTAATAATAAAGTGGCAGGATGTGACAACCCAACCCATGAGATGCAGTCGTTAATATTTTAACAATAATTTAATAAATAATATTTGGATACATTAGCCAAGCCGTCATAATATTAAAGAACATATTATTTTATATATGTGCTTCGCTAATGTAATTGTTGTGCCCGCTTGCCTCCTGTGAAAATTCTTACATATTAGGCGATTTTTCGTAAACCGACATTGTTGATTTAAAGCTCCCATTGCAGCATTCAAAACAGTGATGCATGGACGCTTCTGCAGTTAGCTTGTAGCAATTGAACTGGCTGCATCTGTAATTTTCGCCTGTATCGTTGATTTTTAATTTGTTGACCTAATAAATGCTCCCAACATAATCTTGCTGATATTTTCCTAGGCTTTAAGTATTTCTAATGAAAGTAATTAATGTAACAAACCTTTCTGATTCGTTTTCAGGCATTAGCGAATGAGTTTAAAAGTTCTTGTAAGCTAATGAACATATAGTTTGTATAGAAAAACTTTTCGGCTTTCCCTGGTAACTTGAACACCTTTTGTAAATTTTGACGAGAATGGCAAGCCGTCTTTACTGCAGCTGGCAAACCCTCTGAAATATTTATGTAGCCTGAACGTTTGTTTAGTACGATTTGGGTTTAGTATATGAATCTGATTTGTTTGTGGCTTTAGTTTAATTGTTGGCGTTCGTGGTAGGTTGCAAGTGTAGTTTACTCAGAAGGTGGTGGAAAACTGTAACCATTTATTTAATTTTATGTACATAATACAATGATATTGAAAATTCGACTAATTAAATTCCTCCACTCAAAATTTCTAAATCTGTATCACATACTTAAGCTTAAGAGTATACAAAACGTTCTAAACTGTAATATAATATATCGACCTTTACCTGTTGTTTTAATTGAAGATTATTTTTTTAAAGCAAAAACATGGATTAGTTGTCTAATACCGTTGTAATATTTCTGTATTATTACTATAGATTTTTCAGAAATGTAACTCAAAATCATTGCCGGTTTTCGTTTATTAAAGTTGTGATAATGCGTTATGATGTTCAATACACTCTAAATACACGATATTTAGTACCATATCGCTCTTTAAAAAAATGAGACTGTGTGCATTGTACATGAGCAGTTTTAAGTCAATTTCAACAAGAATCGTAAATTTTTGAGAAAATTTGGGATCATGTATATTTATTTGAATATCTATTCATAAGGTAACCCATTAACTGTGTACGCTATCTCGGAGTTATTTATAAGAAATCTCAACTCGAGATCGAACATTTTGCTACTTCTCTATCAATATTTGCGGAGAGACCGAAAAGAAGCCAACTCTCATCGCATTTTTGCATCACGGTATATTATTAGATCAGTTCAAAAATTGACGCCGCCACTGTCTGTTCATACACACAAAGAAGGGAGTTCGCCTTTTCGCGTGGGTATAACCTAGTTTCAGGTAGAGTATGAGCGTTTTGTGTTTTCAGGAACAGCAGGGGCCCTTTGAGGAAATTTTGAGGTGGCCTGCAAGTCTGATATTCAATTTTCCCCCTTGTTGTACAGTGAAATTTAATTTCTGCTTCCAGTTGGATATTTGTTCTGTATAACGACGGGTTACGCTGAAGACGCAGTAATATTATTTCCGGTTTTTATGAATTTAAGCTTAATTATATTTTGAACAGTATAAAATTGTATATTAACATACAAGTTGCAGAAGGCGTCTATTCAAGAACGAATTTGAAATTCCGAAACGAGTCGCATAGGGGCGAGTTGAGGAACAAATCAGTGCTTGAAGAACCTTCTGCATTTGGGTGTAAGAATGGAGTTATTCTAAACGCAAAATAGAAAAAGGTTTATTCCAAACCTAAACTAGCATATGCCAAAATACTTTGGCAATCAATCATAGTTCGAAGATAGTTAAGATCAATCAATTTAAATACGAAACTAATTTCCTTTTATTCTGCACATGAATGTAGTACGTAAAGACCAAAAGACCTTACTGCCAACCAATTAGTGTGTGCGTCATAAGCCAGCTTACCGAGCACTCGAAACACGAAACCATAAAAAATATATTTTTTAAATCTCAAGGTAACTCCAAAATTATAGTCATGTTCCCAGGGTTGGTATTCGTAGTTATTAAATTATTAGCAAACTATTTTGTTCTAACTAACCGCCATGTTCTAAAATTCCTATTAGATAATTCAGAAGTTGTGTAGTTTGGAATGTTTAAAAGACGATTTTGATTGTACTACTGACACTCCACGATAATGCAAAGCAAATTTGTAAGAAATAAAAGTTAGATTCGGTGGTTCCCCGATAGCAACGCCGTCATCTTAACACATTCCATATACGTACAGGTTATATCTATTGTGATAACAATAATTTAATAGCTGCCACATATTTTAAAAATTACCGATGCTACTGACTAACATATTATTTCAGCACAAAATGTAATGCTCACTGAAAAATTAACAATAGAGTGAATCTGCTAAGCTGTGTACTTATAACAGGATTATCAGATATAGGTATTTATTTACCCACTTACTTCTTCAAGGAACTGGTACTCAAGCTTGTGATCCGTAGGAATGCAGCTGTAATATTTAGATCTCAAAATATGTTACAACTAGGAGTAAAGTTTCTTCGAAAACAAAACATTAAAATAGTATTCAAACTTCTGAACAAAATCTCACAGGTTCTTCTTTCACGTAAAGATAAATTAAACGCTATGCATCTAAGATATTTATAGAGTCGCGTGCTTTTGTAATGCTGTATACATCGGCGAAACCGGACGTTCAGTAAAAACTCGCATCTCTGAACACCATCGCTGTATTAAGTCAGGTTTCGTTTTATCATCAACCATCGCCGAACATCAACGCGATGCAGGCCATAAGATTCTTTTTGATGAAACTTATATTACCTGCAAAGCCATATTCTTCTTTAGCAGAAAGGCTCGCGAAGCCATTGAGATTTACAAACACCCTAATAATCTCAATCGGGACGAAGGTTTTCCTCTTATTCTATGTGAAACGTGCTAATTTCTAAGCCCCCGCCACCGTCACTCCTTTCTCCTTCTGATCGTTAGAACAGCTTCGCCTCTGACTTGGTTTACAGGTTGAGTTACCGTGCTCTATTGCTTCTCATCTTGATGGAGCCTCTTGCGATAGTGGCAAAACGTTGAGTCCTTCAACTTCAATAAGACACGGTCCAATCACGGAAGTGGTTTGTTACGTAACTAGCAGTAAACCTTAAGGATTACTGGCTTTAACTACATACTATTATTTTATCTGTTTTCAGAACATAAAAATATTTAGTTACCTGGGAATCTAGGACATAGTGATAACCACTGAAAGTGCTAGTAACATTTTTGTTCTCTTTTACTTAGAAAGGACATTAGAACATCTACATAATTATCATGGGTAAAACATGTCTAGTTGTACGTAAGCAGCTCTTTTAGTCCAGTTGGTAGCCGGAAATATTCATTTTGAGCCCTACAGCCATCCACCGTGAATGACGTGTGGTTTATTATGGGGACTTCTGAGAG
This sequence comes from Agriotes lineatus, assembly GCA_940337035.1. Classification (NCBI taxonomy): domain Eukaryota; kingdom Metazoa; phylum Arthropoda; class Insecta; order Coleoptera; family Elateridae; genus Agriotes; species Agriotes lineatus. The sequence goes on along the minus strand of OW679201.1, from coordinate 59,921,287 downwards.
TATAGTGGTGAGTGTTCCCCGCCATCTTAAGAAATGTGTTATAAAGCTTTATATGCAAATATTACGGCTCGCGTTGAGGTTAGATTAAATATTGGGTCCTCTAAAGGGCGTAAAATTTCCTACAATTTATGTCCTATTAACTTTACTCGTAGGACATTTTTTTTATTTATTGCGCGCTAGAGTTAAAAATGAAAGTTCAGCAAAAGGTTTTCCGTATTTTTATCGAAATGGGTAACTCATACGATATAATTGTGCATTACCTAAACTTGCAGGGGGTGGAAAACATGCAATTTGGTATACATGTTTTTATTTTTAGGTGATACGGTATATTGTAGCGCGCCGCGTATAGCTGCACAACCCGTTTCCACATCACCCCAGGGGTAGAGTTCTAAGCGCATTTTTGAAACTTGGTATCTTCGGAGCACCTAATCCTCTATCTACTAAGGGAACTGGCTCATAACAAATCAAAGGTGTTTTTCCCGAAAAATTGTTGAGAAATTCTACCCAACAACTAATCTTCAACACGACAACCACTAAGTGACGACACCCTTTCCTTACATTCCTTCGGCGAATACCTCGTAGGTATTGGATTTTATAAATCGAAACTTATCCACTCTAAAGAAAAATGGGGAGCTACAAATATGGCCAAAAACAGTCAAAAAAGAAAAAGTTTCCACCGAACTTCTGGCTAATGCAGGAGGAACATTCCGTCTTGCTTTACACAACGAACTGCTGTATAAACGTTCCATGAAATCATCTGCGAAATCAACAAGAAATTTTGTATCACTTCCACTGACATCGTAAGGCAAAATAATGAATTAAGCAACGAAGTAATGAAATAAAAATGCTACAGATTATGGATTAGGTTTCCAAGGGATACCACGTTAAAAAACGCCTCTGTAACTGCACCTCTGGGGTGGAAAAGGATTCCACAGCCACATGCCGACATGACGACATTTGCGGAGAGCTACATTGTAGTAAATAAACAGAAATTAAAAAAATATCTATACACGCTGCAAATTTTTCTACGCCCTACAAGCTGATAATAAATAATTTTCTCGTATGAGTTACCATTTCGATAAAAATACGAAAGAACGTCTGTTGAGTTTTTATTTTCAACTACCTGTGTAATGAATAACAAAAAATAATTCTTTAAAAAAGGTGAATAGGATATAAATTGTAGGAATTTTTATGCCTTTTGAAACGCTGTATAAACGTTTAATGTATAGCAACAGCGGGAAGCAAGATATTTGATAAAAAGCCATTAAACACTGTTTGCAAGATGACGGGAAACACTATTTACGCAACCTTCCGACGGCTCAACACTACACTAACAAACCACAAAATAACATTGACGGTGGGTGACTGTGAGGCATTTTGAACATACCGACAGCACTATTTGTATTTCAGCTATCTTATTGTGTCCTACTTTTTGGTGGCACTTAATTAATGCGCACACCGTCCTGGCCAGCTCGATTGTCTTGACGGTTTTGACTGAAGGTTGGGTTGACATAATAGTAATAAAAAACTAACGTAGCACAGTTGTACAGAAGATACAGTGCACAGAAGTCGAATAGCACCATTGCAAGTTTTAGTAAAATTGTAAACGGCCGATTTGATACCAACTACATCTCTCTCTCTTAAAAAATAACTTGTCGAAAGATATTACCAATCCAAGATCCCGCACAATTAAAATTAATGGAAGTGGGATTTTACACATAATAGTCACGTTGCTTTAACTAAACTAAAACAGAAAAATAGAAAACCCTTGTGGAAACTCTCTATGTGGCTTGTTAGTAAAACGATCCATCAGCTAAGAAAGTATGCGAGTTAGCATGGAACTTACCTAGTTGATTGGTATCAGGATTTAACAGCAACTCACCTGAAACAAAAACGTCATTGAAGTTTCTTAAACATTTTCATTAGAAGCACTTGATTGGATTCCTCAGATTGCAAGCTTAAAACGGGTAGAAGCCGTTCAAGTGTTCAGGGCAAGAACATTTATTAGCATTTTAATTACAATCCAAAAAACTAATAACAGGGCAAAAACAATCTGGTTAATTTAGGAGTTAAGCTCGAAATCTGCACAACAAAGGCAAGATGATTACAGCGCCTTCGGTGGACTCCAATTAAACGGATTAAATAAAAAGCCGCCTGCTCCGACTCCGACAAGATGTCGGCTTCTTTATTAACTGCGCAAAATGAGAGCATTCTCCTGAAGCCTTGTTTTCTTTAGCAACAACTGAAATGTGGGGATGCAAAGCCCGCAATGCGAGGGCGCGAACATTTTCTCCCGAGGCTGAATTTTAGCGAAATTAACGGGCTGCGTACAGAGTTTTCTTTTAGAAATTTCGGTTAGGGGAAGGTATTCATTCAGCATATTCTTTGGAATATAAAATAATCAGCTTAGGGGTTGCAGACCTGAACGCGGTTCCCAGGTACTAAGGAAACTTGCTTTAAAATTCCTTAAAACAGCTCGATGATGTTAAATATGAAACCTTGCAAAACTCTTGCTGCTAATAGTTTTGTGCCTGGTATTTTTACTTGTCTCGTTTAATTTCCGAGATTTCTTCAGATCTCCACGTTTCAGGGTGTCTATATGACGAAAAATATATTTTCTGAATTCCATCTGCTTGTCCGTTTTTTGTCTGTATGTATGTAAGTATGTATGTCTGTCTGTCTGTCTGTCTGTGTGTCTGTCTGTCTGTCTGTTTGTCTGTCTGTCTGTCTGTCTGCCTGTCTGCCTGTCTGTCTACTTGTCTGTCGCTGGTATAATTAAAATTCTGACTATTTTTGCTTTAACTGGTAAACTATTACTTAAATGAAAGTAACAGTTTACATAATATATAGCTTAGGCTTTTGCTTTTGAAGAAAAAGAGCATATATTGAACAACATATGCAAGGGAGCACCTTAAACAAAATAATTTTTGTTTATTTTTACTTTAACTGAGAAATATATAAAAGTAATAATTAGTACATAACTCAGTCTTTACACTTGAATAAAATAGGCTAAATGTAAAATAGTTAAGGGGAACAATAAGTGCGTTCTGTTTAATACCGCGGCGCATCGCAGAGCCGGAAAGGTCGTCGATGGCTCGTGGATCAGACAGGCGGAGTTAAAATTGCATTCGCAGGGGCTTTAATTCGAATCACATCGTCAGATTTTTTTAGTCTGCGCTGATATTATCAGTCGAGCTTGATTTAGAAATTGCCTTCCATAGTAAAAGGCGTAAAATGACAAAAACTAATTAAACCAATATGCGGATATCCTCGACATCTATTTGTGGTGACCACAGAGGATATACGGTTTTTAAAAAATAAACTTGAAGTTAATTTTCACCCTTCAGTGCAACATCTAACTGTAAACGATTTCTTTACTTCTTATTTTGTTTGGCCCGTTATTAGCCTAATACTTCACTCGACTTCACGCCGAACCACTATAATGCCTCAAATTTGTCTAAAAAAGTCGGTGAATGGTATCAAAGAACAAATAAACCAAAATATATAAATTGCCTTTATTGGTCTTCAAAATAATTGCCTTGCAACAAAACACACTTTTGACAACGTTCATAAAGTTTCTGGAAACTGGCAGCAAAGTTATCTTTAGGAATCGATAGTAGGATAGCTGTCACATTTCTTCAAACATGCACCTTTCATGAGACGGGAAAACAGAAAGTCGTCCGCAGACGTCAAATCAGGAGAGTACGGTGAATGTTCTGGAACAGTTACGCCATGCTCCGCTAAGAATTGCCGCATTCGAATCGCACAATGGGCAGGCGCGTTGTCGTGCACAAACTTTCACTGTCCAGTATTGTGCAATCCAGGCCGAACACGCAGTATGCGTGCCAGCAACTGTTTGTTAACGCATGGCTCCATGGAACTGTGATAGTACGATTCACACTGACGACGTTAGACCGCCAGCATCTGGTTAACCCACGTTGCCAGCTGCACTTCCCCCCCATGGCACTTCTAAATTTATACAAGTATATGCATAACAATGAGCGCGCACGTAGGACCCATTTCAGTTGAGATATTGGAGTATTCACCGAACTGTTTAGACACACGAGGGCAAGCTTGCATTTTCTTCATACTATATATGAATATTCTGAAATTTACCTTATTGCAATAATAATCTTTGCTTATTCTCTTATTAATCTCACAAACCTATAAAAATATTTTTCTCTCTTAAAATGCAATTATAATATTACAGTATAGTATACAGATCAACTTTTTCTTCGTGTTCTTTATTTACCCAGCCCTGCTTATTGTTTGCATACTTTACCTTGCAATTTCTAATCACCGATTGAGATAAATTATCCTTTTCAGATTACCATCCATTATTTACGTTCTCTGAAGGGCCTGTTTGTGTTCCAACAGAAATTTATAAACCATTTGTCATAATTCTAAGGCAGTAGAGAATTGAAAGTCTCTCACTTCGAAGCATAAATAATTTAGCTTTCCCTAAAAATATATGACGATGAGGATGTCCAGCTTAATTCAGACTTTAACGAAATTCCTAACACACGAATTTTGTTATCTCATTCTCGCCTTCTCTTCTCTATTTCCTAATTAAAGTGAAATTCCGACGTTGAAGTAGAATAATAGTTATTTATGCAACTAGTGTGTAAAGTAGGTCTTTTTAATCGAGTGCGGAGATTTTCGCACGAGGCGCCAGCCGAGTGCGCAAATGGTAGCACGAGATTAAAAAAAGATCTTTTACACATGTGTTGCATACTAGATTTTTTCTACAACTGAACATTTCACATTTTTTATCAATTGCTTTATTTATTTTGGTACGGAACTGGTTGGTTGATTGAAATTAGTTTTAAGTTGGCGCCACTGATCGTGATCGATGAACTGTCAAAATTATGTAAAATTTTGTAAATAGGCAACCCAAAATCAATTTCACTTTTTATGCACTAGGGTTAGTAAAGAACCTTTTATGCACTATTACTGTTACTAATAATAATTCATTAATTATGTTAATTTTTCACGATTATTATTGTTTTGTACCTATAATTACCAAATTCTATTAAATAAATTAAATATTTCTGGTTTTTCACATAATTAACATCTAGAATAAGGTTATGTAAATAGGCAACCCAAAATACATTTCACTTTTTATGCACTAGGGTTTGTAAAGAACTTTTATGCACTGCTTTTTAAAAAGTGGAACTTTACAAACTAACTAACGTGTTTAAAGTATCTACTTTAGACACGGTTGTAGAAAAAATATCTGTGAGCTGTGTCGTACATTAATCAACTATTCTGAAAGCTTTTTTATAGAAAGAATTACGACGTATTGTTTCTCAAAGGATTTCATAAAAGAGTTGATAAAATTTCACCATTATGGACTACAACCTTAATTAACGCTTAACGCTTTGACTGGAGATGCGGATAACTATATTGAATCTATGCTATATAGTAGCCATTTTTCTTACTGAGAACCAGTAGTGTAATAGAAACCTCGTCTAAACTAAATGTAGACGTTTTCTAGTGTGACATTAGTAGCAATCGAAGAGAGTGTTAAAAGTTGAGGTCAGCAAATGGGGAAAAATATTGAAGGTAAGTACTTAGAATAGAAACTTGTTAAAAATTGGTGTATTACAACAGATGAAATTATGTGATAGGCAATATACAGACGAAAAGCAAAAATATTAAAACGTATCAGTTACACACAAAATGTTATGCCAATTTATATCTATTGCATTATTAGCATAGTTTGTTGGTTATATTTGACGGTTAACCTACCATTTACCATCAGTGGAAATAAATATCAAACTTGTTAGGATTATTTAAGAATTGACGCCACTACTACTTCTTATGCACGCCATGAAAAAGTGAGGAAACCGCCAAACTCGTTTCGACTGAATTTCAGCACGAAGAGCGTGATACACTAGGACAATTAAGAGTTCAAGCCAAGAGATTTGGTGTGATCTGAAGGTTAATGTTGTGGATGCAGCTTTTGGAGGATCGCAACCTTGTTGGATGTCCCAGTTTTTACAAACGCAGCGTACTCATCTGAAATTCCGTTCTCGGTTCGTTGAGTACCGCGGAATTTAATCTCGTTTCATCTTGTTCTCCTATAAACCACCCCGACAAAACTGCTTGAACGCAACCCGGTAAAAACCTATATTGTAACGCGTGGTGATGAATACAATTTGGTCTTTCGTCTATCTTAAATCTACCTATTTTTGTGCAATAACTCGTCCTCACTGCTGATCAGGATTTTCTCTCAGCTCCGGCAATCGGCGGTCTTGATACCTTCATCATTGCCGGTTACTTCGCTAAATTGAACTTTTATTGCATGTGTGATTTACCGCAAACTTTGTGTAGATCATATTTATCTAGATAAGTACTTCACGTGTAAATTACCGTCAATTTTGTAGGTGTTTCATGAGTAACTAATGTATGTTGTAAAATAAGCTGTGGGGCGTATCCTCCTCAGAATTATAGAAACGCCAATATGTTAAGGCCATATAGCCGTTGCCGTAACGTGGCGTCACGAGCTGCTAGAATTCTTTTGTTGCCATAATGTGTTGCGGTTCTGGCCTTCAGTTGGGGCTGACTTAAATGCATTTCTATAAATGTTATCTTAACTGACTGCATCATTTTCTCTTGCAAATCGCAATTTTTCGTATTCTTGTAATGAGATAAGTTTTTTAAGGATCACGAGGGTAGATCTGTATATATGTATATCAGCAGTGGCTGAATTGCAATCTTCCTAGTATAATTCTCCCCAGTACCTCACCAGCAGAAATAACATGAAATTTCACCTGTATCTTTCTAGATACAACTTTCACTAGCGAACCTCTGCTCTTTCATGTTGCCCACCGAGATACCCCGAGCAATTTTTAAGCATATTGTCTGACATAAACTGAATTTTCTTTGTAACAGACTTTCATTCTTGATGTAAACCAATGTTTAAAACGCCTTGATTGAGTGGGTACAAATAAAAAAAAATTTTCACATATAATCTCGTAAGAGCAGTAATTATTTCCGGAAATTTTTTGAGTGCGTCCCAACAACGTCGTATTAATTTGCCCGAGCAGGATGCGAGGGCAAATTAGGACGTTGTTGGAATACACGAATAATAATTTCCAGATATAAATTAATGCTCGAATGCAGATTCGGTAAGAAAATCGTAACGATACAAACCCTAAAAAGAAGTAATGTCTACCTAGAAAAAATTTCCAAGAAATTTTGTTGTTGTCTTGGTTATGGCTAGTGAACTAATTTTTCTATTGGTCATTAATGAGTGTCGTACGATTTTCTATGTAATAATTGTAAATATCGAAAGCTAAGAGATTATTTATAAACACTTTTTAATTTCTCTTATATTTTGGTTTAAAAGACCATTTATACTGTGAATATAAAGGAAAGTGCATGAAGACCGTTTAACATAATTTTAAAGCTTCTATTTCTAATTAAATATCATATAACAGAAGATGAAGATCGAGTAAATAATAACGGAGAATGATCTTGTAGTACACGCTTTAAAGAACCATTATAAAACGCTTTCTATACAAAACAAAAGGAAAAAGAAAAATCTTACAACAAAGGAAAACTTGTGTAAGATAAATAACTGAAGATGTTACATCAGTGAAACACGATGAATATATTGAGCAATTTTATCAAAGATTAGTCCATAATTTACATAATTCGGCAATATATAAGAAGAATTGGGTAAATGTTGCTTAAATATATTAAAAATAGTGTGAATTAGGTAGTCATTTCTAGTAGTCCACTTTATGGTTCCGGCCTCAGCCTTTGTTGCACATTCTAGATATACTTTTTTTGACGTAAATTTACAATTACAACTTTTTAATTTCTAATTGATGCTGTTATGGGGCTTAATGGGCATCTAGAATTTTATAAATCACTTTCTTCATTCTTCATTGCCAGCTAGCTTGATAGCAAGGAGATCTCACTTATTCTGTTTACAGTAGTTCGTGGTTATGGAAATTCCTTGTTGTAATGAACTCAGAAGTTGACCCATACTCGTGTTAAACTAATAATGTTAGCTCCAAGACGCTACTGAAATAAAAGGCACATTTTACACAGACATTAACAACAAATATGTGTATTTTTAATAAAAGGCACCACTAACTAATAGTACACTGAATTACTAAACCGAAAAACGAATAGCTGTTTTTACAACGCATATATTGGAATAATGGCAAACTTCACATGGAGAACTGTTCCCGTTACACGGACGCCGCAACTTTAGCGCTTTGAACAATAATATTAAATAGCTACGCAAACTGTTTATCCACCTGCAGTAATGACTAACAAATGCCAGTTGCACAATGTTTGGATCTGGTTTTCGCAGGTCTCCGTTACGATGCTTTTATAGTTGCGCGCTAATGACGTAGATGCTTCAAAAGTACTTCGTCGGCAAAACCTTCTCAGGCTCTACAAAACTCAAAAAAGGCTATTAGTACGCTTTACCTCGCTAATAGCGCCTCTTAAAGTGCATTCAGTTAACGCCGGGATACTACTTTTAAATGTAAGCTCGCCCAGTGGCACTCTTGTGCTCGCGAGCAAAACACGTATAGCGAAATCCAAAATGAAACTTTCTCTGCGAAATCCGACCGTTTACAGTACTACAACGTGACATGTATCCACAAACACTTTAGCGCACTTTAAACTTTCAAAATCTAATTACTTACTTCCACCAGTAAACAATAAAGAACATGCAAATACGAATCGAATGTGTATTGAACGGTTACTATAAACAGACACAGGCGAGTTAGGTCAAATAGTTGTTTTACAGTATTGAGGTGGCACAAAGGTGCATCATGACTAAATTATATCAAAGTGATCAAAATAAGTGCCACTTACAGGCACACGGCAAGCTGGATTTCGACAAAAAAAAATACCATGCACATTTCAAAATTTATTTGTAATTGTGGAGGGGGTGGAATCTCTAATAACAAACTAACATTGTGTTGAACAGTTAAAGGTAATACAACAGCCGTATATGGCATTCTATTATTCCCTAAGACAGATTAGAGGAACATAAATGTGCATCAAAGCTTATAGTAACATACCGACTGCTTGTAACAAAAGTGTTTTTGGAACAATGCTTCAACCTAAACAAATATAAACCTTCAATTCTATCACATAACATATTTGGAAACTAAAATCCAGAAAAGCTTAAAGGCGTTCAACATAAAGAAACCATTAGGAGAATATACGGCAAAGGTACTACTTGAAAAGGTAGAATGAGTTGAATAATGAATATCTCACAAAATCGAAAAAGTTGAAGCGTCGTGCAAAAGGAAAAATTTTTTTGCACTACAGATTTTCTATACGACATCCATTCCAGTTTATCGTACTCGTTTTTGTATCATTGTTTTTCTTTTGTTCCCTTTATAGTTTTTTGGTCGCTATTGGATGATTTTCCTTGTAGAAGTAGGTCAAATGCAAGAACGGACATGAATCAACTATTTAAAAGAATTTTATAACGCAAGAAATAAATCGTTTGAAGGTGATACACCAGGAATTATAACAGAGAAACACAAAAATAGACCAAAAAGATGTAGCAGAAGCTGTGAGTACATCAACAAATTGGAATATAAATAATAATAATAAACTAATACTAAAGATAATAAGTCATCATAGAATACCCGAAGAGTGGGGACTAAATGTGGTGCTGTAATATCTACTTTTGTATTCTTTGAATTGTTCGACATTTATCAGTATTCGTATAATTAAGGCATTTAACTAAGCCAACCGCTAAACTATAATACGTTCCAGAAATATTTCTATGATTAAACTGTGTCCGAAGTTATTTTAAGGGGCTGGGGGTAGTTGTAAAATCTTAATGATCCTGGCGCGATACTGCCTGTAATAAGTACTAATGCTTCAGTAGTTCTGCAAAGTAGCCTGTATGTGGTTTTATTATGCATCTGATGACGTGATGTGTGAATGTTGTAAAATCTGATATACCTACCATATAGGGTAGCATCCCAATGCAAGAGCTCTGATGTGCTTTGCAGTCGACTTTGTAGGCAGTTCGACGCCGCAGCTAAGCTGGACACTATTTAGTTGTTGACATATATTGTTCAGAGCTTTGTTGCTGGGGGAGGGGGGGGGGGGGTCGTTGTTCAGTGTTTATGGTTGAGTTGAAACCCAACCGGTTACCGCTGAGATAGCGCTATCGCCTGTGGACTAGCGGTAATCCAGAGAAATGACCTCTGTTCCTTGACTTGATAAGCACCTCGCCTATCAGTGATTCCAGAAAGGGCCTCTGGGTATACATATAGGAAAGCTTCTTTCCCACAAATTCCTTGTGATTTAGGTATTTTGCGGTTGGGGCGGCCACCGCAGATGCATCTCACAATGACATGAGTTGTAGCTAATTGATTTAGTTAGCGTATAGCTATTTTTATTATTATTATACAAGCACATCGTCACTGGTGCGTTGAAGAATCATTCCTGAACGGGGTACACTACTTGATGCTACGTGTGAATGCTGCGGAGGATCGCTAATTCAGCTGTAAGTATTGTGACAATGAACACAATCTGTTACATGTTATAATGTTTGCATGTCTGATTGTGGAATTTGGCTGGCTATATGTCTGTTAACGAGTGCGTGTAACCACCCGCCACATGAAACGACCCTCTGCATGCCTTGCTCGCCCCCAGTATCATGTTTTACCTACAACCTTTAGACTGAAAGCGGCGTTGCGGAATTCTAGGGTAACTCGAGAGCCTCTAAATCTATGCATGAGAACAGATCCAAATCCAGAAAAAAAAATTAGTTGGAAACCCTGAACTGACCATAAAAGTAACAACAAATAAGATAAACTAAATGACATTTCTGGAGGACGAACAATCAGGCTTTAAAAGTGGGAGGTCTTTTACATATGTTTTGTTTGTCTTACAAGTGGTCGAAAAAACCTGGGAATATAACAAACCGTTGTACTTATGTGTCATAGATTTACAAGCAGCGTTCGATCGTGTTCGAATTAACAACGTAATACATTTATTGGATGGCAGATTTAGTTAAAACCATTGAGAATATTTATAAGCAAAAACAACATTCAATCAAAGATAGATGAAGAATTGACTGACTCAATACCATTAGAATAAGGCATAACACCAGGTGATTCTCACAGTTCTTTATTATTTAATATAATAAAAGTGACAGGATTTAAAACGAAAGATAAAAAATGGTAATACTTTACCATGCAGATGACGTGGTACTACTAGCCTGGAATGAAGACGACCTGCAGATATGACTGCATCAATTTAATATAACTGCAAAAAATAGAGTAATCTCAGCGCAAAAAGCCAAATCCGCGACAATCTCTCGTGAATCTATCACCTTCAAGTTAGCCATTGAAGGTAAAGCAATAGAATAAGTGACGAAGATGAAATATTTGGGAGTTACAATATCGAGCTATGGTGACATCAAAGAGGTAGTAAGAGAACAAACAATAATGACAAGCAGAGTAGAAGACTGTAAGAATGATGTGATTTAGAGAAATAAACACATTAAAAAAGAAGCTAAATCAAGAATCTGCAAGACAGCGGTGAGGCCAATAATGAACTATACAGCCAACGCTATATCTGACACAACCAAAACATAGCAGTTCTTAAGATCGAAAGATATGAAAGTGCATAACAAATTCTGACGAAACCTTACTGGACAGAGAATGAAGTGCAGAGATTAGGCAGTGGTGCAAAAAAATCAAGGCATGTATGGCACATCTTATATTATAAGAGCCGATGCCGCCGGCCGTCCAGACCGTAAGCACAAGTGGCGCCGGCACACGCAGCATAAAGGGCCTGCATACTACTACTACACGCGCGCTTGCTATATCGGTTTCTATAAGCGCAGGTTTGTGTCAGCGCACATGCCGACCGTAAGCACGTGGCGCCGCCAGACGCAGCCAGACGTAGGCTGGCTACGCGCGTTCTAGTATCAAGATATAATGGAATGGCCATACCAAGCCAATGTATAAAAATAGAGTACTTCGTAAGAATAGCAAGTTCCCAATGGGTCACCGAAACAGGAAGCTCCCGAAAAAGGTGGAGTGGAAATTTAAACTCGGGATATAAATAACACTGGTCGAAACCGGCAGCTTGCCTAAGAACAAGATGAAAAAATCAGATTTAAATAAATCTGTCTCAGTTGCAGTATGTTTCGATATCTTATATCGGGACCATTTCTCGCATTCTAAACGGTATTCACTCTTGTCTTTTCTGTCAGTCTCCCCCAACGGTTTATCTTGCATGTAATTTTCTAATTAAGTTTTTTTTTTCTAATTGTCTTGTCTTTCTTTTTTCTGCACGCTATGATCTTTGGTCTTCCACCAAGCGGAGATGTCCACACTATTTTAATGTTTCCAATTTCATTTACTTAGAAACGCTGCTTACCACCCCTTTTTAAATCTAATTGATTATTTCCTATATGACAAAGAAGTAGGCTTACGTAACGCAGGTGATATTACAAATACTGAGAACTTCTAAATATTTCTTTTGTAAGCTAAAGTGGACTGAATTTTTATTTAATATTTCTTGTAAAGGGAACCGATATCGTTGAAAGCCTTTGAATAATAATGTTAAGTAGAGAGATAACTGCGGTTGGATCAATGCGTTCTAATACCGTCCTCTACCCCTTACTAAAGAATTATCGTCACCACTCGACCTCCATTCACATCACGAATTTAAACTACTCGAAAGGGATCAGAGAACGCAAACGCACCTTTTGCTCCCAACGCGCGTCGCACTCGAACAAGAAGCGATTGACCCCCAAAAGGCGTGTTTATCCACCATCCACGTGCACACGCAACAAGTGGCGGAAAGAACTGCGGGGTAAATTTATGCCCGTGGAGGGACGTAACTGGAGCCCTGCTATGCATTGTTAACTCGCGTCTCACCCGAATGTAAACATCTGGATTAATAACGAAGTAATTTCGCTTCAAAATTGCGACGACGATGCACTGCGACAACGAATCTACGCTTCAGGCGTGCATAATTGCAGCTCGAGTGCGAGCAAATTATAAGAATGGCGTCCTTGTAAGAAATACGTTCAAGCAAACACGCTTGTGTATTGCTTTGAACTCGACGAGCAAATTAAGCGGTTGGGAAAATAAGGCGAGTATACACGTGCAGAGTTTAGGTGGAGCATAACAAGCTTTCATTATATGCCCCTGTGATGTAAATAGCTGGATTCCTCTTCCATGCCTATTCCAGCCTTTTATCTCATTTTCAAGTCTGAGAACGATTTCAAGGCCGGAGTTAGCTGAAGAGCGATACTGTAGTGTAAACCTCCATAGAAGTATGTATAGTACAGTTGGACGCATTTTTGTGTGCCTACTTAAAATTCAAATTTCGATACTTTTGAAATAGGTCAAAGTGGTGGAGCAACTGACTCATAACCACGAGGCGGGATGAGGTGCAAATAGTGCCTTTCTTAGTTCAGTGGCGAAGCTAGGTTGTCAATGTAGAAGAACATAATCTAACTGACCTGTAAATCTCATCGATAGTAATAATTCTACTCAGCGGGGGTGGCTGCTACCTGGCACCTCTGTACTTCCAAAACGTCGCCCTTGACACCTCCACGCTACCGTTACTGGTTGGCTTAGCTATTGGCACTTTTCGCTTTTCCCAACGTATTCTATACATCTGTTGTAATATTTACTTTTGTATTCTCTGGGCTGTGATAATATTCTATTATTTTGTTTGAATTTGTATAATTATGGGCTTTCGACTAAATCAACCACTGAAATGAAATAAGTTCTAAATTTAGCACATAATCGAAACGAGTCCAAAGCTAATCGCGAGACCGAGGGCTGTTTTTAAAATTGGGGGCAGTTAGCCGAGAATTCCCATATTGAAATGTTGTAAGCCCAAAGCGACCGGGGGTGGCATTTTGTACAATGCGAGGGCTTGGAGGTTTTTTTTTGGCAGTCAGTGGGCGAGGTCGCACTCGTGTGAACGTGGAAGCTAATCCACCGCTGGTATAATTCTACCGCGATTATGTGTTTTAAAGTGATTGAATTGTGTAAGTTATATGAATTATAACTTATAAGAGAGCGGATAAAACGATGAGGTTTGTAAAAAGGAATGTTCGTGCTTCCATAGCCTGCAAATGTAGTTATTGAACAGCGGAGTCAAACATTCGTTATTGTTCGAACTGAGGCTGGTTGTAGACAGCTTTATTAATTGTTTCGTTGTTTATTGTTATCGTTGGCTAGAGGTCAACCCGCCATAGAGAGCGCTCTCGTGCCTGGATCAGTGGCCATTCGGCGAGATGGCCCACGATCTTTGACCTGTTAAGCACCTTGCTTATCACTAATCCCAGTGAGCGCGACTAGGTGGCTTGAGAAGCCCGTCTCCCAAAGATGCCTTGTACCTGTGCCTTTTCCGGTCCATGCGGCCACCGAAATTGCGGGTTACATTGACATGGGTTCAACCCATTGATGCAGTTAACATTCGGTTAATGCTTACTAAATGCGGTAACCATCCGTATTTGCAGGATTATTACAAGCACATCATCGGAGTTGCACCGAAGAATATCCCTGAACGATGTCTTCTTCGAGATGCTACTTGGAAACACAGCGGAGTGCCAAAAAACCCTTTGTAAGTATTATGTAATGAGCACATTACTGCTAAAAGCTGAATGTTTGTTGTTTTACTTGCATGGCTGATTGTGGAATTGGCTGAGTTTGTGGTTCGCGGTCAAGCGTGTGTGGCCACCTGCTACATGAAAAGACTTGCCGTTCGCCTTGCACCCCCAGTATCATGTTTCTGATTTACAACCCCAGACCTCACGGGCGTTATAGAATTTCTGGTAAGTCGCCAGTTCTTGTAAATTTATGAATGTGAATCAATCTGAATCCAGAAAGAACTAAATTAGCCCGGAGCACGGAAAATATGTGCCAACACTATAAAGAGCTACTTTATTGCTGCGAAACTATGTCATAAACTGTGAAGTTTCGAAACTTCAGTCAGTTTTGAAAGGTGCCACTTTCTATTTCAAAATTAGCCAAAGTTCTTTTGCTAGACGGTAGAAAGACTCCGCGTTAAGTATGTCCTAATGTGATAAGCATTGCGTCAGTTTTCGATGAGACTGTTGGCTGGCTACGACTGCTGAATGGCTACAATGCGATAGGTAAATCATGTCATTAAATCACCTTTATACCGTCAGCTGGTGCTCACGACAATTAGGATTTTGTAAACTTTGCCCAAATCGCTTACGAGCGCTCTCGGTTAGTCGAATTCTTTCTTTGCCGCTGTCCCCATATACTAGTTGTTCATTGTCATTTTTGTAACATGCTCAGGATGATTTAATAGATGAGGATATAACTTTAGAGATTAATCATGAAATTTGGAGTAAAGTATAAATTAACCAATTCCCGATTCTGAACGATTACTAAAATAGTGAAAAATACTATTTATTTAGATTGTGAATGTCTTACATCTACACAAAATTGAACATGTAATAGAAACCTTTAAAAATCACAATATCTGTTCAAAGTGATTGCCATCACGTTGCATGCAAGCTTAACATCGACGAACAAGTAAATTTAGCAAGCACTTGCTCAGGCTTTTGGTATGCTGGAGCTTTCCAAATTCGATTAGGTGCTGCTGACTTTCGATTGCACTGTTTCTTTTAAACAACCCCATACCTAAAACTCTAATAGAGTAAGGTCTGGTAAACGAGCCGGTCATGAAACTGCCTGCACCCGACCCGCCGTACAAGATATTCGTTAATCACATAAACGGTTACCGGTCCTGCAGGGTAAGTAAGAACCCCATCTTGCTGAAACCACATGCTCCCTAACAGCGCTAACGGCACACCCTCCAATAGAAGTGGCTTGAAACAATTTGTGGGTAGCACTAATCTGAGGTTAACTGTAACTCATTGTTATAGTAAACAAAAACGCATTAACATTTGTTTACTAATGAATACAATGTCATAAGCACTAACGTTTTGATGCATGTTTTTTTATTTTAACAACGAATCAAAGTTAACCTCAAGTTAGTGGTCTTTAGAAGACCGGCCAGATATGGGTATATTATTATCTTTTGCTCCAATGTGCATGGGTCATCAACCTCTGTAAATAATTATTTCAACGCTAGTTTAGTTATGAATTTAACGAATCTGCTGTTGTTTATATCACATTGATTCTAAGTTAAACGATCTAATCATGGTGCTTTTACATATTACCATAATTTGAAATTATTGAATTGAAATACCTTCGTTGGTATTAAATATATTAAAATTGTTTCTTTAAAGTGTATTATTTTTAATTAATTCTGGTGTTGTTGCTGTACGGAAACTAGGCCCGATATGTTTGGTAGTTATCGAGCACTATTTCGTTAATCAGATTGACGACCCAAAATCGACGACCAGGGTCGTGAGCCCATATAGGAATTGCAAAAGCCAGAACAAGTGCTGTTTAAACACGAAATATGTATCCAATGTACAGCTTATTTCACGAGGCCTTACAGGGCTAATAAATAGTTTAATATTTACTTTCTGTGAAATTTCGAAAGATTTCATTGTTTTTGGCCATCTAACCTTAAATATGTATGAATGGAAGCAATAAATTCAGTAAGTGTAATCAATTGCAATAAAACCAATTGTTATTACATCTAATCATCGCGTAACTTGCAAGTACTTCGGAATAGGTTTTGTGGAAATTTCCGTAGAGTATCAGCATTACGTAGGTTCAAACTTTAAACATTATCAAAGTTAATTATGAAGTTCTAACACCGCAATTAGATATAACACTTGCTTGTCTTCTAACTAATATACTTAAACAACTGTGTTTCTTATTTTTTTATTTAAGAACTTTCTTTGGAGAAAACAACAACACACCTCCTGACAGTAAAAAATCCATCGATTCAAACACGTTAGATGGTTTTCTTCTTCTTTTTTGTACGGCTTCTATCCATTCTAGGATATCGTCTTCCTCCCACTTTTTCTTTTCAAATTCTCTCTCTTGGCCTTTTGTTTTCCCTTCTTATTGTTATAGTTATAACGTCGTCTCTACATCTCAAAATTGTATCTTTCAGTCTTATATCTAACATACAGCTTTCCATATTTCTCTGTCCTATTTTTAATTTCTCAAGTTTACGTTTTGTTAACATTGTAGTTTCAAAACCATAAGTCAATACTAGTGTAGCGCAGCGGTGATGAATGGCCTGAAAACGTGTTTCTTGCAAGAGAAGGTCAGAAACTAAAATGTGACTTAAAGTGCAGTACCAAATCAGCTAGTAAAAGTGAAGTTCGCGATGTGGTAGTTTAGAAAAGCTATCAATTGTACGCGTGCAATAAGACACATCTGTAATACTAAGTGTGATTGGTCGTCGAGTTGAACAATCAAAACTAACTTGTCTAAACGCCACGATGCAATTTTTAGCACAGTCGGAGCTATGTCTTAAACGCAGGGATATCGGCCAACAAACCCTTTTTTGTCCTAACTAACAAGAGACCAGGAGAAAGGAAAAGTCAACTCAGGTAGACAATACAGTCGTAAACGCTCGAAAACAAAAAGTTCTTTTCGACGGAAGTTATTTCAAACTCTTGTGCGACAATAGAGCAAGGGAGCTTAACTGGACAATCCTATTGTACTTAAAAGAATATGAAATGTCTCTTCCATTCAGACGCGCCCTATATAAACGCAAGTAGCTTAGTTTTCGAGATCACTTTTACCTAACATCAGATCACTTCATCACTTCGCGTAATATAACTTGACTTAATATTACGTTTTATGCATATTCCTACTTGTACCATATTGGAGCAAAGTCGAGGACCAAGGTCAGTTTCCAAGGTCTCTTATTAATATATAATTCAGTATCGAAAACCAGGCTACTGAAAATTCGTATGTGTATTTTAAATTAATATTAACGAATTTGTATACGTTGTATTTTGTTCGTGTGTTCTAAAGCAATAAAAGGAATGTTATTATTTTCCACAAACGGTTGTATTTTACTGAACTTAATTTTACAGTAATAAACAACATAATAGTTCCAGTTGTGCAAATTACTAAACTGGTAATACACACGTATTGTATACTTTTTCCAGATCCAGATAAAATTTCTAATTTTCTTGTCAAAGATTGCTCTGGAATACTAATAAAACCATTATGTTATTTTCAATTTGGGGCTTCAAAAATCCAGGTTTTCCTACAATTGTGCCATACTCAATTCAGGTGATCTCAGTTTAGTTACGACCTACAGGCCAATTTGTATCCTATCTTGCTTTTCTAAGGTTTTCGAAATTAGACTACACACTCGAATCTACCTTCTTGTAAGAAATTATAGTTCTCCATATCAGCATGGTTTCAGAGTAAGTCGGTCTCCTGTAACTCATTTAGCTCGGTTCCCGCAATTTACTTCTGAAGCCCTCGATTCTCAACAAGTTAATGTAATCTATTTGAACTTCACGAAAGAGCTTTTACAACATTTTTCACATCACACCTTAAAAAGGCGCTTACAGTACGTAGCATACAGCAGTTTAAATTCTGAACTTTTTGTAACCATATCAGGTGTACCTCAAGGGTCTAGCTGGGGATCACTTTTATTACTATTATTTGTCAATGACTTAGTTACAAGCCTATATCATATCAAAAATAGTTAATTAATTGCCCACCTTTATGAGTAGAGTGTTACCAACACCTTACGCCTCAATGTTTTTAAGTGTAGATTGGTCACTTATATACATACTCTATATTTGATAGTTTATTCGTGTACTTACACTATTCCATTCGATCGTTGTATATCAGACGTATAATCAGAGGTATAATTTTTACTGCAAACTTAGTTCCTCTCACCATATTGATGCTATACGTAGATCGGGGATGAGTATGATAGGATTTATTATTCCAAACTGTATTTTTTTGCACTCGCGCAGTGCCACTTTTAATTCCTGAGGATTAAATAAAAAATTAATACCAGATATGACATTATTTACTACATTATCTTAGTTACTAATCTACATTTCCAGAGCAAAAGTGTCTTTGACTCCTTGAGAGATTATTGCCTTCGACTTTGTCTCGGGCAATAAACTTCATTCGCGAGATCAAATGATGCACTTTTGTCCCTTGGTATATAATAATTATACTATTGTAGTATCTGCTTTTTGCCATTTTTCGGTCCAAGTTAAAATATAGCGCACTGATACAGTAGTATTTCCACTATAAATGTTAAAGAATGTAATTGGTCCAAAGAAATTTTTAAAATTTCAATCGTTCAAGATTGATGCTTTTTATCCCGCAATTGGTATAGATCAATCATTATTACTATTCAGATTTAACATCCTATCATTAACAAACAGAAGAATAATTAAAAGTCTTAGACATTTTATACAACCTGCTCCATTACAAAATGATAGCTATGATAGGTTTCCATATAATACCTTGTTCTTCAATCCATAATGCAATGATAACTTCCCATGTTCCTACGGTTTGAACTAATCTAAGTCTTAGTCTCCCTTATATGTAATGGCTTAACATTTCAAATAACTCTGATATAAATTGCTGTGTTCTAGGCTTTTTAAAGACATCATTAGATCAACTAATCCTTGAATAATTAATCTCATTATTATTAGAGCATGCTCAAGCTGTTTATGTACTATTTCATTTTATTTGGATGTGTTAGGTGTTTGTATATAATATTATATATTGTTACATCACTACAAGAAATAAACAAAAACTGCCGACTTCTCAGCCGGAGCTGGTTGTAGGTTGTACAAAGACTCTAAACTTAAGCTGTAAAAAATAAGGGCACCAAGTAGCAAGTAACCCAAGCACTTTGCTAATTAAATAGAAAGGTACACTTCGAAAGGTGCTACTAACCAATCCTTCAAAATGATAGAAGACGGCAAGAGTATAAATAAAATACGCAGAAATAAATAAGGAATCAGTATAATAACATCAGTAAAAGGGTACTCGGTAGTACATACACAAAGCACGAAAATAAAGCACAGAAATAACATATCAAATATCTCAATAGCGAAATAATATTACAGTCGTAAAATAGTCATTCCAAAAGTTATGAATATTTAGTATGACTAAGAAATACACACAAAAATAGGTGACGGTAGCATCAGCAATTTGCTTTACCGGTAGGGTAAGCGGTAAAAACGCAAAACCGCCATAGCGCTATTTTGGATTCGGATTTAATTTGACTCTAAACCCACATATGCAAGAATATTCAGATGTTATTAATAAATAACAAAATGATCTTACAGACCCTAAGATCTTGGTTCGGAGTAGGGCACTATACGTATAACTCAAAATATGCTTAGTAATAATATAATCCTCATCGATTTCGAAACGTCGGGTAAAGAGAATGCACTAGTACCATATCTTCCATGTAGTGAATTAATTAAGTTTAATTCAAACAAGATGTTCAGTCACTAACAGGAAGTCAAAATCCAAAATTTTAAATTACTAGCTACATGGAGAATCGCTTCACAAAATCCAAAATTAAATATAATATCGTATGTGAGACACATCCGAAAATAGATCTGGCATTGACAGATTACAATGTAAACAGTGGTTTGACAAAAACGAATCTGCTCTAAATAGTTAAATTCGACGTTAAACTGTATTTATTTAATCATGAGGAAAATCTGATATTTGCTAAATACATGAAAAACTAACGCGAAACACACATATTGCAGGTAAGGCTGAAGTCCGATGTCTTGGCGCAAGGTAAAATAGAATGCATTAAAACAGACCTTTGGTAGCTGTTTACCAGGTACCGAGCAAGCGCTCTGATAAGCGTGGGCTAGGTGATTATATGACGTTAATCGGGTGTTTTGCTCTCCAATCTTCGAGTGTGGGCAAAGTATAGTCTCAAAAAATGGGGCCTCAAGAGTAACTTCAAACTTCTTTCAGAAACGGTATCCTCATTTCCTCATCCACACAAATCCAAGGCGAGCAGGTTGTCCTAACTCAAGGGAAAAGTAGAGGACAAAAATGAGTGTGAGATGTTCTGCCCCGTTTGCCAAAAACTTAACATGTGCTAGCCCAAGTAAAAATTCAGAATATGTCTGATTTTGAAAAGAACATTAAAAAATACAGAAATTCTATCCATATTCCCGGACAGAAATCGCAACACCGAAGTAAATCTCGAATGTAAGATGCTAGCGTAAAACCCAAAATAACATAGAACATTGAACTTCACAAATGTAGTTCACATAGCATGCCTTTCTGCAGCAGCGCGCATTGGCAAAATTGACGAAAACGATAAGAGGTTAGCCCACATTTTTTTAAACCTTGAGAAATTTAGGATAGGCAACCAAAGTAACTCAGTGTTTAAAATAAAGTATAAAATAACGAAAAAGGTTTAGGGATAATAATGATTTGAAGTATGAAGCATGACTTATTGTTTAATTATAATGTAGGTAATACGTAAATACTTATAAATGTCTTTTGACCTGTAACAATTTCTCGCCTTGTCTATCTAGTAAGTTATTATATTTGTATTCTACTATGTTGCCATTTCTAGTTGTATTTAAAACTGACACTGAACTTTTAAATTGTATCTCTAGTTAAGTATGGAATTTTAATGTTGAACGCCAATAATTCTAATACTTACTTATTTTATACTTAACTTTATGCAACCTCTAACTTTTCTAAAATTGTATCTATACAACTTTAAGCCAGTGCTTAGAGGTACAAATTTATTTAGCAAAGATAATCACACATTCTTAAAGCATAAGTAAAATTATGTTAGCAATGTTCATTAAATATGTAAAATGGTGTAACGTAATATTAATTATAAAGTAGTAGTATTTTTTATAGTTTTAGATTTAGATTATAGGCGAAGGGTAAACCAAGCTCACTTGTGCTACCGCCAAGTCACTTGTGTCTATATTTTTGTGTACAGCCTTGTTACTGTTTTTCGCAGAAAGCTGAATTGTCACCTTACTCAGGGCAATATCTTTATTACTTTTAATACTAAATTTTTACTTTGGAATCGTATTTGTGCCAATAGCTAGAGCTAGTAATTTAATATTGTTAGGGTGGGGAGGGGGGGCAATCACACTCCTAGATGATAAAGCAGCTCCTACTGTTCAACAGCGTCGATTCGCCGCCTACACAAGTCGAAACTTTTCTAATAAAAGTTTTAAACTTTAAAAGCTAGAAAGCAAGTGCAGCACGGATAGCACAGCTATGGAGCCTCTTTGAACTTCCTCTGCGCTTCGCAACTGACTAAATCAGGTTATCGATTGTAAATATTTAAAAACATTTCATCGCGAGTGGCTGACGACGCACAGCTAACGAAGTTTGCCTTGCAGGCAACTTAGTTCCAATCCAGTATAAAGCTTTCAATATAATAATAAAAGCTATCTGCTCAGTTTTAGCTCGATAGATTACCTGTCGCGAGGTGCACTGATTGAAACCTAGTTATTTTTGCCGCCGGCAGACGCAGCTTATTGAAAACGTGCTATTTCAGGCAGCGCGATGTCCAATTAATTCAAATAATTTGCTGAAATTCGGCCAACTCCCCCACCTGCTATTTTTAACCATCAGATTGTGTACTGAAGAGAAACCTAAAAATACCTTTTCAGGGGTGCTTGTTGAAGTTACGTCACGTCCCTAAACACACGTACATAAGGCATACGAAAGCGTCCGCTGAAAAAGAGAATTCGCATAATAATCACCCAATTTATGATCGACTGGAACGATCGACGAACAGCAAATTTTGAAAAAAAAATGTGTTTCTTTTACCCGCTTTATCGACATATAAATTCCCTTAATTAATGGGAAATTACCACCTAGTAGCTAACCTGAAACCGCTCTGTCAAAGGAAATAACAAAAGGAGGCAAACGTTAGACGTAGAAAATAATCTACGAGTATTTCACCTTAGGTCAACCATAGGAAATAGTAATTTTGATCATGCCACTTTCTTGTAAACTCTCAGAAACCTTAGAGTTAATTGAAAGTATTAAATCTAGTTGTTAACTACTAGAAACAACCGATATCCATAACTATGCTTCTTCTAAAGCAACGATGTTTCCAAGATTTTAGAACTCTAATAAGAATGATTGGTAATTCATAGCTGATTTAAGTTTATTATTATTTACCTACATAACGAATAAGGCACACAAATTAATTTATTAAAAAGAGACAGTCTGAGCAATAAATAAAGTTAACGCTAGAATTTCAATCATTTATTAGATGCAAAAACAGGAAGGTATAAACAACTGTGCCTGAAGTGAATGAAATTCTGTTTGTGCATCTGAAATAATTTGGTTTACTACATACACTTTGCTAGATAAATCCATTTTGAGTAAAGTAGTTTGTAAACGGGTAGTGGCTTAATACGGAAATCCTTCCTAATACTCTTACCCTGCGCCTTTATAGATGCAATTTAAATTAATCGGTCTAAATTTTGCATCCCTTCCGTGTTCAACAGATCAAGATAAGCTGATTTCAGTTTGCAATCAATTACAGTTATTCAGTTAAGGACTTCCCAGGTTGCCATGGTATTACAAGATTAGCTGTACTATTACCCTTGACACATCGCCGAAGTGCTTTCTAATTAAAAGCTATTGCCAATCAACTTCGTCAGTTTTCTTTATGTAAAAAGGCATGACGACCTCCTCGGACCTAGTACAAGCTGGCTCTAAGTTCAGAAATAATTAGAAGAAAGTGCAGAGAAAATTGGCAGTAGCAGATTTACCTCTAGTATCAACGCTAAGAAAGCAAAGGAGAATGGGGTGGGTTCAAAACAATAAAGATTATCTAAGTCAAGATTGGAAAGTTGTAAGTAGAGCAAATAACTGCGTGGTAGCTTTTACTTCTGGTGGATTTCTATCCAAACTTTCGGAAATTAAGACATTTTCAGTTCCAAAATAAGCTACGTGCTGTGTTCAACGGTTTACATCAAACTAGAACCTTTGCAACAAGCTAGCTACATCGTGTTTGTACCCTCAAATTTATTATAAATTTTAACTAATACACCATTAAGCAGATCATTTGCGTCGAAGGACTGTAGGAATCGCATTCCTCAATTTTCAGAGTGCCTTATGCTGCTCAACGGATCGTAGACATCAAGTCACAGCTCCTCCAGCATTTAAGTTATTAATGGCTTCAAGTAGATGACATGAAGACCATCCGGGTTATTGGAAACGACAGAAGAAAACGCCTAAGAATAAATTCGGCTAAACGTCAGCTCATGTGAAGGTAAATAACAGTCTCATGTCCTATACTTCGGACAACTCCGCTCTCAAAATAACGTAAAATCCTTAATCAATCGGACAGATGCAACAATCCACTAAAACATAATACCAAATATGCACCGTGTACCGACGCTTCCAATGCGCCAACAAAAGCAGTCACGAAAAATGCACCTTGCAGTATTGGAAATAAAGGTAGGATTAAAAAATTTCCAAAATTGGGACTTGGATGTGTAGCTGTATCCTGAAACTGCATACCGAAAGCTTTAAGATGTTGCAACAAGTTATATGTATAAAACCAAACATTATGGTGTGCGAACAGTTAACACTAATACAATCTTAATGCTAAATGAAGCGATAACTATATTATTTACATAATGCGAAATCGATTCCATGCCGGTAGGGTGTATATCAAAACACATACAGACCAATACCTGGAAACAAGGGCCACTGAGATAAGAGCAGGTGATGAAAAAACGCAAAAAAAGAAACTAAATACCTATAGGTCAGAGACATTCGCTATTACAAAAAGAAAAGGGCACAAAGCAAGTGTTAAGAAAATTACGCTGTAGACTAACAAAGCTGAATAGAATAAATAAGGACGAAATGAGTATGTGATTCGAACTACGTATGCATACTGTAACAACTGCTAAAGCGAAAACACTGCTGTGGTATCAATGTATGAAAAACACAGGGGAAGAATATCATCTTAGAAAATATGGTAGTGGATGGTTTCACAACGTAGCTGGCCAAAAGAAAAGAAAGAAATTGCATAAAATTAGCTTTGCAGACTAGGACTGTAGATAAAAGCGACTGGGTGGGTAGCATTCCCGTTAAATTAATAGGACGAATACCCTTTCACAAGGGTCACTGTAGATAAAAGCGACTGGGTGGGTAGCATTCCCGTTAAATTAATAGGACGAATACCCTTTCACAAGGGTCACAACTACCAAAGCTATTGGTATAATTGCCGGATAACTTTAGATGTAATTGATGTTCATGTGTAAGTTTCGTGCTGCAATTAGAAATACTTCTAATCAAAGGTTGACAAATATCTGGAAAAATTCTATATTGTTAAACGATAAGGTAGCAAATTTATATTAATGACCTTCAGTTAACCCACTTTTGTAAATAAGCAACACATTTATATCTAATGTAAATCATGTATATCAAATTCATATAAACAACAAAATATAATAATTTTATGCAGAAAGTGTTATAAGCGTCGTTTTGGTCACAAATGTTTAATAAAACGAATGTATAAAACATGAGTTGCATACCTACTATACTTTCTCTGCAAATTTAATTGTTTTATTAAATATTTGAATATTATGTTATGTTAACTGACAATAATTGACGTGACACAAAAGTGAAAGTCAATAACTGTTAAAAACTAACTTAATTTCAGTCCTGGTTGTGGCTAATGCAACGAAAACTACCGGATAAGCTAAGTTTAGCCCATGACTAGAAGCCGTTGCAAACTTTAGGAAGTGGCCAAGGGTCACGGGTCATAAAGACGTGTATAAAATGTCACCTAGCGCCCTTTGTTTGCTAGTTAACTCAGTCGTAGAAGCACAAGACCCGCTCTTACCTAAGTGCAGCTAAGGGACATGTCAATATTGTTCGTTTCGGCTTGCCCGCTGCTATCTATAATGCTATAATTATGCAGGCGAATCCCGCCAGAAATAAAAACCAAACAGTTTAAATAAAAATACATGTATTCTTTAAATTAAAATACATGCATAAAAATATCTACAAAAAGGATAAAAGAATACGCAATGGTAATATATACGTGCTATTAATAGTAGCACGGAACAGTCCACGAGCTTAATGCTGAATGTACATGCTTGAGTAAACTTTTTAAGTGTAGGTATAACTTACTAATTATCAACGCCAAGTCAAAAAACCCACAGTGTTAATAATGTTTTACTTCCCACACAAGTTCGCTAGATGCGGCCCTGGCTCCAGTAGCTTGAAATCAGTTAACGCGCTATGTGCTAAATCAGCGATTACGCGCACGTGGCCTTTGGGAGTGTAATGCTTGTTAAAACTATTGCACTATGCGTTGCAATATCACGTAATTTTCTAGTACGGCTTTGGTTTTTCCCAATCTTTCTGGGCCGTGTATTCACTCGTAAAATGTAATTATAGTAACGATACTTGTCTTTATTTTGTAGCAAGTTGACCTTGGCTTTGGTAGCTGCTCCGACAAAGACTTCGTGTGTTGGCGAAGCCGACTGGCTTCCTTGAAGCTCAACTGGCACCCAGAATAGCAGCTTCTTGCTACCCCAAGCTGGCACTTGGCGTGACGTCCCTTTTTGCTTGGAAGTAGTCACAGGTCTCTTATTACTGAGCGACTGTCTCTTGCTGCTTTAAAAGCGAGAAATTGTACTAAACCGCAGCGGCATCATTCTGTCGCAAGCAGTTCTAATAATATCACACTGGATCAGTATTTAGCTGGATTGCACGTGTAAATATACAATATGCTTTAACTTAATTATAACAATATAAATGATACAGTTTGGAATAAATCAAGCAAGGTGATTATTAAATATCAAAATGACACGAACCAAACAGTTTCAGAATCTAAAACAGGATGGATGTTCGTTGAATGTCGGCATTCATAATTTGGTGTAATCTTAGTATTACAATATCCACAAACATGAGCTTCGTAAGAGCACTGTAATTTCCATTTATGACTTATTCATCAGAGTGCTGGACAACAAAAGCAACTGACCGTAAGAAAATGAAATCCTTTGAAACCTGTTGCTGGTACACAGTGCTACGCATTTCGTGGACCGAGAGACTAAAAAAATCTAATTTTGAGAGAGCTACAAATTAAGGAACGGATGAGTTCCATCATATAAAAAAAAGAATACTTTGGTTATATTATGAGAATGCATGAGAACAGCCTACAGCGATGAACAGTACAGGTTAAAATAAAGGAGAAAAGGCAAAGAGGACGTTTTTCTACCCCATCAAATCCATAAAAATATATTGCACTGGATACCCTATTTAAATTGTGCCTTTTAATATGCCAACTTTCAAATGTTGATATGGTAGCGCCTGAAACTTTTACAGGGTTGGGTTCGGTTATCTAGTTACTTTGTTCTTTGTACTATTCATTCAAATCGAACGTAATTTCTAATGTCAACCAAATGTCAACAACAATTTTCAAATCTCACTGACAAATGAACAATCCTTAGAATGGTACCTACATTATAACATTAAATAACACTGTAAGTTATCGTTTCTTAATTAATTTCACCTTTTAAAATGTCTTTATTTGCTTTCTAGTTGGTATACTCTAAGAAATCACCCACCTTGTATATTTTACTTTTACAATGTTCAAGACTGCAACCTATCTTTTAGCCACAATCGACCCCTCTAAGCAGCTCCCTGCAATGCAGCTCTCACGAACAGACCACCAGTCCCAAGCTTCGTCCAACACTACGAAACCAAAATCCTTGACAACAACCAGCCAACAGAACAATCCCAGATATCCTCTTGTCTTTGCCACTACCTTTCGGAATGTACCCTCTCGCTTCACCGACGCCCTTCTGGCTTCTCCACTCCACAACAAATAGATTGATGTAACTCTTTACTATTTATATTACTGGTCAAATGTATTCTTCTTAATAAAGCTGTTCCAATATAACTCTTCAATTATTCACTTGTAAATGATAATTCTTGTATCCTTTAAGTTTTACCACATGCCAATTATCTTCTGTAGATAATTCTCTACTTCTCTTACTTACTTCTTAATATTTCAGTTTTTTATATACCACGTAGATTTAGATATTACCCTTCTTAAATAAGCCAAGACTTTTTCACAGTAAAAGAGGGTTAAATTAAATATTTTTAATTAGACCAAAACGATTTTCTTACATATTTCTCAAGATGTTATTTTTCAATAATTTGAAACAAACTTCGTAACTACTACATTTTCATTCTTTATGCCTTCTAGTCTATATTCCTATTTGCTATCCACCTACATTAATTCTACCCTTATTAGAGTTTTGCATTTGGCATTGCTTCTTCAACCGTATTTTTAAATATTCTCTTTATTTTCAAACCAACTGTAACCTTTCAATAGCTATCATTTAATTACTAATTTGCTTTAGCTCAGATTTATTCAGGAAACTTTTTAAACATCATCGACTATTGATATGGATTGTAATGACATCCCATTTTCTTTTACAAATTTTAATTTTATCTACGAACATAGTATAGGCGTATCATAACAATATATACAGAACAACATTAATGGACATAGAGCTGTATATAGCCCACAGGTTACTGTCAATATATCTACAGTTCAGTTTTCACAATTTTTGCTATAAGCCCTGATAGGTGCAGAGAGTGATAGCTGTCGAGAGTCTAAACCATGTCACGTACCATATTTGTCAAAATTGGTATATAGAAAAATATTTTTAAAAAGTTATTAAGGGTTAATAAGCAAATTGCTTGATGACAAATCACAAATTTACACTCAGTAGAACGTTATTAGATAACCAGGTTGCACCTAACAAATCACTCAAATAGTAATGTTCAACAAGCTATAGAACATCAGAGAGTCATTGAAGAGAGATTAACCTGCCAAGATGACAACTGACACCATTTTCAAGAAAATGTAGATAAAGTTACCAGAAACTAATTTTTTGCTGCACAACAAAAAATATTTTAGAACTTTTTTTTGTAAATAGCACACTCGTCCTAATTCTAAGCGAAATGGACATGAGTAGTGATACCACCGCAAAATATTCTACTTAACTTTGACTAAGAATGGTATTCGAGAGACTCTTCAATGAACCAAACTACTTTTTCAAATTAGTTTTCAGTAAATCTAGCAACAAACTACGCAATTTCTATAGTAACAGAACATTAATTTCGACTTTTTCTAATAAAAATCACATTTGTTTAATATAGTCACTTGAATACCTTCTAGGAAGATATATCCACTGATATTTTTTTGATTGGTCAAGAAACGTCAAAATTCTGGATTTTCATTGGTCACGTTTTGACAGATGACAGTTGAATTGAATAGTCAATTTAATTTTGAATATTAGCCGCAGTAACTTATTTTTGTTTCCTAGGAAATATGTGTAAGATGTAGTTTTTCTTTTTAACCGATTTAGTTTATCTTTTCTTCGTATGAGTCCCTTTAGTATTTTTTATAGTACACGTCTGTAACCATTCAGAATTTGTATATAATTTGCAATGGTCAAGTTGCTAAAATAATATCGACCCGGAGTTGTTAGGATCTTTTAAAAATCAACGCCGCCGCTGCATTGGCGCTCTGTTATCTGAGCGCGTCGCGTTAAGCTAACGCGGGGGCTGGAACTGCACTTAACCAAGCGCCGCAAAGCAGAGCGTGTGCTTGTAGTGTGTTATATGTTCCGTAAATGTAACCGTGTGGGAAGCGCCTTACCGATTTGGCAAACTTTCCTCAATGATCGGAATCTGTCATTTCTGTTTTGCAGCGTATTCTCGTTGCATAGACGAACTCCGCCACGGGAATGGGGCAAGTCTATCAGTATTGCGTTTTAGTATTTTGCAGATGAACGTGTACTAGCATTTTACTTACCACGCAACCTGACGTCATGAGCAGGTAGAAACTCTTTAGAAATTCTTCTGCATGCCTTTTTTTGTTCCGGTCACAGCTGCAAGGCGGGCCCGCTTAAGTGTAGTTAACGAATTTTACCTTACTGAAGTTTTAAAATTTACTGTACATTTCTAAAGTGCCGTGCAGTGCAGTTAGGAGTATTTTAAATTTAAAGAGGCTATTTGCAAAGTAAGTCAAAACTAAAGCAAGATTTCCAGTAATTTCAGCCGTTGGAGAGCATGTCTACTTCTTTTGTGCTTTTTAGATTCGTTGCCTCCATAACCAATTTTACACTTTTTTAATATCTTCTTCATTCGTCTGTTCTTTTTTTGGAATTTCGTTTAATTGAGGACTTATTTTATTAGTTTCTGAGATCTTCAGGTATACGGCTTTCAATTCCGCTTCTTTAAACACAATATTTGTCCAAATCACTGCTCAAACACCATAACGTATTCTAAGATTTTGTTGTTGGTTTACGAAGCTTACCTACAATTGACAGCAGCCATGCAAAAACAGACTGAAGGCTGCTCACACACCCAGAAGGTGCCACTTTTGACAGTAGATCTACAATTAGCTGTTTACGCAGCGTTTAACTTCTTTACTTTTCTATATATGCTGCTTTAGTTTTGTTGGTGAGCGTAATCAAGGATTAACATGAAGCGACTTGTCGTTCAGTTTTGTGCTTCTTGTTTTGTAGGATAATCTGTACCATTTGTATCATTCCCATTGTGCATTAAGGCCTTATCGCCAAAACAGGTACGCAGATTATCTGGTTTTAATTCACTAGGACTCTATACTTCGCCTAATCGGTATCGAGCGCTTTACTTAATTGAATCCTATTTAATTAAAAATGCATGTTGCATGCTATTAGCTCATTGAGAAATTTTATATTTGACATCTAAAATGGATGTATCTTCTTCGTACTCTGCTTTCTCAGGTCCCGGGTGGTGTAGCTTAAACAAGCGTCCACGTACAATCAGTAGAGTTAAGCAACGCTTTTTCTAGTCTGTACGTCTTTCGACTGCTTCTCTCGGCGCCTCGTGGTACGGCTGTGGCGCAAATAGTTCGTCCTGCATGTCATAATAACATCATGACAGTCGTTAGTGGGGTTGAAAGTCTCCATAAATGTACACCGATGCCTATGATTGGCCTAACGTCTGTTGGCTGAGTACTAAAATAAATAAAATAAAATTTAAAGAAACTTGAAAAACGAATTATAATTACTCCATATTACCGTAATTTCCAGTAAATAATGAAAAATTAGGCTTTATTAGTATAAACATAGCTGCTAAGGGTAATATTATGACAATAAGGTATTCCTTCTGAACAAAAACAAACGCTACTGAGATGAAACAAAAGAAACCTGGAGTAGAACATGGATTCATGGTTAAAATACAAAGCAAACGCTTACTACAAGAGACGACTACAAACATTGTTGTTTTATTTAATTGCAAAAAAGTTAAAAGTAAACACGGTTCTATTGTTACACACAACAATAAATTGTTTCTTTGTTCCATCGCATCGCCTGATTATTATAAATCAAGCCGCTGCGATCTCCTGGCTCCAGTTGTTTAGCTTTTCCAACGCGAGCCTGCAGCAAAGTTCAGTGAACATAGCCTCTGCAAATTTTACGCTCCATGAACCCATTCCTGTTGAGCTCACTCTTTTAGAGCTCGTAAATTTTTCTTTAAATCCTATGGTGAAATGTGCATGGAAAAAATGCGGGCCGAGTCTTACTTTTTACATTCACAGGTCGTTAAAACAATTACAGTGTTTGAAAACACATCAAAGCACAATTCTTTATGGACGATAAACCCTTGAGCGCTTCCAACTAGATTTGTGTAGTGGAATTAACGCGTTATACATATCTAAGGATCAACGTTATCTAAAGTTCATATTGTTTTACAACGTTTTGTAGCGCCGCTTTAGCTATTGAAATTTTCAAACAGGCACGAAAAGGTATTTAAATGCTTCTTCTTTATTCTTTCATTTAGGCACATGCTTCATTGAGTTATCTATGACATTCATCACCTAAATATAAATTCTAAATTCCAACTAAATTCAAATGATCCTTTTTCCCTTGTAAACTGCTAATCAAGATCTGCTTAGGTCCGATACTGTCAAAGTAACCATTTGTTAATAAGAGGAAAGGGTTTACTATATTAAGTATCTGAATCAGTCGAAGTTAAAAATTATTTGTAGGAATTTTAAAATGTTAAACCTGAATTAATTCAAATGGAAATTGTAACAGTTATAGCGTAGCTATGTAATGCGTCGTATGCTTTATAGAAGAAATTTGCATTGCAAAAATTCACATCTCTGGTACGAGACTACCTTATTCGTGGGTCAATCCAAGATACTCGCTTCTCCGCAGCTCAGGCGACCATCTTCGTGGGTCAGTGGTGCCTCAGTTAAATCTCAGCCTTTTTGTCATTAGGTCAACCTTGCCGTACAACAGTTCGGCCACCAGTTCTGGTAAAAACCCTTCTGTCCTACCAGATAAATATTTAGGTAGCTAGGGCTCTGGTAACTTTGTTGCCTCCAGCTGCAGATTAGTTTCCTTCATATTGATATCGATATCACTAAATTACGACATGGTTACTGTTTTTTCTGAATGGCTTCCATAAAGTTTGTATCTCCTATTCAAGAATATTAGATGATATTCATTATTGAAACAGTATGCACCTTCGATTTCTTCAAGTGCCACTTCCTCTTCGAACGGCTGGACTTTTTCTTGCGTTCTCTCTCCATACAGTTGTTCATCATAATTCCCTAAATACTTTCTAAAATTACAACGCTACGAGAGTATATTTGAGGGCCCGTCAGCAAGACATCAGTGGAGACCTCGTGCAGTACTTTAAATGATGTAATTACCAAATAACGTAAGCGCCAACCAGTTTTTCAGTTAAAGCAAATATACTCAGATAGGTGACGAACTTATAAACTCACATTAATAGTAGCAGTAACGAAATCAGACACTTAATGATATAAGCATTTGCATTAGATTTCTTAAACAACGCTGCATATAATAACCAGTACAGAAATATTATAAATTTTGATTATGCGTTACTTACTCGAACGGTGCACCCCAAATTAATGCTTTCATAGCAATGATTTACACGCTACAACTACACAATCTAATATTTAACCAGTAACGTGTACAATTACATATTACAATACAGTTAAAGTTTATTTTACCGGGCTTGCGGTACAAATATCATTAACACAAGTTATTAGATTGCACTACTTAACTGAGAGCCTTACTCTTTCCAAATGGCCACCAAACGGACTCAAAGCTGCAGTTACAGGAGGTAAACCGAATAGCCCCAAACAGGTTCAAAGCTGTGGCTGCAGAAGGTCGGCGCCAGAAAACGTCAGTTGTAGCTGGTTGTAGCTAATATTTGTAGCGGAATTCTCGAGTAACCGTAATCGTTGGTGGTTTACACCCCACAAATGAGGCTAAAATCCCCGGACAAGAGTCAGCTGATTGCAGTTACATTATCACAATTTTAACTTGTTGAAATTGTATTCACTCTGTATATTACCGGACAAAACGACAAGAAATACTATTATTATAACCCGTCCTAAAACGGGGATGGCACGTCCCAAAAAATGCCCAATGCTCGAACCCACATACCAGTAAAGCTTCTACAAATAACAGTTGACAAAATCTGAAGCTAAAATGTAAACTTAGAGCACAATTCACAGAATCCTGTTGAAAAGGACGCTACATTTTTCATGCAAAAACAACCGGAAAAAAATCTTGTTATCAAGCAGCTGCTCCACCTGCCGGTAAAAAAGATTACAATCTAAACGCTAACGCCCCGTTTACACCACGAGCGTGTTCTAATAAAGGAGCTTATATACGGCCATAAATTATAAATAAATGCTCATTAATTACGCTCTTGATACGTACAATGTATCCTACGTTTCTCCGGATGTTTTCGCACGATCTTCAACTTGTTTGCTTTTAATTTTCCTTGAATTAGAAGTTGCATGCATAGGTATTTCTCAATTCTAATTACTATAAAAACTACTTTAATTTGCGCTTTTGAAGTTAAACAGGTCGTGTTCTGTTGCATACACTTTATACTTTATAATGACGTAAATAGTTTCTACTTCACTCAATTTCTCAGTGTTATACAGTGAATCATGAAAAAGTTTACGCTGCAGAATGACTCTATGATCAATGATGGACATATCCTCAAGATGTGAAATAGAGATGGTCATGGAAGATGTAAGATTCCAGCTAGTGCAGTGGGTACTCCGACAGGATAAAGCATTGGAAGCCACACAAACAGTGTGAAGAAGAAAAAATAAAAACTAAAAACCATCGACAGAGAAAGGTGATAGTCCATGAGTTATGTCACTAGCCAATAAGTTAAAGTAATTGGAAAAAAATAGAAGCAAAAAAATCTCATATTTTTGGAGATTTTTCTTGATTTCTAGTATTTTACCTTTTGCGGAGTCAAATATCGGCCATTTACTGAGAAAGCAACAATAGCTACCGTAAACAATGTCAAAGTGATGTTTACCATCTATAGGCAATTGAAACAGAACAACCGGCTGCTCACATTTATTTGCAAATGAAGTTTGATACAATCAGCAGCAAAGTCCCATCCACTGACCAGTGGCCTAAATTGAGAAAGAAGAAGATTACTGGCAAGGTGAAGTTGCTACGTCTATTTAGAGTTAAAGCTTAGTAACACCATATACGTATTCCATCCGTTCCCAGAATTTGTACCTACAACTTTGAAACAGACTACATGCAATTAATGACCCTCATAAGCTCAGATCGGTCCACGTGAAGTAAAATCTAGGACGCGGATTTAAAACATCGAGAGTATAAATTTCAGGCACGTCCCGGCCGCTTCCGATCGCTAAGTTCCCTTACATCGACGTTCCAGCCCGGATTTAAGGGAATAGACGTGATCCCCTATAACGCCGGCAATTTAAAATTATTATCATTATTATTAGGGCACAGCGTTGCATTTCGATGCGGCGGACTTTTCGTGAAAGCGGCGCATTAAAATTCCGGACAGACAAATTAGTTCCAGGCACACGTCGTCCTCCAGACAATTCGTCCAACCTTTCAGAGTGCCCTCGTGAAAGCATTTTCAGGGATCCCCAGTGAACGCATTTCTGCACTTCCGTTTAGATTCCGGCCTACGCGCCCTTGTTTCCAGTGACACAGTTCGATTGATATCATCTGGACCCAACTCGTACATATGTAATTTCTTCGACGCTCGGTTCGACTAACACAGCTGGAATTTCTTCAGCGTATCCCGGGTGGACTCAATATTTAGAAAAAGGGAAAATAGAGCAAGATTTATCGAATATTCTCCTTTGCGCTGTTTTAAGACGACATATATGATGATGGAAGCTTGAAGCCCTAAGCTGGCATGTTATAGGGTGTCATCATATCCAATATGGTTGACGAACTACATCTAAACCTAATCTAACAGGAACCCTTCTCATTCGATAGCGTTATCCATACCACGTGTCGCTTATATCAGTGAAAATAAGAAGAGGTATAATGGCTTTTATGTGAGATCATTACCTACTAAACCCTTATATAATTATTAATATGGTATTCGCTCGTCGTTGAAGATTTTTACTTGTTAAGGTTAGTGAGTAACAAAAAAAGTTTAATTTGATGACACAAAAAGGTTTCCTTGCCGTATAATCTATCGATTATTGTAAATAGCCACATTTAGGGCATCAGTTTATTTAAAAAATAAAATTTAGGAGATTCGTGTAAATAATAACAAATTAACTTATAGTAATTTAAGATAAGCACATATAAATTTTACATAACGTCAATTACGATTCGATGTACTTTCATGGTTTATCGGGAAAATTTGGGGCAACTTTTTAGCAAAACCAAGCTAATATGCACTTGAAAATCCCATTTTAGCCACACAAAGAGCCAGTAAACAATCAGGGCCACATATTAGCTTCAGTGAGCACAGAATGAAACATTTGGGACAACGTTTTGTGCTTTTCACAGTGCGTCGAAATGTGATAATAAAAACTAAACATGCAGTATAATTACGTTTAAAAAGTGTGTATAAAATCGGGACACATCAGAAATTATACACTCTAAGAACTGGAGAAGTAGTAGGGGCCGTTGCTGTAAGCTGGGACTGCTATCGGAGCTTGCGTGAGTTCGGATGCGAACCGAGGTGGCCGACAACCTCAAAACCGGGGCCGCAACTGTAGAATTCGAGAGCCGTAGCTGGGAAGCATGTGTGTGTTAAAAATCACTGCAAGTGAAAACAATTGGATATTGTGCACATGAATGCTACGAATTTACGTACCAATAAAGTTAGAGTTGTTACAAACCAAGTAACATATAACATTTACACACGTGCAGAAAGGCTTTGAAATTACTTTTCCGGCAGCACAACTGGTTTTGGTGTGGGGCCAAAGCCTATACATGCTAGAATCTCTTCGACGCGGCACGAGCTTCGATTGATGTAATTTTTGGTACATTTATGCTTCAAAATGCGCTGAAGACGATATTATAACCGGTGTTCAAAAAGTCTTTACATCCTGGGCGGCTATGAAAATTCATACGTTTGAATTTTCATAACCGCCCAGGACGTAAGTACTTATTTAACACCCGTTATTTAGTTTTGTGTTGAGATCTAAGGTTTTTGTGTACTTAATTTAAGCATATTTTTCAAATTAGAGTTAGGCATTTGTCCATTTTATTGCAAGCGTCGTTTTGGGTGTGTTATTAAACTGACTTCAATTTCAGCCAATACATGGCTTTGGCATTTTTTGTTTTCCGAAGGGCGTAAGTAGGAGCGACGCCATATATATGCATTTTTATCTAAACTGGTTGGTTTTTATTTCTGGCAAGATATTCATGTATCTACAATTACAGAACTATAGGCAATCACGAGCAGGCCGTAACGAGCAACATTGATAATAGCCATAGCTGCACTGAGGTAAGGGCGGGACTCGTGACTTTACGACTGAGTTAACCAGCAAACAAAGAGCAATCTAAATTCCTAGTAGAGTAGGGGGCACGAAAAATCTACATTATACGTTGCACTCTCACAGAAGAACTATAAACTGCAAAAGAAGTGACACAAGAATACTCATCGAGTCCGATTCTATTTACACTAATCGTAGGCAACATTACTGAAAAGGTTTGACCGCTTCCATACAAATTGGGTAATAAAAACGTAAGAAGTGCATGTTGAGCTGTAGTAGTAATTCAAAAATTGATTTACAATGCTTGTTACGACAGCAAAAGAAATAATATGAAGTGGAAACGGATCAATCACTGAGAATATATAAAAACCCATTACGTTGGAAATTAGAAATAAAAGTAAAAATAATTCAACAGGTTATGCACTTCAATTACCTCAACTGAAAGAAACTTATATCAAGAGGTGAAGCAACAGTTAGTCAAAGGAGCAATAATATAAAGAAGAACAAACATTCACTACCAGGAATTAGATCAAAGTGTATAAGACCCAAACTAACCTGGGAAACAGAGGCGACGTGGGCAGACACTGCCAAGGCAAAACAGCTTGCGAGAACAGTAAAAAAACATCAATTGGTAAAACTAAAATAGGTAGAACCAGAGAAGAACGTAACGTAGCAGACATAATAATATTCATAAAAAATATAAAGAAATAATGGACTTCAGCCGCCCCATAAAATTTACAAAACCCCAAAAACCAACTTTAGACGAATCGCCCAAAGCGTAATGTTTTCTATTATCAGTATCAGTTAAATATTTACTCATTTCACTTAATAAGTTTTTGTACATCACGGAATTTTTTGCAAAGTATGGTAGACTTATATAGTATTCTCAAGTATTATTTTTATTAATACTTCTCCTGTCTTAGCAAAAATATAATTCTAGAGGACTTATGACAATTGAAGATAATCTATCTCACTACCATCCCATCCTAAACCTATATCTTTAACCAACCAAGTATTCTTAAGTGTCTTCCATTTTTATGAAAAATATGAGAACCGAAGTAAATACCTCACTTTACACCCTTAATCTGATTCCCCAACTTCTACCTTCGACGTTAGTCAAGATACAATTCTAAACGTGACTGATACATGCCCTCTCCTACGATTTGCTTATATTGTACAGACTCGTTTACCACATACCATCTTAGTAGTTCATTTGTACGTACTCATATTTTGTTTGATGTTGGGTTTGGAATTCTACCCAAATCTGTTTAATTCCTTATCCGAATTAAAAAGTTGTAGACAATTAATCATTTTTTTCAAAGGAGAATGCGTAATGCCATGAAAACCCAATACTGGAAGAAAACTATTCATATACAGAGCAAAATTTACGACTAATCCCCCACCACCGCTTTTTCGTTATTCAGGCTGTCGCGTATATTGGTTTTAGCCAGTAAATATATATCTGAAACGCAAACCGAAGGCAATTATAGAAAACTTGAGCAGTTTTTTTCGCATTTGGCGCCTGCCGACGCGTAATAATGAAGACGTTTATAAGTGCAGACATCCAATTTGTCCCCGCTAATAATTATTCTGGAAATAACGAGCAAGGCGAATCGGCAGCTTCCGAAAACTTCGTGGCGCTTTATTAAAGCCCGGCCCGGAAGTTGCCTGCAATGTTCTGTAGCTCCCGCCGGTTTGACATTTCATTATTTTCTTTCTCGCAGCTCGCCGTTATTACCATGCAGCGACCATTTAAATGCTAATCCGTGATTTACTAAAACTACCTTTGTTCGGGTTTTTGGCATTAATTATACGGGCGATTACGGAAATCCCAGAATAACTGTGGATTTCGCATTCAAATCGGTACTATCTCCACTAGGTGATAGTGTTGTTTTCCTTTTAGGGTCATTTCACACCAACCCGTCAATTCTAGCCACGTGTAGTCAAGTCAAGTCTAACCAGTCAACGGTTTCACACCAAACGCGTCTTTTGAGTAAGAATGTTATCAGTTTGTGCTTTTATTTTACTAAAGATGGACGCCCTTTCTTTAATAGTATTACGTCGAATACAAACAAAATAAAAGGCAGCAAAACAACCGATTGCGGGTTCACCTCTGAAACACCAATTTTTGGACAGTTTGATCACCTGTTTCAAAATTTATTACACGGTTTACCAATAATACTATATGTTCAATCTCCATTGTAACAAAAGCGCATACTGCGTTTTATTACCAGAAACCACCACGGGGCTAAACTGACGCCGATCAGACGTGACTAGACGCGATGGGACTAGCCGTGAAGCATTTGGTCTGAAACCGAATTCTGCAGTTGGTTGATATTTCAATGATATCTCAGTCAGTCGAATCTTCGAGCATCAGACTTAACTGGATGTGACTGGACTTCACGGGTTTGCTGTGAAATTGCTCTTATGCAGTTTAACTGTTCAGAAGCGAGACTGCACATACCAGTAGGTAATTCTGATATTTGTAGCTTTCTCATAAAATTTTGATAGTATTAGGTAACGATCAAGAACCATTTAATCGAAAGGGTGTGAAACCACAGATTGTCCTCGGCTGCGGTGCCGCGATACGGGGTTAAACTCCAACATGTGGCAACTGGCCGGTTGCTTTAAATATTGGGTACCGAAAACACAGTCATAGCAGTTGCGCAAGTAAAGCAGCAGTCGCAGGTGTAACGACATCACCCAGTACGCCGTTAACGTGTGCCAGATTCCTGGGATTCAGAATGAGATGTTTCAGCGGCCCAGACCCCCCGCTTCTCAGGACATATTCCTACAGGCGGAATGAAGCACCCTGAACTTTACTTTTTATCAAAAGGTTTACTAAATGACGCGGTTGCTTACAAATGCATAAGATGGTGTAAATTTAAAATGCGTTGCATATTTTAAAATGTAATTGCAAGACGAGTAAATGATGATACATGCGTAAATGTGGTATAAATACAGTATATCAGTACCTCGTGACCCCACATTAAACTAAAGTTGGTGATATTTTAAAAAGGAGTTGCTTTAAAACACTGCTGGAGCCTGTGGTTTGAAAATATCACAAATTCGTTAAACCCCCTCACCACACAAATATTTAACCACTGCTAAATACGTATTTCGACAGCCACGGTGTCATCATCGGTAGCTACGAAAAACTTTCACAGCAAAAAGGCAACGATATACTCGTGACCAAATCACAAATGGAAGTGGGCGATGTCCGCGCATTTTACATCTATTTATACTGTTTGACCCGGAGGGCGTGGCCGAGGACCAATGAAGCAACTCAACAAAGCAACTAAATTCTTTTGAAGGCTTGGCCATTTTTAAGAACCGAGATGATAAATTTTTGAACAAAGATGGCGGACCAATACCGTCCTCCATCTTATATAATTTGTTAAAGTTACATTGACCGTCGGCCAAGTTTATTAGCCCTCGGCCACGCCCTCCGGGTCAGACATAAATAGATGTAAAATGCGCGAACATCGTCCACTTCCATTTGTGTTTTGGTCACGAGTACATTGTTGCCTTTTTGCTTTGTTTTTCGTAGCTACCGATGATGACAGCGTGGTTGTCGAAATACGTATTTAGCAGTTGTTAAATATTTGTATGGTGAGGAGTTGCTTTGGCAATTTTATTTAATCAATCGTGATGACAGCACTTCCCGAGAACCAACGTATGGAAAGAACACAAATTGATGTTGGTTGATGTATGTTTACCTTTTAGACGTCCTTCAGCAACTCAACCGAGCCACTTGGAGATTGCTAATGCGCAATAGAAGATAATTTCAAATTTACTGATGTAGATTTTAACGTAAGACCCGTCGTGGTAAAGTTTATGCCACGCATTCTCACTGACGATAAGAAACCCAAATGTGTCAATGTTAGAGGTTCAAGAACAACTCAAAAACTATTCATTTCTTCTTTTGAAAATTGTTGCTTGTAATCTACAGTTAAGTTATCGACCCTGAAACAAAGAAACAATTGAGTCGGAAAAAGTCCCCTCTCTAACAAAGATGAAGAAACGCTCGACATCAAAGAGATCTTTTCCAGGAACTTGGTTTGTCTTCGGGGCAACACAATTAGGTATATTAAGGGCAGACGCAATTGACTTGAGAAATATATCCACTAAAACTGGCTGTTTCACCGTGACAACGCACCAATGTGCACGGTTTTGTCTGCTCAGCAGAAACGAAAATGCTAATCGGCCAACATTCTCCTTGCTCTCCATTGCAAAACCCTTTCTATTTTCCAAAATGGGGTCTGCTGGTGCACAAGAGGAAGCGCATGCAGAACAACATCAATACGAATTGAGTACATTAACGGAGATTAACGTTTTAAGACAATAGTTGTATTCCAACTAGTTTCCATTACACAATTCTGCGAACTCTTGATAGCTCCTTGAAACATTGGTTTTAACGCAAATATAAGAATTGGGTTTAGTATAGGTGAGACAGAAAATCATGACAAAATCGCAATCGAATAGCAGCACGAAATGGGTAGATGTTTTTTAGATTTTGCTGATTGTAAAAACTGCACGATTATGAATACTGGCTTCTACCACCATGTAAGAAAACCTTACACTACACCTGAAAAAGCCAAGGAGATAGAGAACGAACCAAATAGACTAAATTTTGGCGAACCCTCTATAGAGATATTTATCCAAACCAGTGAGAACTTACCCTGAATCGATTTGCGGATCTCACGGCAATACAAAATTGCCGTCGAATTGAAAACTGTATTCAAGCCAAAACCTTCTCAATTCATACAACTAACGAACAGCCTTGATTTAGAACAAGAAGAAATCGGACAACTTACCCACTCGGCCAGGAACACTACGAAACATATAGGCTTATCGTTGTATTATAATAGGAGCGGACAACGTAAGCCCGATCGCGGAATAAACAAGTCCTATCGGTGGCGATCCAGCATGACAGACGCACGTTAGCGGCTTCACCGTTGCGTCTACAGTAATCTGTATGGGAACTGCAGTCACTTATCCATGCATGAGTTATATATTTTTCCTGAACTTCGGTCGACTCTTCACCAATAACTTCTCACAGTACCTTTATCTAAACCGTTCTTGGTTCTGGCTTTTATGGGTTCAACGCTTCACCCTCTTTGTCATCAGTACGTATTTTTGTCGTTGCATTGCTGTTTGGTTCAGTAATTTTCTCTGTTTTACTACTTATTTGAGTATAATATCTCGAATTTAAACGTTTCTCTTTATTTTTCTGTATTTGACATTTTTCCGCATTTTCGTAGACGTAAATCTACAAGTATAACTAGAAAGCTGGTTATGTTTCTTTTCCAGTAACTGTTTTTCTTTTATTTAACCTCCATTTTCCGTACTTATTCTTATTGCTGTTTGCTTTCCAGATTTTCTTTTTAGCAGCTTATCTCACTCTAATTAGTGTGACAAATGAAATCGTTACCTTTATGTTCATTAAAAAGGTCCTTAAGGGGCAACTGTAGAAATTCAAACGTATGAATAATATGTTGGTGGCACTGTAAGTCTATGTCAAATTGGAGGTTATCAGGTTAGGTTTTCTGTCAGTTTTGCCACAGACTGACGCAACCCCTAACCTGCTAACTTCGAATCTGTTGTTGTTCTATAATTATTTAATTATGTTAAAAACGATTCGTTCAACTAATTCAAATCAGTGAAAACCAACACTGGTAATAATAAAGTTTTTTTTAATAAATACCAGAAGTTGTTTACATTGTCGAAATCCAGTTGAAAAGAAGTAATTGATTTACGCCGGAGAAAACGGTGCCAACTCTCAAGCAGCAAATTAGGAAAACTCGAAGATATTTACGTTTTATCTTTTTCCCGGGATATCGACCGAAATTTAAGGACGTTAAGTAGAACCTGAGAGCCTTGTTAAACTCTTGTTGCGCGGATACTTCCAAAAAGGCCTAATTATTTCTTACGAAGGAAAGCTTTTAACTCCGGGCAGCAACCGGAAATAACGAAGCCCGATAGTCTGAGCCGGCGCGAAGTTTTCCAACGTAATTAAAGAGAAAAGCCAACACTTACATTTTAATTGCCAATAACCTCGTCCGATCGCGTTCCGGCGGCATGGCAAACACGGGAGTGACAGAGAAGTCGGTAAGCTTCTTAAACCGGCCTTAGTTTTCCATAGATTGTTCGGCGAGCGATTCAAATCAAAGTTTGATTAGATCTCGATTTTGTACGAGTTCGCGAGATTGCCATCAGTTACAGCAAACAATCTGCTGCGCCACGTCCGTTCTGCTCCCTCTAAGTTCTTGGGAACAGATTCGACTTGAGATCTAGAAAATGTCACATGCATTATATGTACTATACAATTAAGAAATAGAGGAAATTTGAAATTTCTTTGTTGGGAAGGTTCAGGAAAGCTCAACTTCAAGTTGTGGACCAAGATTTCCCATGAGTTATTTCGGTAAATTTTACCGTACGATATGCAACGGTGTACACCAAATCTGTTTTAGGGTTAAAAACCTATTAAGAGCGCCTCATACATAACGTGGAGAAAGGGGGTTTAAGAAAAATCCTAAAAATAAATTCAACTATACATCAGCATACATGAAGCTAGAGATCACAGTCACATACCTCAAATTTCAGATGGCTTACAGGCGACTTTAGTTCCAAACTAACATGAAAATCCTGAATCAATCAGGCAGGTGCAGCAATCCACTAATACCTACATCAAATCCAAATTATTGACGCTTTTCGGGGTAGAAATCGTTTCCAAAGCGTTACCGAAGGAGACGCAAAACTACACCTTGCTGCAAAAACTACTTATATGACGGCGCTTAAAGTTGCCAAATATGTTATAAAAGCTGGAGGAAAATATTTTAAGATCTTTAAAGGGTTGACAGAACTGCAAACTGAATTGCATTAAAGTAAGAATTATCCTTAGCCCATTATTATTCCTATCAGTTTTTGCTGAAATGATAAATATAACCAAACATAAAATTATGCTTGTTTTACCAATAAAAAAGGTACATAAGATATATAAATAAATAAATAAAGAAAAAATATTAAAAATACGTACGATGATAAAAAGGAATGGAAACTGGTCAGGGGATTAGTAAAAATGCCGAAAATATTCAACGTAAGAAATAAGTAATCAAAAGTGGCAATAGCTACATTAACGTCATGACAATAAGATTTCTCAAGAGAATGGCCGGGGAAAAATTAGGAATTTAGTGCTTCGAAGAAATTTATACATGAAACAAGTTGGAGCAATATGTAATGGTTTTAAAATCTTTTTCCTCTAGCTTTTATAGTATATTCGACAACTTTAAACGTAGTTGTGTATATCAGGATGCCTATGCAGTTTTGGTCATTCTTGGATATGCCCTTCGTCCACTTTAAACGTCATTATGTACATCCTGTTGCCTGTGAGGTTTTTGAATTTGTAGTTGACATTCCTTTATTTGAATGTCCTCCGCATAGAGCTTTTGGAATATTAAGTTTACTTCCGAGGCTACAAGATGATTTCTTAGAGGATCCCTTTGGCAACAAAACGGTTACATACCAAAAAGCATTAGTAATAAAGTGCAGATTTGGTGTCATAGACTCGTGGACGCCTGTATATGTCTGTTGATTAAGAACTGTCATGATATTTTGAGAGTAAATCTACCTCTAGGCCATCCGAAATCTAAGGTACATGTGCTGACGTTTAATCGAATATACTTTTAGACCTCTCCTTGTATGGTTTGCAAGTAACCCCGATGTTTTACACGATATCTTTGAGACACTTAATAATTATCTAATGCTGAACGAGACATAATTGGTGATAACCGATTGCAATTCCTGCCGCTTTTCGACAGAAATGATCTATAAGTAAAAGGCAAAGTAACTTCCATCTTGTGACTACCTAAAGACGCAGTTACCACTACTGTGTTTTCGCCATGATAAGTTATCAAATCACGTTCGTTGTGCAGGTTACCTCTGGTAGATTTTAAATTAATTTTAAATCTCGCAACTAGTAAATAACCATCAGCCCTTTACCAATTTCAGTTCTTTGCTAACCATTCGTTTGCCATATCTCACTTGCTCTGTGTGTTTTTTTAATTTACGCAATATTTTCAATTTTTCGAAAACAGTAGTCGGAAATTTCACAGATATACGTGCGCCACTCAGCGCTTGAGCGAAGAACTTGTTTCTTGATAATCTAAACTACATT
Source organism: Agriotes lineatus (assembly GCA_940337035.1). NCBI lineage: Eukaryota > Metazoa > Arthropoda > Insecta > Coleoptera > Elateridae > Agriotes > Agriotes lineatus. Next base: position 59,876,400 of record OW679201.1, on the reverse strand, counting down.
AAATATATATCGGCGTAGGTCGAGAGACTTTATTGTGCGGCGCGGTACATAAATCTCGTTATTAAATAGCTTTGGTAAAACATCAATTAGGGTTTATAGATTTCCGTCGAATCGATTCCTAGCGCTCTTAGTACGACGAAGCTGAAGTGTTTAATTAACTCCAGTTTTCTTTGCATATATGAATTTGCAGTTATTTACATATTACCCATTATTTTTAGTGTAATGTTTGAAGCATCTATGTGTACCTTTGTTAACATTAATTTATTAAAGTTGTTTTCTTAAGGTGTGGTAGTATGAATTGAATTTGATGTTGTCGCTGTTCTCCAACTGGCTCTGTACTGTTCTGGAATCCAAGTATTAGCCACTTTATTTGTAGGAGATGTGAGTAATAAGAAAATTGTCGGTCTCCATCCTCAGAGACCAAGTATTTATGGCTTGGAAAACCTACCTTTGCAGATGGTGAGTGAGTAAACATCGCAAAGACTACTAGTGATATTCACAAATATGAATGATGCGCTTCAGACCCCCCCCCTCCCCAATCCTCCAATAACTTTAAATTCTGATCAAGGAAACCTAGTTTTTTAAATTACAAATTACATTAAATGTTTCTAGTAACTTTGTGATATACTTATGATTTTGTACAGTTTCGTAAAAGTATGCCGATATTTCTTAATTTCTTATGTTTTTGTTACGTTTTGAACAACTTTGCTTCAGGTACTTTGACATAGTTAAAACAGAAAAGGTACTTTACATGAAAAACATGTTCTTTATCTACCGCTCCTGAGGGCCCATAGAGGCCAATCCAACATCTGAGTATTAAGATTTTCTACAGAATTTTACGAATAATATCCCCACTTGAAGCATTTCCGTTATGTTAGATACACCTTGTTTAAGTAATCAAAAATTCGACTCCAACTCTCTTATGCTGTATAAAGACCTAGAGTTAAAAATATTACTAACATATTCTTTCTACTATCGTGAAAAAAATAAGCTTTCTAACACTTGCTTTCGAAGTCAAAAATATCATTTTACGGTATCACTGTTAAAAGAATTACTATACACACTATTGTTAAAAGTAAAATCAATCGTCAAAGTAGAAAATCGTAGAGAGACTATTATATGCAAAACTAGTGCTAATATATTATTGCAGTTGACATGTTATCACACTCGGCCTACAGCATCATTAAATTTTGTAATTTTCATCTAGCACTTCTAATGTTTTGAAACAAAATATTATAATTCAACTTCACGTTAGCACACAGTTTCTTCACTTAATTTTTTAGAAGGAAGCACTTACTGCGTCCATTTTCGCTACTTCGTTTTTTTCGTAACGAACTTGTGTAGTCCTTCTAGCTTATTTTTTTTCGAGAAATATTATTCAAGAATCTTTTGTTCCTACACTAACTGGTTAATGGAATTTCGGACACACTATGAACACCCAAAAAGCTTGAAAGAAGGAAATGTATCCTTTTCATCTCCCTTCAAATCCAATTCAGTTTGTTTGATATACTACGTAAGGACACTTCAATATTATGTTTGCCTTAAATATTAGTACTACAGCTTTATATACATGGTAAAATAATATTTTTCCATCTCCGTGAGTAGAAATTAGTTTTTGGTTAAAAAACGTGTGATAGAAATAAAGAGTTATTTCCTAGGGAAATAATACGGTTAAAACACCTTAATGAGTTTTCATTATTCACCTAGTAGGTAACGAAATGGATATTATAAGAAATACCAATAACTTATTTATTAACTCCAATTGTTGAGAGAATACTATACCTACAGCAGCAGATAAAGCCATTTTCTCCACAATGTGTTTGCAGCCCTTGGGCTTCACCCTCGGGTTCAAACTTACACCTCACTTTTTTCCACCCTAGTGTAGATAGTTATTTACTAGTGTAAAACAATTATATCTGTTCAAATTTTCCTCACAAGAATATTACTTTTAAACCTGCCTATTGTGGTATAAACGAATAGCAATGCATTCATTGGTGTTATTTTTTTGTTCACTAATGCTTCTAAGTAGAGTGCCTTGATATGTCAGATTTGTAGCAGAGAAGAGTGTGACCACGATTGTAAATCTGTTTCAGGTTATGAATTTAAGTCGATAAGCTGCTTATCGTAATGGCGTTTAAACCAAAGATGTTCGTCCAAGGTGATTTTTTTAACATTAATAACATACTTTTATTCTTCAAACTGTGTACTAACCATGATGTGGCGTCCAAGATAAGAACAAGTTAAGCCCAGTTTTTCCTTATAAATAATTTAATATTATTTGCACAAAAATTAATCTTCAGAAATCAGAACAACTACCAATGAGATTAACTACACCTTTCCTGTAAGAAATGCCATTGCTAAAGCATAGTTTTTATTGATCCATTTATACGTATAACATAAAATAAATAAATCCACAACCCCTTATAAAACGCCAATGTCCTACAGATAATGACAGATGTACACCTGGGACAATAGTCTATCTTGTAATGTTTGAAACAGAATACAGGTTACAGAATCTAGATTGAGACACGGTGAAAATCGGAACTAATGTTAGAATCTAGTAATTTCCAAGTTTCGTATTGGTAACATTTTTACATCTATCATATTGACATTAAATTGTTAACCTTATTTAAGCTAAATGACACAATAAATTAGAGGTGTACTCAACATTTCGGTATGGTGTACTATCAGTTCTTGAATGTTAAAAGGATTGCGGAAATAGTGGTGTTAAGTTGAATAACCAGGCTATGCTAAACCTTTTATCCCAGCAACAGCAATTTTCAAACTTTGAAACACAAAAAATCTATCATATGACGTTAGTCACTGCGCAAACGAAATCCCTCTACCCACCACTACTTGTCATTTAAAATGTAACCAAACTTTGTATGCTTGACAACCTTCCACATATTGCCAATTCATCAAATATGAGCACAGCGCCTTTCATGACCTACCTTGAGACTCAATCTAGTTTCTGTGACCTGTACTATATCTACGTCTTTGATTATTTGACAATGGGCGCATTCAGACGACACAACAGTTGTACAACTGTTGAGTGAAACTTTCCTGAATGCGACCGCTCACTTAGCCGCTCAGTCGTAGCGGTCGCCATTTTATGTAGCGCATTTCAAAACCACCTCACTGATCAGAAACCTCGCAAAACAAATTTAAATAAAGATTACTTATTAGGTAATTATTGTTAGATAGTATCGACATAATTACCTATTTTCTACTACACTAATTACTCTTTAATTTATCTTACTAATCTATCAAATAATGTTTACTCCTTCATTTGAACAAAATATAAAGATATTACACTTTTGTTATTGATAGTATCATCGCTCATAATAGAGTGGTTTATTTGGAAATTCGAATAAAAATGTAAATACATTATTTATTTCATGTATTACAGTTGATTTGTAACTCGTAACACAGAAACACAATATTCAGCTGTATTTATAGGTTAAAATAAACAACTTTGACAGTTAGCTCAACGTAAATTGAAAAAGAGCATTCAGCAAACCTACATCGCTCAAACTGAGCGCTTGATCAGCGCTCACTCAACGGTTGTGTCGTCTGAATGCGCCCAATCATTTCCACACTCCACTGCAACAAATTTAACGTAACATCACGGCACTCAACTTCTAATTCTAAGCTACTTAAGGACCACTTAATCTGTCGAAACAATTAGAATTATTTTTTAATTTTCCAATAACTATTAAATGTAAAGAAAAGGAAACCACACTAGGTACTAAAAGTAATTACATTAAGGTTCATACATTTTCATAACGCACAGTAACTACGTTGAGTACAACCCTGTGTTTGAACCTTTTGCGCAGTCGCCAGTGGGTCGAATCGAAAACGTTATTTTTGCCTCTATTTATCTGTTTATTTCACATTTGAAAAGGTGCGAGTGGAAACGCAAGATTGTTTACACACATTGGTAGATTTAGTGCAGTTCAGAATTACAGTAAATAAAAACACCGACCTGATGATTCCATGGTATTTGGACGAAGGCAGAAAGCGGAGTTTCCTTGAAGGTAAATTTCTAACCTAAAATTTATCTGGATGTAACCGCTTCAACATGCGATACTGTTAACTGGTAAAATATATTCAACGAGACTAGACTGCACAAAACAATACGTAATTGTACTATACTGTATTCATTTCAGTAAAACGGGTGTAGTTCGGGCAATTTGAATTACTGCGCGTAGAGGTAGTAATGTAGGAGCGATGCTTTTTCAGTGAGGTAGTACAGTGCGAGCATTCAAGGCAGTAACTGAAAGCATCCCTGGTAGAAAATTTAACGAAAACTAACTGTTGAACATATTGTATTGGTTTTTATTCTATTGTTCATTTATTTTGTTCTGTAAATGAGAACTATAAACTATGATACATTTTTTAATGGACTGAAAGTGAAATTTACATGCATCAAATTTTGAACTGAACCGTGCCGGGATCAAGAAATGTTGCCCGGTAACATGAGAATCAATCCCATTTCACTTTCACTCCATTAAACATTTTTCTAGCGCCGAAACGCTTGGATTTTTATTATGGTATTGGACGTATAACACATTTCCATATTATTAATTTGGAATATACTCGGCCAACTTTTGTTCCACTAACATCCCATATTACTTATTTTAAAAGAGGCCGGCTCGGTTCTGATTAAGGCGTCAGTTTAGAGCGTAGGACTACGACTTACAAATCGGAAAATTGAAGTGAGCTAGTCGGGTATCGTTTCAAAGCGTGTATTTAACTCAAGTCTATGATATGACCAGTAGCTTATTTCATATTTACAAATAACACCCGAAAACATAATTTTGTAAATTTTGTATATACCGGGTGACAATGAGACAGACCATGAGGCCATGCTTCTATCTTCTTTATTTACAAATCGATTTAGATAAAATTTTACATGAAAATACTAGACATAATTTCTGATTGACCGATAGCTGTAGTTAAAATAGCCCATTTCCGGTTTAACCGGAAACTACACCAACTTTGATTTTTTTTAAATGGATCACCCCGTATATATTTTGTTTTTAATCTACGAGTCAAATTACATACAAAAGTCTGGCAAAATTTAACTATTTTAAACAAAAATGTTTTTTCAAATTTTATTTGTTACCATAGAAGGCCGTAGCTGGGGAAAATCTGTTCTAAGTGATTTTAGCAACTCATAATAGATATTTTATCAATTAGGTCAATAACAAACCCTTAATGAAATAATAAAATGTTTTTTTAAGAAAAAAAAACACTTTTTTAATTGGCACCTACAAAGGGGCATCTTACAATTAGATAGAAAATTTAATTTTCAACCTAACGATATGCATCACGCACTACTTTGTCTTTACCTAAAACTGAAAAATAATAAATTAATACTTTTGTTATATTTTTGTATGATACGTATTCAAATTTCTCAACACTATTGTATGTAATTTGAGTCGTATATTTCGGAAAACGTAAAACATATAGAGTGATCCATTTTAACAAACAAAGTTAGTGTCATTTGCAATGTTAGAAAGAGAATACCATATCTACGTCTTTGTTTATTTGGAAATCGTGTCTACACTCTTCTGCAACAAATTTGACGTAACATCACAGCACTCAATTTCTAAGCTAGTTAAGGATCACTTAATCTGTCGAAACAATTAGAATTATTTTTGAGTTTTGTATTAATTATTAAATGTAAAGAAAAGGAAATCACACTAGGTTTTTCTAAATGTAATTACTTTAAGGTTCGTACATTTTCATAACGCATAGTACTTATTGAAACTACGTTGAGTACGACCCTGTGTTTGAACCTTTTGCGCAGTCGCCAGTGGGTCGAATCGAAAACGTTATTTTTGCCTCTATTTATCTGAGTATTTCACATTTGAAAAGGTGCGAGTGGAAACGCAAGATTTTTTACACACATTGGTAGATTGAGTGCAGTTCAGAATTACAGTAAATAAAAACACCGACCCGATGATTCCATGGTATTTGGACGAAGGCAGAAAGCGGAGTTTCCTTGAAGGTAAATTTCTAACCTAAAATTTATGTGGATGTAACCGCTTCAACATGCGTTACTGTTAACTGGTAAAATATATTCAACGAGACTAGATTGCACACAACAATACGTAATTGTACTGTACTGTATTACTGTATTCATTTCAGTAAAACGGGTGTTGTTCGGGCAATTTGAATTACTGCGCGTAGAGGTAGTAATGTAGGAGCGATGCTTTTTCAGTGAGGTAGTTGAGTGCCAGCATCCAAGGCAGTAACTGAAAGCATCGCTGGTAGAAAATTTAATGAAAATTAACTGTTGGACATATTGTTTTGTTTATTTATTTTGTTCTGTAAATGAGAGCTATAAACTATGATACATTTTTTAATGGACTGAAAGTGAAATTTACATGCATCAAATTTTGAACTGAACCGTGACGGGATCAAGAAATGTTGCCCGGTAACATGAGAATCAATCCCATTTCACTTTCACTCCATTAAACATTTTTCTAGCGCCGAAACGCTTAGATTTTTATTATGGTATTGGACGTGGAACACATTTTCATATTATTAATTTGGAATATACTCGGCCAACTTTTGTTCCACTAACATCCCATATTACTTATTTTAAAAGATGCCGGCTCGGTTCTGATTAAGCCGTCAGTTTAGTGCGTATGACTACGACTTACAAATCGGAAAGTTGAAGTGAGCTAGTCAGGTATCGTTTCAAAGCGTGTATTTAACTCAAGTCTATGACATGATCAGTAGCTTATTTCATATTTACAAATAACACCCGAAAACATATTTTGTTAATTTCTTATATACCGGGTAACAATGAGACCATGAGGCCATGCTTCTATCTTCTTTATTTACAAATCGATTTAGATAAATTTTACATGAAGATACTAGACATAATTTCTGATTGACCGATAGCTGTCGTTAAAATAGCCCATTTCCGGTTTAACCGAAAACTACACCAACTTTGATTTTTTTTAAATGGATAACCCCGTATATATTTTGTTTTTAATCTACGAGTCAAATTACATACAAAAGTTTGGCAAAATTTAACTATTTTAAACAAACATGTTTTTTCAAATTTTATTTGTTACCATAGAAGGCCGTAGCTGGGAAAAATCTGTTCTAAGTGATTTTAGCAACTCATAATAGATATTTTATCAATTAGGTCAATAACAAACCCTTAATGAAATAATAAAATGTTCTTTTAAGAAAAAAAACACTTTTTTAATTGGCACCTACAAAGGGGCATCTTACAATTAGATAGAAAATTTAATTTTCAACCTAACGATATGCATTACGCACTACTTTGTCTTTACCTAAAACTGAAAAATAATAAATTAATACTTTTGTTATATTTTTGTATGATACGTATTCAAATTTCTCAACACTATTGTATGTAATTTGAGTCGTATATTTCGGAAAACGTAAAACATATAGAGTGATCCATTGTAACAAACAAAGTTAGTGTCATTTGCAATGTTAGAAAGAGAATACCATATCTACGTCTTTGTTTATTTGGAAATCGTGTCTACACTCTTCTGCAACAAATTTGACGTAACATCACAGCACTCAATTTCTAAGCTAGATAAGGATCACTTAATCTGTCGAAACAATTAGAATTATTTTTGAGTTTTGTAATAATTATTAAATGTAAAGAAAAGGAAATCACACTAGGTTTTTCTAAATGTAATTACTTTAAGGTTCGTACATTTTCATAACGCATAGTACTTATTGAAACTACGTTGAGTACAACCCTGTGTTTGAACCTTTTGCGCAGTCTCCAGTGGGTCGAATCGAAAACGTTATTTTTGGCTCTATTTATCTGTGTATTTCACGTTTGAAAAGGTGCGAGTGGAAACGCAAGATTCTTAAACACACTTTGGTAGATTTAGTGCAGTTCAGAATTACAGTAAATAAAAACATCGACCCGATGATTCATGGTATTTGGACGAAGGCAGAAAGCGGAGTTTCCTTGAAGGTAAATTTCTAACCTAAAATTTATCTGGATGTAACCCCTTCGACATGCGTTAACTGTTAACTGGTAAAATGTATTCAACGAGACTAGATTGCACACAACAATACGTAATTGTACTGTACTGTATTACTGTATTAATTTCAGTAAAACGGGTGTAGTTCGGGCAATTTGAATTACTGCGCGTAGAGGTAGTAATGTAGGAGCGATGCTTTTTCAAGGAGGTAGTAGAGTGCGAGCATTCAAGGCAGTAACTGAAAGCATCGCTGGTAGAAAATTTAACGAAAATTAACTGTTCGACATATTGTATTGGTTTTTATTCTATTGTTTATTTATTTTGTTCTGTAAATGGGAGCTATAAACTATGATACATTTTTTAATGGACTGAAAGTGAAATTTCCATGCATCAAATTTTGAACTGAACCGTGTCGGGATCAAGAAATGTTGCCCGGTAACATGAGAATCAATCCCATTTCACTTTCACTCCATTAAACATTTTTCTAGCGCCAAAACGCTTGGATTTTTATTATGGTATTGGACGTGGAACACATTTCCATATTATTAATTTGGAATATACTCGGCCAACTTTTGTTCCACTAACCTCCCATATTACTTATTTTAAAAGAGGCCGGCTCGGTTCTGGTTAAGCCGTCAGTTTAGAGCGTAGGACTACGACTTACAAATCGGAAAGTTGAAGTGAGCTAGTCGGAAAGCGTTTATTTAACTCAAATCTATGAGATGACCAGTAGCTTATTTCATATTTACAAATAACATCCGAAAATATATTTTGTAAATTTTGTATATACCGGGTGACAATGAGACCATGAGGCCATGCTTCTATGTTCCTTATTTACAAATCGATTTAGATAAAATTTGACATGAAGATACTAGACATAATTTCTGATTGACCGATAGCTGTCGTTAAAATAGCCCATTTCCGGTTTAACGGAAAACTACACCAACTTTGATTTTTTTTTAATGGATAACCCCGTATATATTTTGTTTTTAATCTACGAGTCAAATTACATACAAAAGTTTGGCAAAATTTAACTATTTTAAACAAAAATGTTTTTTCAAATTTTATTTGTTACCATAGAAGGCCGTAGCTGGGGAAAATCTGTTCTAAGTGATTTTAGCAACTCATAATAATAGCTATTTTATCAATTAGGTCAATAACAAACCCTTAATGAAATAATAAAATGTTTTTTTAAGAAAAAAAAAACACTTTTTTAATTGGCACCTACAAAGGGGCATCTTACAATTAGATAGAAAATCGTACGACACTCATTAATGACCAATAGAAAAATTAGTTCACGAGCCGTATCCAAGACAACAACAAAATTTCTTGGAAATTTTTTGTAGGTAGACATTACTTCTTTTTAGGGTTTGTGTCGTTACGATTTTCTTACCGAATCTGCATTCGAGCATTAATTCATATCCGGAAATTATTTTTCGTGCACTCAACAACGTCCTAATTTGCCCTCGCGTCCCGCTCGGGCAAATTAATACGACGTTGTTGAAACGCACTCAAAAAAATTTCCGGAAAGAATTAATGCTCTTATGAGATTATATGTGAAAATTTAATTTTCAACCTAACGATATGCATTACGCACTACTTTGTCTTTACCTAAAACTGAAAAATAATAAATTAATACTTTTGTTATATTTTTGTATGATACGTATTCAAATTTCTCAACACTATTGTATGTAATTTGAGTCGTATATTTCGGAAAACGTAAAACATATAGAGTGATCCATTTTAACAAACAAAGTTAGTGTCATTTGCAATGTTAGAAAGAGAATACCATATCTACGTCTTTGTTTATTTGGCAATCGTGTCTACACTCTTCTGCAACAAATTTGACGTAACATTACAGCACTCAATTTCTAAGCTACTTAAGGATCACTTAATCTGTCGAAACAATTAGAATTATTTTTGAGTTTTGTAATAATTATTAAATGTAAAGAAAATGAAATCACACTAGGTTTTTCTAAATGTAATTACTTTAGGGTTCATACATTTTCATAACGCATAGTACTTATTGAAACTACGTTGAGTACAACCCTGTGTTTGAACCTTTTGCGCAGTCGCCAGTGGGTCGAATCGAAAACGTTATTTTTGGCTCTATTTGTGTATTTCACGTTTGAAAAGGTGCGACTGGAAACACAAGATTCTTAAATACACTTTGGTGGATTTAGTGCAGTTCAGAATTACAGTAAATAAAAACATCGACCCGATGATTCATGGTATTTGGACGAAGGCAGAACGCGGAGTTTCCTTGAAGGTAAATTTCTAACCTAAAATTTATCTGGATGTAACCCCTTCAACATGCGTTAACTGTTAACTGGTAAAATATATTCAACGAGACTAGATTGCACAAAACCATACGTAATTGTACTGTACTGTATTACTGTATTCATTTCAGTAAAACGGGTGTAGTTTGGGCAATTTGAATTACTGCGCGTAGAGGTAGTAATGTAGGAGCGATGCTTTTTCAGTGAGGTAGTAGAGTGCGAGCATTCAAGGCAGTAACTGAAAGCATCGCTGGTAAAATATTTAACGAAAATTAACTGTTGGACATATTGTATTGGTTTTTATTCTATTGTTTATTTATTTTGTTCTGTAAATGAGAGCTATAAACTATGATACATTTTTTAATGGACTGAAAGTGAAATTTACATACATCAAATTTTGAACTGAACCGTGTCGGGATCAAGAAATGTTGCCCGTTAACATGAGAATCAATCCCATTTCACTTTCACTCCATTAAACATTTTTCTAGCGCCGAAACGTTTGGATTTTTATTATGGTATTGGACGTGGAACACATTTCCATATTATTAATTTGGAATATACTCGGCCAACTTTTGTTCCACTAACATCACATATTATTTATTTTAAAAGAGGCCCACTCGGTTCTAATTAAGGCGTCAGTTTAGTGCGTAGGACTACGACTTACAAATCGGAAAGTTGAAGTGAGCTAGTCGGGTATCGTTTGAAAGCGTGTATTTAACTCAAGTCTATGATATGACCAGTCATATTTACAAATAACACCCGAAACATATTTTGTAAATTTCTTATATACCGGGTAACAATGAGACCATGAGGCCATGCTTCTATCTTCTTTATTTACAAATTGATATAGATAAAATTTGACATAAAGATGCTAGACATAATTTCTGATTGACCGATAGCTGTAGTGAAAATAGCCCATTTCCGGTTTAACCGGAAATTACATCAACTTTGAATTTTTTTAAATAGATCACCCCGTATATATTTCGTTTTTAATCTACGAGTCAAATTACATACAAAATTTAAATATTTTAAACAAAAATATTTTTTACCATAGAAGGCCTTGATGGGGGAAAATCTGTTCGAAGTGACTCTAGCAACTCATAATAATAGCTGTTTTTGCACTACTAGTCTCAGAACGCACCGTTATTGGCCTATTTTTAGGTTGTGAATTTGATTTTCTCCACCAAGGGAGAGAAAGTAAAATAAACAATTTTCACCGTGGTAACTAATAAATTGCTAAGTTACTAAACATGACTATTTTAATTTTGACGTTTTAAAGAGCTGTATTGTCAGGTTGACAGTTAAAACATTTTCGAAATTTTTTGGGAATTTAGGTATTAAGCCGTTTGGTAGTGCAAAAAATAGTATATACACCACGGTAGCGAATCGTCTTATAACCTTCGCGCTTTAGATACTTCGCGCTGCGCGCTCAGTATCTAATATGCGCTCAGGTTATAATACTGCGCTTCGCTACCTTGATGTATAATATACTATTTATCAATTAGGTGAATAACAAACCCTTAATGAAATAATAAAATGTTTTTTAAGAAAAAGTCACTTTTTTAATTGGCACCTAAGGGCCATCTTGCAATTAGATAGAAAATGTAATTTTCAACCTAACGATATGCACCATGCACTACTTTATATTTACCTAAAACTGAAAAATAATAAATTAATACTTTTTTATATTTTTATGTAATATGTATACAAATTCCGCAACACTTGTATGTAATTTGAGTAGTAGATTTCAAAAAACGTAAAACATATAGACTGATCCATGTTAAAATAACAAAGTTAGTGTAATTTCCGGTGAAGATTTAGATTTAGAATCCTAGACTGCCTTTTGCTGGCATGCGTACGTCAGCCCTTTGGGCTTTTTGTACTGTCTGGAGTTTTCAAGTTAGCAGGCCGACATCCGTATCTTTTACTAGACTTGCAATGTCCCCTACTAGCTTGCGGTTGTCAATAGAGTTGGTGTCTTTTACGCTTTAATGCTGGGCATTCAAGGAGGATATGATAGGCTGTTTCATCATCCTCTTGGCATAGTCTGCAAACAGGTTCATCTCTATAGATATTGATCCTGTGCATAAATTCTCTGAATGCTCCAGTGCCTGTTAGTAGACTGACTACTTGCTTGATTCGAATTCTGTTCAGTCTCAACAGGGTTTTGGTGGTTTGTGGATTCGGAGTTTTTAGCAATCTTGTGCAGTGTGTTTCTTGATTGTAGTTTCTCCACCTTAGTTGGTGTGCGGTATTGACCCATTCATTAATTTCTGGTGAAACCGGAATTAAGTCATTTTGACTGTATTTGCGTACCAATCCGAAATTATGTCTAGTATCCTTGTATCAAATTTCATCCATTCACTTATAAGTAAAGGAGATAGAGGCATGAACTTGGTCTCATCGTCACCCGGTATTTGTGTAGATGTAGTGGAGAACTTTAAAAAGATAACACGCCCAGTGGTTTTGAACTCACAGTTGTCCAGATAAACTGCGATATTGTCAAAAGTATTCGTAGATTGACAAGAACACAATGTTCAAAATGTTGTGTTGAAACCACAGCGATATGTTCTTTACATATTTAAATAAATCTCGTCAAGCGCTTTGAAACGATACCACACATAGTCGTCGTGCACTGACTGTTACCGAGATAGACTGATTCAAGTGTGGTGGTAAACCCAAATATATTGCATTATTTTCCTACCCCATGATGTATTTTGCACTACGTCACTTGAACGTGGTGTTTTCGAATATGCTAACACGATTACTGTTCGGCACGTATTTTTAGCTTTTTAACGATTTCAACTGGAACGTACTTTTTACAGGCGGTTGGCCTTAATACAACTCATACTATCCCCCACAGTTAGACGTAGTCCTACGTCAAAAGGGGGAATAAAATTAAGTTTTTGCCATTTTACTGAAAACTCTTAAAGCATATTAAAATGAAAATTGACAAATATTTTCTACCAACAGAAGACTGAATGAAATGCGTTTTTTATTTTTACGAATTGCTTCAAGGGGTTGAAATTAGCAATCCTTGTAACGCTTAATTTACTGAAACACTTTCTAGCTCTTGGTTTTTTCTTAAAACAATAGTTTTGTCTACAAAAATAAAATACGTTATGAATTGCTACTGTCGACCCGTAAAGTCAGGTATAAAATTGTCAAAAAATTTATAAATAATGCTTTTTCAATACCCTTTACCAATTTTCAGTAAAATGGCAGATACCTAATGCGTCTCACATCTAATATCTCCATAAGAATTGAGAAATTAATCTGTGTTTATTTGAACTTTTATTCTTATTTTGGGCCATAGAATACGCCCTAGCGTTTATGACACATGATGGTGTTACACTCTTTACATTTTACTGAGGTGTTGTCTTTCAGGTCACTCTCTCATTAACCTTAATGCCATCCGAAAGCCAGTCGTCACTCTTCATGCTTTTTGGGCAAAATTTCCGCGTAATATGGTATTTCGAAAATGATTATATAGGTAGCCTCGAGTATGTGCTCTGGGATTTGATACAAGTCTTTCAGCTATAGTTTTAAGTTAGAACTTTAATGTGTTATTTTTTAAATTTAGAAAATAAATATTTGAATTAACACAATAACCTTTTCCAAAACCCTAATTGATAATTCTTTAGTTATTAAATATAATTTCAGGTCTTCTAAGATAATTAATTTGATTTTATCTTTATCGGTGTTGTTATAGACTACTTACCAAATCAATTTTAGTATCTTTAAGAGCTTTATTACCACACTTAGTGCTGTTATAGATGATACTACTGCACCCAGTGCGGTAATATCCATAATGCACTCTTTTTACAAAATAAAGCATACATTGAGCCACAATTTATGCATGGTGATAAAATATTGAACAATACACGTTTGTTTATGGCACTTATCCAAACTCGTTTGATTGCAGCAGAACTCGACTTACCGCCTCGTTCCGGCAATCAAACTCATTTCGTTAAGATGCTCACAATCAAACTTGTATCGTTTAATATCTATAAAAATCATCTCAGTCACTATCACCTCAATTTGTTTGTTTTGAATAAAGTTTTAGCATGCAGAGTTCCATGTGTGTTTATACAACAACTGCTGTAATAATACGGTCAAAGCCCTACTAGAATGTTACACTAGGGAATTCCAACTCTAGTAAGGGACCTTCTACATCGTTGTGGTATATATCAGTTACTCTAGTAATTTTGGAAATTTTAAATTGGCATTTTAATTCGTTAGTATAGCTATTTTGTAGTTCCTATTTTGAAAATTTTTAAATCTCAGATTTACTTCCTATACGAAGCAATAAAACATAGTAGTCTTCTCCACGTACATTTATTAAAAAGGCGACATGTTTCGAAACCAGACTGGTTTCATCTTCAGGCCAAAATGATCATTGGTAATAAAACTGGTAATAAACCACGTGTTCCAATTTGTAGGTTAAAATGAGGTTATGTTTAAGCGCTGAAAGCGAGGTAGTAATGAAAATGCACAAAGAACACCACATTGGAGAAGAAAATTAATCCAATAGCCAGCAAACTACGTTATAAAGATCGTTATACTGGTTATTACATCAAATTTAACAAATAAAATTAAAACAAGTAAAGTAGGTTCATCCTCTGAAGGAGAAGGCACTTCTCCAATGTGGTGTTCTTTGTGAATTTACCTCGCCTTCAGCGCTTAAACATAACCTCATTTTAACCTACAAATGGGAACACGTGGTTTATTACCAGTTTTATTACCGATAATCATTTGGCCTTAAGATGAAACCAGTCTGGTTTCGAAACATGTCCCCTTTTTAATAAATGTACGTGGAGAAGACTACTGTGTATTATTGCTTCGTATCAAGACACCTCCACTATTAGCTTGATGGATCACCTCCCTGTTTACTTTCTATGCTGCAATGTTTATTTTTTGTGACTTCTATTGGTGACGATTTGGCTTTATTTATCTTTCACCTATCTGTTAAATCAGGATCTGAGAGTAGTTTTGGAAGTAAAACATGCCAACAACCACCTAAGGTAGTCGCTGTTAACTTTACACCTTCACACGGGCTGACGTTGGTTCAATAAGTTTTCAGATATTTGTCATTACTCTCCCGTTTTTAAGTAATCTCAGATGTTCTCCACATCTTTGAGGGACTCTTGATAAATTTGTAGTGCTCTCTGTTTAGCTGGGAAACAAACCACAGCACCTGGTGGACACGGATCCGTCGTGGTTTTATGTATCTTTCACCTTTCTTTGAGTACCCGGGGGCGCAGTTACCCCCACTGCATTCCAACGCTGCATTGGAGGTTGCCTTTTCAAAATTTTAAATTATTTTAAAGGTATTGTAATTAGCAATCTACCAACAGTTTTTTACCAATTTCACTTGTTTGATAACTTTTGCTATAGCTTGTAATTGTTAGGAATAGTAAACCCCCAATTTCACTGATATAAAGGGCGTTAACTAAGTACATGGACGAACTTGAAGGGGTGATACGTTGATTAATTCTAAGGCAAAAAGTTTATACAAACATGTCGACATCGAAAATTTGGTTAAACTCGTCTCTCATATTCGAAACTTTGATTAATCTTGCCTCGAATATTCCAGATCTAAAAATATTAACCTCAATCTCGTTAGTTAACAGCTTACCAATCGTATAATATTTATTATTTCAGTTCCTTGTGCAGATTTAATATCGATAAATATCTTATCACTCGTAAGCGTATCACATGTTAAAGGAAATTTACCAAGAAAAAGTGCGAATGTATGGGGTACCTACTCACCTTGAAATGAATTCTACTTACTGCCTCTCAACAATCAATACTTTTAACTTCAGTTTCAAAATTGTTTCAAATAGTTACACCATGGTACTATCTAATTTGAAGATATCGAACTAACCAATTATAAGATTCAAGACCTATTTTAGACTACAGGTGTAATTTATTGGAGGAAAGATATCGGAGTATGTGGAATAGCACTAAATGTAATATAGATCACCCTTTGCGAGGCGTTAGCTAAAACAATAATGTTATTATTATTGCTAAGGTAACGTCTTTTTAACATTACCATTTGCTTCTATAGTTCCTGTAAATAATTTCAGACTTCAATTACAGAAAATAATCCTGGTTTTACTATATAAATGACCGAATTTGCCACTGATAGGGAAGTCAAGCATCGTTTGAGGCATCTATCAGCAGCTGAAACTTCAATATCGACACTTTAAAATGGAAACACGGCGACAGGTAGGTTAAGTATGTTAAAATTCAGCAGGAATGAATAACTCAACGGACATACACCGTACAATATACGACTCTTGAGTATTTAATAGACTAATTGTAATAGATATCAACATTTTTCTGTGCTATGTTGAGACGTAAAAGTATTTACACTATATTTTAGAGACACAAATAAATATATTTATAAAGTATTTTTCTCCAAAGCACAAAGAAATGTATATTAACATACCTAATTAAGTGTCCTTCAACAGGAATACAAAGTACAATCCCACACAACCGAATTTGCCAAGGAGTATGAGTATAAAATGGCGTCATTGCTCTCCTTAAGATGTCTGCAGTCTGAAGATTGTGAAGATTTTTGCATTGCAGTGAACGTTGATGGCATTGAATGTTTCGAAGATATAGTTTTACAAATAAAAGGAAAAAATAGGAGCAATATTACCTTCATGATGCAATTGAAACATAACATAGAACCTACTAAGGTAACGCAGGAAGAACTTCTGGCAGCTAAAGGTGATTTTTCTCTAGCTAAGTATTTTGCTTGCATTGCAAATTTGAAGGAAGAGATTAATTGTGCCACGGAAAAGGACATAATTGAAAATTTACGCTCATCTGGCAATGTTTACTTTGTACTATTTACCAGTAGGGGGCTAAACCACTGCCCCTTTCTGGAAACGCACCCTGAAGATATATCATCAATTTTGAATACCTGCAATGCTAACAACAGCATGCTTCGATTGAATTATTCAAATCTACCAAATAATTTAAAAAAGTATGAATCTGATTCTTCAAAGTTCTCTCTATTATGTGACCAGGTTGATGTTGAACATGCAGATGAGCAAATCCTGGAAGAAATTAAAAAAATTATTGACGCTGCACAACTAAAACAGATTGATGCAAAATGTGTTGCCAAGGAATTTTCCTCTTTCGTAACGGAATGGGGTCAAGGCAATCTAGGAGGCCACTACTACATGACCAAGCAAGATGTTAATGGCAAACTATGCGAACTCCTGCTGCGTCCGTATGAAGTTGATTTACAACACATGAGTCTTACTCCCGTTGATTCTGATCAGCAACGAATTTGGGCGGAAATAGTAAATAATAAATCTTTAACAATTGTTGAAGCAGACGATTTAGTTGTGTCATTCTTAGTCCGATATTTAAGTGTGCAGCTGAACAGTTTTTTGAAATATCCTTCTAACAAAGGCGATGAAGAACAGGAACTGCTTTGGTCCGCCAACTTACTTGATCAAGGCAAAATATATGATATATTTGAATTCCCTGTACGTCTTGTTGGTAATCATGCCAACATAACTTTTATTGATATCTACAGGTGTTTATGGTTAAAGAACAAGTTACCACTTCTTTTGGAAATTGATGATGTTCACAGCTACAAAAACGTCCTAAACGTGCTGGCAGGGACCAGTTATCGTTACAAAGTTATATTATTGAACAAAACAAGCAAGTCGTTAGAAAGAGACAATACACCGAACTGTTTCTGCACGATGAAAGATTTGGATCCAGTAAGTGTGGAACGAATCTTACAACAACCCGTGAAGTTGCAAGGTAGATTAGGTATTCCATTAAAGGACCTAGTTGACGAAAATATGTTAGAATATATAAATTCTGGTGATATCATAAGCATTCTGTGCAATAACTTCAGTATAGGCAATGAAGCAAAGCCGCCGCCGCCATATTTCATCGAGCGATCCATCAGAAAGCTATGCATCAACCGAGAAGCCCTGCAGAATATTAAAAATGAAATATTTGTGCTAGAAAACTTTGAATTGGATTCTATTAGTGATCTTCAAGCAAATCATTTTGATATTCGGAAGCTGAAAGAAGTCAATTTTCGCAACCTGGACACGTGTAGATTTATTACAATTGAAGGAGATGAATATTTCAAACTACTCGGCCAACTCACGATTGTTAGGAAACCAATTCATCGCCTATATTTTATCAGTGAAAACATATTTGAATGGAGATGGTCGTTCGGATGCACTTATAATATGTCACGTTATGCTTTCCAGCATGTTATACCTGTATCGGAAATAATCACTGCACCTTCAAGTCACATACACATACTAAGCGCAGCATCGGGCGAGGGAAAGTCAGTTCTAATGGATTACATAGCGCATCAATCACCTTCATCAAAATGGGTGGTTAAAATCGACTTGAACGAACACCGACAGTACTTTCAATATGCGGATTTGAGATATGCAGACGTTTCGGACCATTTGTATTATTTTAATCGTTTTAAGGGCAAATACACTGATCTAGCTGAATTAGTGTTTCAGCGACTGTTACGTTCCACGGACCTAGTTGTACTTCTGGATGGTTTTGATGAAGTTCCTGTCGCTTGCAAACAGCAGGTGACAAACATGATAGAATGCTTACAAGTGAAAGGATTTACAATTTGGGTAACAACGCGGCCCGTAATGAAGAGGTATCTCGAGAAAAAATGTTCCGCGTTTGCTCTTACATTAGCACCGTTCAGACCACTTGATCGCCAATTATTTTTAATTGACTACTTTAAGACGAAAAACTCCGATTTGGTGTTGAATGGTACATCGAAACTACTGAAGTTTGTTGAAACACTTCTGGTTGAGGCTAAGAAGAACCTGAATGATAGAGATGCAGATTTTACTGGCATTCCCTTGCAAAGTACACTTTTGGCGGAAATATTTAATGAAGATTGTAGGAAATGGCTTGGTATCAAGGCTTACAGATTTAATACAAAATTTGATCTGGTTGAACTGTACCAAAAATTTATCGACAAGAAAATATTCAACACTGATCGCGAAGCTGTAGAACAACATACGGAGATTGAAGAGGCTCAAATGTTGTTTTCTCTTATGCTTGTTTTTCCACTCAATTATGTTATGGAAATTAGAGGTATCAAGCAGACTTTCAATTCTTACCAAAACAATGTAGATAAAATTGAGCTGTTACAAAAAACTGGTGTAATTATGATCGACGAGATATTAAATATAAAATGCATTCATCATACTTTTGCAGAATACTTAGCCGGTAAATGGTTGTTTAAAAATATGAATAATCCAAGCGCCCAAATTCTAATCAAGCAACGTTTTAATCCTAACTACAAGTTTATATTCAACATATTTGACAGAATGGTGGCAGTTGATTGCCCTCTACATTTGGCAATAGCAGAGTATCAAATTGATCAAGCAAAAAGAATGGTGGAAATGGGCGAAGAGAGTTTAACTCGGGTTGACGCTGCTGGACGATCCATCTTACACGTGGCAGCACTTTATGCTAATCAGGTGCCTGTTAGTTTCAAAAGGAACTCATCCATCCAATTCCAGAGAAGCAAGATCGAAAATGACGTAATGTTAAATCTGGTACAAAATATTCCTTGCGAACTACTACTTATTAAGAACGATGTGTTACATTGCAATCCTCTCGATTACGCTTTAGCAAATCGCGGTTTAGGTATCGCAAGTGAACTATGTAACAGATTTGAAATCACGCGGATCAATGCCGTCATTCCATTAGAGTTGAAAGAATCCTATCTAGCCTGCTGTAGCCAGTTAGAATACAAGCAAGTATTTAAACTTTTGCTTCCATATTTTGCAGCAAGGGAATTGCTTTTAAATCGAACCCAGAAAGATACCGACATTCGTTCTTATTGTGGTAAAGATTGTGTAGAACTTCTTACCGAACTGTATAATGGAAAGACGTTAACCATATTACAACTGCTACAATCAAAGCATGGCTATATTTATTCTAAATATAAGAAGAAGGCTTATTGTGATCTACGGTTTGCTGTAGCATTTGGCAGCGATGGGAATGTTTCATCACTACTACTTAAGAACGTAAATATGGAAGAAAAGGACTTGGAGGGAAACACGGCACTACATTATGCTGTCATCCACAGAAAAGCCAAAGCTGTGGAACGCCTTGTTTCAAAAGGTGCAGACGTTAATAGTCAGAATTGTGATAAAAACACTCCCTTGCATTTGGCAGTTTTAGAAAATCGCGACTATATAGCCAAATTTCTCATTGACAACGGAGCTAGAGCAAACCTTTCGAATTTACAAGGAGCAACAGTTTTGCATTTGGTAGGACAAACTAATTTCAGCTATCGAAACGTAAGATCCGAAACTGAAAATATAAATACTATTATAAAACCAATGATTTGCAATGGTGCTCATGTGAATGCCAAAGATAAGGAAGGTAATACAGCTCTCCACTACGCAGCAGCACAAGGCTACACTCTTCTCGTGGAGGAACTTCTAGCCGCAGGTGCAAATGTTCTAAAACGAAATGATTCCAGAAACACCCCTCTTCATCTAGCATCAAGGAGAGGTCAACAAGCGTCAGTGCAGTTACTCCTTGACCGTGGGGTGGATTTGGAAAAGCAAAACGAAGATGGAGACACCGCGCTTCATCTTGCATCACAGATGGGTCAAACAGAAACGGTGAAACTGCTTTTAGCCACGGGCGCAAATATAAGTGCAGTCAACAATTACAAGAAAAATGCTCTTCAACACGCTGTCGAAGCATTTTGCATACGTTGTCCACCAGACGACCAAACTGAAAAGTTAATAAAACGATATATTACTACAATAGAAGTTCTTGTTGAGAATGGAGCCGATCCTGCTGTCGAAAACAAATACGGGGACACGGCATTGCATTACGTCGCTTCGTATGCCTGCGCAATACCTCCAGTCCTCTGTGCAGTTGCTGCAGATTTGAATAAACCAAACAGGGATGGCAATTGCCCGCTTCATTTGGCTATAACCTCGAAAGGGCATCAAGGCCAGCAGATTTCCACGAAAGTTCGCGAGGAGAAAATGGCGATGCTCATAAAATTCGGCGCCGATGTTAATGTCAGAAATAAAAATCGCAACACTGCCCATCATCTAGTCGCCCGCGCCAAGCATGAGTCTAGGGTATGGCTAAGAAACTTTTATCGAAAGGGCCAAAGGTAAATCAACAAAACTGATGTGGCAACAAGCCCCTGCATGAACCAAGAAGTCGGTGTGCTTGCCAAGTTGCAGAATGCTAATATCAAAAATAATGAAGGATTGGCTGCGATTGTACTTATGTAACCATGATTATTTAATTTAAGTTTTTTACATACACAGAAGTGTTATTTATTTTTATCATTTGTTTAGCCGTAAAACTATAAAACATTTGTTTATAAAAACTAAACTGTTGAATACAATATTGTATTTGCGACTATTTAATAATAAATTGTGTGTATAACTGAGAATTTAATACAAACTTTATCAAAAACAGGTTTGTTACGGTTTGAAAGTGTTACTTCGAATTTCCACCCGCTGTTGCTGTAAATCCAGTAACTTCGGATGCTGTCGAGAATTTTAGTTAGTCTAAATAGTTTTTAGTGACCTTTGAATTCGTAATTGGCATTAATTTCTTTAGAGAACTTACGGTACGCAGTTTTAGGGGGGTTTAATTTTCTCTTCAGATATTTGAGGATTTTTAATTTTACTTTCCAAGCTGCACTGCGTGTTCGAGGTTTTCTTTTGGTGATGCTTTTCGATCGGATTTACTATTCGATGCTGGAAGCATACTAGCAGTGCCATTCACTAACTTAGGGGAATGGAGTCACCTTCGGGACAGTTTTGGCTTGGGACAAAATGCAGAAAACAGTCTATACGATTTAAAAATTTAAATTTCGCGCCTAAACGTAAGCAGTAGTGATACCAACATGCTAACTGCTGCACATGTCATCTAAAATTTTTTGTGCCCGTTAAAATTTATTTTGAGTTTTTAGTAAAATTTGTGCTCATCATTAAAATTGTCGAAATGAAGTAGTGAGAATAGTGACATCAATTTCGTTTGCACATCTATTACGTGTATAGCCTTCGTTATTGTTGTGGTAAGTTGCAAAGCTTTTAACATAACCTCAAAGTTAATACAGAATTTTTAATTAATTGCTGTAGCTGTGGGAGGCTTGGGACAGCGTTCAGTGGGGAGCCTAGGGACACTGTACCAATCCTCCCTAAGGTTCTGTTTCAACTTTGTGTAACTGTTTTGTTTCTTTTTTAGCATTAAAATGCCACAAACATAAGAAGAAAATTGGTTGTGATCCAGCCGAAATTCCGGACCACATTCTTGAAATAGCTCTGCAAGATATTAGGGTAGGGAAAAAAGTATAAGGAAAACTGCAGAAAAGTTTGGAGTGTCGAAGTCCAAATTACATAGATTCACCAAAGCGAGACTTCAAATCAAAATTTACTAGTAAGCAAGTTTTCACAACTGCTGAAGAAACCATGCTTGCCGATTACTATACATGCTTCAAAGTTGCATTATGGTCTCTGCAGAAAAGCGATTTGGGAATTGGCATACAATTTTGCAAAGGCAAATAACAAATAATTCCCTCCGTCTTGGGAAAAAAATAAAGCTGCCAGTAAAGATTGGTTTAAGGGGTTTGGTTCAAGAAATCCTATGTTATCGTTAAGAAAGCCTGAAGCAACAAGTCTGTCAAGATCAACTAGCTTTAACAAAAAAAAACGTTGGTGAATTTTTTAGCAACTTAAAAAGAACTCTAGGAGATAAACAATTTAGGCCAGAAAACATCTGGAATGTAGGCGAAACAGGAGTAACAACCGTACACAAGCCTAGTAAAATTATTGCTCAGAAGGGTTGCAAGCAAGTCGGAAAGATGACATCTGGGGAAAGAGGTACGACTGTGACGATGTGTATTGGTGTCAATGGTTTGGGCCAGTCAATTCCACCCTTCTTTGTATTTCCAAGGGTTCATTTTAGAGATATAATGATAAAAGGTTTGCAATATATAAAACCATTCTAATACTCTCTAACAAGATATTTTATTTACAATTTCAGGTGCCCCAGTGGGTTCTAAGGTTGCTGCTCAACCAACAGGCTGGATGACTTCACAAATCTTTTTGCAGTTTCTCGATCATTTTCTTGAATTTGCAAAGCCAGCGGAGGAAAAGCCAATTTTGTTAATATATGATAACCATGACAGCCACATCTCGATTGAAATTATAAATAAATCTCGTGAAAATTACGTTACTTTATTAACGCTTCCTCCTCATTGTTCACATAAATTGCAGCCGTTAGATGTGTCGATATATGGACCGTTTAAAACTTACTATAATGCAGCCACAGAAAGTTTTATGTTCAGAAATCCTGGAAAGCCTATTCAAATATATGATATTCCAGAGTTAGCAGGTGCCGCGGTCTTAAAAGCATTTACTCTGGCAAACATTACGAGTGGATTCAAAGCCACTGGCATATTTCATTCGATGAGAATATTTTTTCAGAATCGAATTTCTTATGTGCATATAAGGCCTTTCGAACATTCTGAAAAAACTAATGAAACTGGGTCAGTTGAAGAAGAAACAGAAAATATAAATGAATTTATTTTACCAAATGCTAAGAGTGACACGACAGAGTTTGAATCTAGGGCTAGTACTTCAACAACACTTGTAACACCAGATAAAATCTTATCTTTTCCGAAAGCTGCTCCACGAAAACAGAAAGCGGGTGGTAGAAAGCCGGGCAGAACAAAAATCTTAACGACACCAGAGAAAAATATAGTGGCAGAAGCACAAATGGTTAGGGAGAGAAAGAAACAGGCAACGAAACGTCCAGTCGCAAAATATTTGTTTAGTAAAACTAAAAATGTTAAAACGAACTCTAGTTCGGAAAGTGAGAATTGCGAAAAAGATCTCTGTAATGACTGAAAGTGATTATGATGTAAGAGTTGAAATGACTAGTGAAGAAGAAGTAGAAGCTGATATAAATTTTGAAGATAGGGTTTTTGAAAAGGAAAACTTTGTTGTAGTAAAAATAACATTTGCAGTTTCCAAAAAAGAATGCACTGTGCACTATGTAGCAAAAATTTTTGAAAAAACAAGCAATGCTAATTCTACATAGTCAAATATATGAGAAGAGGTTCGATAATAAAATGTTATTTCCCAGAATTGGAAGATGCTGCAAAAGTAGCAGTGGAAAATATAGTTGCAAAACTTAAAAAACCTTCGAAGGGTCGAAGCAGCAGAAGGCATTGTAAATACTTGCATTTTCAAGAAAATCTTGATATTTTTGAAAATATTCGTTAGATTTAATGTATAAACAACTATTATGTAAGTGTCCCAAGCCTCACTTTTGGTAGTCCCTAGCTTCCCTACCGTAGGGTAGCTTGGTACAATATTTGGTAAATTTTAATTTTTTTTTTTGGAGTTTACATGTAGTTTCTTATCAAAATCAAGTATTCCACACTATTGAGGTTTATTTACTACATCCTTAGTACTTTTTTTGAAAGTAAATATTAGCAATTGCACTTTAAAAAAATTTATTTCAAAAAACTGTCGCAAGGGTGACTCCTCTCCCCTACTTCGTTATCTAAACGTTTTTCGTTAGGAACGAATTCGTACAGGAGGGTCATACGATTTTCGTTATAATTCATATTCTGTACGGAAGCCTCAACGAATTCGGTAACAATTCGTTCGTAAACAGGCCGTAACGAAAGGGAATGTTTTTAACTACCGGGTGACTATAAATGATTGTGATTTTTTTTCATAGGTTGGCACTGTTTATGTTGGTGGCACTGTAAGTCTATGTGAAATTCAATGTTTACAGGGTTAGGTTTTGCTTCATTCTGTGTCACAACTGACAAAAAACCTAATTATTAACCTAGAATTTGACGTAGACTTACAGTGCCACCAACATGAACAAGAAAAAAAATCACAATCATTTATAGTCGCCCGGTAGAATAGTACAGGTAAGGCAACGCGCTTTAAATTTGGTCATCTAGTGATCAGCTTTATAAGTAGTTGTGACGTGCAATCTGTCTTTTTCATATTGCACACTTACCGTTGCTACAAATATTCTGCTTGGCAGCATCGTATACGAGGTACAATCAGTTGCAAACGTTTTTGGTTGTGTGACTTGTGTTTGAAAAACAGCGATAATGAGCAGTTGCGGCTTTTTTTACCTGGCAATGACAATCCAAACCCCAAAAAACGCACGGCAAAGATATCTACTGCTCAACAATCATATGTAGAAATGTTAGGGGGAAATGTGGCATTTCGTACAAATAAAAATGCGCCGCCAAATCCCAAAGCAGTTGAAGAAGCATGGGAGGAATTGGTGGGCCAACTGAATTCTTGCAGCAGCGGGCCACAAAAGTCGAAAGACGTGGAAAAAGGTAAAACTCACTTTTTAGTTTACTTTCGCACAAATTAATAATTCTACATTATTTGATTTTAGACATTTGCAGACTGGAAAAGTGCTATGAAGAAGAAGGCACGGCTGCAAGTTGTGCACTCAAGTGGAACTGGGGGAGGACCTGTGTTGGACAAGCCTCTAACGGACCTGGAGACCGATCTAATCAATGTGATCGGAAATGTGGTCGTGGTCGGTGTTCCAGAGCTGTCCGAATGTTCCAACTTGCAGTGAAGGTGTACAAATTGTAGGCACGAGCAGCTTAGGGGTTAAAAGGTTTGTTTTCAGTTAAACCCATGGTTAGGTACATTCTAAAACAAATGCATTCTCGTTATAAACAGGAAACGTCGTACTTCTGAATCCACCTATCAGAAAGCTGCATTGCAGTATGCGGAAACGGTGGAAATTCAGAAGGAGACTTTGAAAACATTGAGTGGCTCGGTGGACAAGCTTACCAGTTCCATCTCAGACTACACCGTTATGAAATGGGAGGAACTGGCGCTACAACTAGTTTAGATTAGAATAGTGAGTAGGTATGTAAATATGTAGAAGTTGTAAGCGGAGATGTCTATAAAGCAATAAAAGTTGTTATCCTGAATGTCGTACACTTCTTATCTTGCAAATTTTAATTATTGTTTTAACCTGTATAATGATTTGTATAATGTAGTTTACTGGTTAATTATTTCCCCACTTGGTATTTTACAGCTTTTTTATTTACATTTGTTCAACTTTTAAATTTTAACCTCACTTTACAATTTGCTTCATATGTTTATGACCTGATGATGTAACCAATCTGGTTTTGAAACATGTCGCTACGCACAACACTAATAAAATTGTGAAGAAGGCTAAAGGGTTTTATTGCTGCATAGTTATATTTTAATGAAATTATGTACATAGTTATGTATTATATAAATGCAATTGCATCACTATAAATTTTAATTAAAATTATTTGCGATAAAATTATCTCTCATTAAACGTCCTTCATTTAACCACATTTCTCTTTCTGCAATTGGTCCAACCACATCTATAAAAACTTTATCGCCCCCCTCAAGTGCCTCTGGTAGAGGTATATTGTTTTGTACACACATGTTGTGCAATACACTACATGCATAAATAATTTTTCCTGCCGTTACAGGGTCATAATGTAATGTTCAATGGGGTAACAAACAACGAAATCACATTTTTAAAATTCCGATACATCGTTACATCGCATTTCTGGTTGATGTAAGTCTGGTAAGTCTGTATTAGGTTCTGCACCAACAATAGGTGTAAACAGCCATGGTTGCAAAGGGTAGCCTGAGTCACCTAACAACCACGACGATCTTTCACCTGCAACAATACAAACTTCTTTAAATAAAATGTTTATTTCAAATAATTTTACTTGCTCTTTCAAGAGTAATCATTGATATTAAGGTTATTGTTCACTCAATTCCTGAAATCGTTTCTCGCTGCAAAAATTCAGTGGCAATAAGCAACCCGTCATACATCTAAAGTTTCAAGAGAGCGGCACAAATCAAAGGTTGACAGCGGGGGGTAAAGAGATTAAGATAAGCAACAACCATACTCTCGAACAGCAAGTTCTGCAGGTACTCGTGCTCTACTCAGGACCACAGACTTAAGAGGTAGAGTAACAAGGTCAACACATCATCACCAAGACACACAACTCACACAATGGTTGCTGAGCAAGCACCAAAGGCGCGCTCCAACTCTGTATCCCGAATCCGTGGCAAGTTGAGCATTGTACCGGCAGATGCCAGCACATAAAACACCAACCTCTACACCGCAAGGTAAATGAGGTTACAGATTATACATACATACTATAAAACAAGTAGCAGCAAACCATTTAATTTTCGACATGGTCAAACAATTTTTTTGCAATTACCTAACTACCTTTACGGATATAGGTTTTTTTTTACAAAATTTTAACATAACAGTAAAAACATTTTTTTATTATAATGGGTACAGTAAAATTATAATTATCATAACATACTTAAATAAAAAACAATTTTAACAACATTGTATAGAAACTGTAAAATAAACTAACATAGTATACAGTGCTTTCATAAAGTAGTGGATAAATTCGTTGAAAATTCAAGGAATAACTTTTGGAAAAAACGCTGGGACCGGTCGATTTTTATTTTTATTTGCTCATTTTTTCAAATAAAATTATACATACAGGGTGACCCGCGTAGGAGGTGTGACGTCATCGATGTTTTTTTAAATTGCAACCCCCTTTTTTATTACGGAATTTGAAAGAACGCATTTTTTTACTTACGCTAAGCTGAGTTTTGAGTATAGGTCGCATGACCAAAAATTAAAAAAAATTAAATTGCAAAATACTAAATTTGATTGGAATGATAGCTTCAAAAACACCTAAATTAAATGTTCAAATTATGCATCGTTGTCTGCCTGACAGTAGCCAAGACGACCGACATGTTTTTTATTGATTGCTGTTATTGATAATAACGTAAAATCATACTTCCTAAAATTAAATTTAGTATTTTGCAATTTTAAAATAATTTTTCTTAATTTTTGGTCATGTGACCTATGTTCAAAAATCAACTTAGCATAAGTAAAAAAATGTGTTCTTTCAACTTACGCAATAAAACGAGGAGGTTGCCATTAAAAAAAAACGCGGATCACCTTGTATGTATGCATTTTACTTGAAAAAAATGCACAAATAAAAATAAAAATCCACGGGTACCAGCGTTTTTTCCAAAAGTTATTCCTTGAATTTTTAACCAATTTATCCACTACTTTACAAAAGCACTGCATAATAGGTGAAGGACATTAGTCTATAGTAAAGTCCATTTTTTTCTATAATAATTTTCAAGGTCCACTTTCTAGGGTATAAGTTGCATTCCTGCAGGGTCCCTAGTTTTAATAATGTTGGTACATAGATTTTTAGTTCTTTTTTCCACTAAAAAAATTGTTTGTCATTTTGACAAATATGTCATAATAGTGGGTAAAACGAACAGCATAGTAAAATATTGCAAATGAATTAATTATTAAACTTAGGTACAATATTTGAAAATAAACATAATGAACGTTTGATTCCATGTAAAAAAATTAAATTTGTCAAAAGTTCAAATTAAGAAACTTTGACATTCAAAATTGACACAAAACCATAATTTTGAAAAAGTTCTACCAACACGAGGTATACAAATTTCCTAGCGTTTTACTCACATATCTACCAACATTGTAACACCTTGACAGTTTATAGAAAAAAACGTACTTTAAGATACAAATACAAAAATTTTCAACAATTAAAAATTTATTCCGTAGTTAAAATTACTACTTTACCCGGATAGGATAAGTTAGAACAATCTCAGAATTAAAAAAACTTGAAAAACTCCAATTTCCTATCCATCTATTGGTTATTTCCATTGATTAAAATTGTTTCATACATACAGGGTGTTTTTAATAGTTATACAAATATTTTAAGAGGAGGTAGTTCTCATTAAAAGAATAGTTTCCGAGAAAAAGTAGTTTAATGTTTTAAGAACAAAGTTATAGAGCTACTAAAGTTATTCGAAAATAATAATATAATACTATAATAACAATGGATTAATTACTAATAGAAGAAAAAAATAAATCTTTTTTCTATTATCTAATTATTTAAATCCGAAAATTTTATATCTCTAATTGACAAATGCTTTAATTATTTCAAAAACACTTTACCTGTAACGCAAGAAGCAGCTAGAATAATTTTACAACTTCACTTCCAGTTCGAAATTGTAGTTTTATAACCTCGCTTCACTTTTAGCATATGTGCTAAAAGTAAACAGCTGATTTCCTTAACCACGGTAAATATAAAACGTCACTTTTAGTGAAACAAGCTAGCGCTAAAAGGCCTACTTTTAGTAGTGGTCGTAGATAATAGCTATTTATGCAACAAGTGCTAAAAGTCGACGTTTATGCGCGAGACATGAAAATTATAAAACGAAGCCGAAGGCTGAGTTTCATAACATGTCTCGCGCATAAACGACTTTTAGCACGCGTTGCATACAATATTTTATCTACGACCTTAATTTTACCGCTATTAATCCATAAATATCGATTTAAGAAAGGTTCGCATCTGCAACGCTTTTAATTTATGTCATAATGAATAGTAGGCCTGCGCCGCGGTGGCGATTGTTTGGCCACGCCCGTGCTGTCAAGGTGAGTTACGAAATGTAATTATTGATACTCCACATATGACTGTATTCATTACATAACGCTTTAATTATTTCAAAAACGCTTTACCTGTAACGCAAGAAGCAACTAGAATAGCTTTACAACTTCACTTGCAGTTCGAAATTGTAGTTTTGAACCTCGCTTCACTTTTAGCACATGTGCTAAAAGTAAACAGCTGATTTCTTTAAACACGGTAAACTTTAAAACGTCACTTTTAGTGAAACAAGCTAGCGCTAAAAGGCCTACTTTTAGTAGTGGTCGTAGATAATAGCTATTTATGCAACAAGTGCTAAAAGTCGACGTTTATGCGCGAGACATGAAAATTATAAAACGAAGCCGAAGGCTGAGTTTCATAACATGTCTCGCGCATAAACGACTTTTAGCACGCGTTGCATACAATATTTTATCTACGACCTTAATTTTACCGTTATTAATCCATAAATATCGATTTAAGAAAGGCTCGCATCTGCTACACTTTTAATTTATGTCATAATGAACAGTAGGCTACGCCGCGGGCGATTGTTTGGCCACGCCCGTGCTGTCAAGGCGAGTTTCGAAATGTAATTATTGATACTCCGCATATGACTGTATTCATTACATAACGCTTTAATTATTTCAAAAACGCTTTACCTGTAACGCAAGAAGCAACTGGAATAGCTGTACAACTTCACTTGCAGTTCGAAATTGTATTTTGATAACCTCACTTCACTTTTAGCCCGTGTGCTAAAAGTAAACAGCTGATTTCTTTAAACACGGTAAACTATAAAACGTCACTTTTAGTGAAACAATCTAGCGCTAAAAGGCCTACTTTTAGTAGTGGTCGTAGATAAAATAAATTAAGCTCAGCTGTCAATAGTGTCATTAAAAGTTACAAAATTACAAACAATTCTGGATATGCCTGAACGTGAAGGAATGGGACGATTTTCAAACGCAGTTACAAATAAAAATATAGTTTCATTAATTGAGTTACCAGCATAAATCCATTTAATAATTTGAACCTTTTCTGCTACCGTGTACTGCATTTTGAAATTTCTAATGACAGATGCGTTTAAGTTATTTAAAATATGAGCATCCATGAAACGTTTTGAAAGTGTCCATTGGTATATTGATAAATTTTGATATGTTTTATCTCTGTCATACCTACTCATATTATCTGTTTATCCCTGTCGCACTCATTAATTTCCCATGTCCCGTATACAATCCGGACTATCTGTATATAGTTGCTCTTGATCTATTTACACGTAGTCAAGATTCGCTCGTCATAAACGATGGCTATTCCGCAAATTGAAGTTTTGACCATTAAAAATACAAACTTCTCAGAAAATTATAAACAACCTAAAATGTGTTTTATATAGTACCATGTTATACCGCAAGCTTTAGAAAGAGACAATGATCTTTAGTACACGTTCATCGAATTTAAAGACATCAATACCTGCAAGTTTGAGCATAAAACAAGCAGCTCTCGCCATGCAATACCCAATCTCTTAGCTGAGAAAAACGTTCAAATCGTCAAAAACATTTAGGGAAGCGTGAACAGGCCCATACTTTCAAATGGCTCTGCTCAGCTTCAGAAACTCTCCCACAAGCCGTATCCTTGGTTCAGCTACGACCAGCTGAAACCGAAAATTGAGAGAGGCGTACATTAAACGAAAGAAACAAAATCCAAAATTGCAAGTTGGAGAGAAACTTGTGATGTGTTTCTCCGTAAAAGGAGTACGTCACAACTTCAGAAAACGAATGTACATCTCGAGGAGCATCAATTGGCAATTTTTTAATCCAGTGCCCAAAGGGAGAATTCGGCAAAGGAATCTCAGAAAGCAATAATGATTACCAACCATCCCACTTCCAGTGCTATAAATCTAGCAGCCAATACTAGATGTGGCAGAACTGCGAAATCCCCTAAGGAATTAAATCTATCATATTACGTATTCATATCAAACATGTGTACTTCATTGTTAGTAACAACAGGAAGCAACGGAAGAGATATCAGCGGCAGAATGAACAAAACAATGCATTACATAGAATATTCTTCAAAATATGCAAAGAAAGTCGGTGAAGTAGTATTGGTGTCCACGCTGATATATGGATGCGAGTCCTAGCCGTTTTCGGACAAATTAAGGGTCGAACCTCTGTGCATGACAAACGAAAATTCTGAGAAAAATAGAGGAGGTAACGAAACTGTAACATTTCCTCCAGCGCGAACGCGATTTTAGAATTATAAGTTAATTCGCGCGTTTCCCCATGGCGTATTTTACGTTAGGAATCGGAGCATTTTTAGTCCGCGCGGACGGCGATAAACGATGTCATCGCGAACAGTCGCAGGTTTACCACCGCGCATCGAAGCAAGAATCCCCTACTCTCACGAACCGGCCTGAACCGCCGATTAGGCCAGCCCTGGGCTATATAACGAGAAACTGAAGCCATTACAGAGAGAATTTTTTCCGAACCTCTTCCAGACCTGATTCTGCTCAAGAGAGCCTTCGGACTCTTCGAGAATTCCCCCAAACCTTTCTCGTAGCCTAATCTCACTCAGGAGGGTCTCTAGACTCTTCGAGGAGACTCCTTCCAGCTGTCCAGCACCTGGTTATTAGGAGGGTCACTTCAGACTCTTCAGTGACGTTTCCCAGCACCTAGTCACTAGGGAGGTCACTCCAGACTCATCGGTGGCGTTTCCCAGCTCCTGGTTACCGGTAGGGTCACGTCTGACTCTTCGGTGACTTTTCCCAGCACCTAGTTACTCAGAAGGCTCACCTTGGCCCGACGACGGTGCCCAACATCCACTTAATAGGGGAGCTAAACCGAGCCCGCCGACGACGATTCCCAGTACCTGGTTACCAGGGGGATTAAACCGAACGCGCCGGTGACGGTCCTGTCCATGAGCTAATTTCTCAGCACCCGGACAACGAACCTGACGTAATTAAGTCCATTAATTGCGTCCGGAGCGGCTTGACACCATCGAAGCCGAAAACGCGCACTAGGAGACCCAGCCTAGAAAGCCAGAGGCCGGCTTCAATAGTTACGCACGTTTGAATTGAGAGCAATTTGACGGGGATCATCGCCAACATAAAACAGCGGTTATTCGATCGAAATTCGCTTACTTGAATTTGCCAAGCTTCTATCACAGGTAACACCAGATAAACTCGCGTCCGCCCACAGTACACCTGCAGATCCGCCGATAAACATTAGCAGTGCCAGGTACGCATGTAACTTAACTTAATATTGCCTGCACTTTCGTCAGTTCAACAATTTAAAGACCAAATTTAATGTTTTAATGATTTTCGCTTACTGTCATTTTCTGTATACAGGCCCGTTGAACTGCTTACGGGGCATCGGAGCTACTCCATGTATAGACTGGTCGGAAAGTGACTGCCGGGCCCCCAAATCTAAACGAACGATACCCACCGGCAGAAGAAACTCGAGTTGTTTATAAGCATTGTTACATTTTTATTCTTTGTCTGATCAAGTACAATTTAATTTGATGTATTTAGCTAAACATATTATACACTGATAAAAATTATTTTGTGTTCTTTCCTGGGTAATTAAGCAGTTTATTATTGGTACCTTGGCATTCTGAGCTACCTGGGAAACCAGTATCAGTCTGGTAATTGTAGCAAACATATTAAACAATTAAATTAAACTAGCCCGTCTGGCTAAAAAACTAGATAAAATGCGAAGTGAAAATATATGATCGAGACCATAAACACCAAAGTAATTCTCAATAAAGCAGAAAATCAATAACTCCGATGGTTTAGACATACAACCAAAATGTCAAAAGATAAACAACAAACAAGTAAAAGTGGTATGGCAGATGGGAATCGGAACGAAGAGAGGATGGGACGACTTAAGATCACATGCAATGTTAAGATAACTGACACCCTTACGAAGAGAGGCTGGACTGGGCTTGAGCAATGAAATTGGCAACAAAGGCCCGAAAAGGATTGAGAGAATGTATTACCTCCACACGTATGGTAGAAGAGCTTGCTGATAAGTAAGTCAGTAAAAACCTTGTGATAGAGAAGCGCCAGGATAGTCTTAAATAAGTAGCGTGACAGAAACAGTATGTGCTGATTTGAGTACTACTTTGGGAACATTAACGGCCCTTGGAGGCAATTTCGACGTCGGATTTATTAATTCCCAGGTCACAGATTACAAGTCTAAAATTTCGTTTCTTGTCTCGTTATTCAATGAACTTTAATTAACTCCTGGTCTGATATTTTGAGAACCCCAATCGTCCCGCCATCAAAACTTCCGCAATCATCCTATAAAGCAGCGCTTTGAACCACGCGCAACCTTGTAGGACGTCTATTTTCGCCTTCAACTGAAGCTGTCTATTCTTCTTTCCACAAGCTCGAGTTGCACTGTGTTCGAACCGCCAGCTTCCGCTGTTAGCCGCTCACCTAAGTATATGACTTCTTGCTAAATTATTACATTTTCAGCGAAATTAAATATGGTTTATTAGTTACGTGCCGCATGCTGTGGGATATTTAAAAATTTACCGTTTTATGTGGAGCTAAGTTTTAAGTTTATTGCTGTTAGAAGTGCAGTAACGTCTTAAGCGAGCCCCATTCCATTCCGCCAGATACATCAGATGGCGCTTAGCGATTTGCCCCGATTTGTCTCCGTATCTCTAGGCGTTATCTGTTGTGTCTGTTGCAAGCGAGCCTTTTCTTCCATCTTACATTTTCACCCTTCCGACTGGGCCAGCTGGACTACCTTTTTTGGTTTGTTGCAAGTCGTAACTTTTTCCCTGTAATAACCTAACGAGGTTAAAAAAAAGCATCTTTTAATCATTTAATCACCCTGAAATACAGGCTTTTTATAGCCAGACTGCTAACAACTTGTAATGAATGATCCGTATAACAGACGTAGACGTGGACGTAACAAGCGAAAATTACATGCATGTGGTCGGCTGAAGCCATTTAAGGAAGAGAACGCTATATAAGTTGCAACTCATCGTTTCGTATCTCGAAGAGCTGAAACAAATGATGGCTGCACGATGAGATAAGGATTACGTATAATGGAATACAAATACAAACGTCCTAAGAACAACTTAGTTAAGCTTTCCGGTATTGTAGATAATCAAATATCGGCGCATATGCGAACGGGCAATAACACTACGTTTATATGATTACGGCGCTCCAAATAAAATAGATATTTATGCATTAATGGAGATATGAATATGTTTTTTCCCTGAGGTTCACATGTGTTACAGACCGAGGGCCTCTTGCCAGAGGTCTATAAGTCAACCGAAGGTAAAGAACATGAATATCTCCCGTGGGGCATACAATATTTTATTTACTAGCATATTAGTAAGAATAGTATGAAATTTCAAAATGTCATAATGACATTTAAAATTAGAATATGTAAGTAACATCAAGGATTGCTTCATTGTATGGTTGCTAAAACGTTATTTGTAGTTGCATGGTTACCATGAGTTTGAGGGAGAAATAATTTGACAAGTCCCGTGGGAGTTATGAGTATAGTCTGTTCAGTATACATAAAAACACAAAGTTGCCTTTAATTTCCAAAATTTCAAGAGTATACTTCCAAAATGTATCTTTGTCTAGGAATGTACTTCCAAAAGTTACTAAAACAAATTGGTTAAGGGTGTTAAATTTACTTACCATCTGTCATAAATGCTGTAAATAACTACTGTTAAGGATATTATACAAATACTGTATTGTATACTATTGACATAGCATTTACTAATAAGTATTTGTATTAAATTTTATAAAAGTTCAGGTGAAAATTGTTAGAAAAAATATCTACTTTGACACTGACAATGAGAAATAATAACTGTCATTTTTAAATTCAAATTTGCCTTTATACAGGTGTGCAAACCTTTGCATAACAAACGAAAAATTTAAACGGTTTTTATGATTACTGAATGCCCTATGGCTTTTCATATTTTGTTTCTATGACGAAAATGTACAATATCATGTTGCTAGTAAATAATAGTGTATTACATACCGAGGTGGAAAGTGTTTAATTCCTGTCGAGAGATTAAGTAGTTAACCGAGACGCGTAGCGTCGAGGTCAACTTTATCTCGAGACAGGAATGAAACTTTTCACCGTGGTATGTATACTATTTTATTCGCAACCACTTTATTCTAAACAATAATTGGAAAAATTATTATATCATGATACGACAGGTTGTGACGCGCATGAATGGATGAACGAGATTCCCAGTGTCCCTACCTACACAGCGGTCGGAAATTGATTCATTTCCAACCGCTGCGACGGCAATCACTTTTCCGATCGGTTGGAAAGTTACAAGTTGGGAATAGCTCATTTTCCAACTTTTTAAAAGTCAGTAATGATCTTATTACATATATGGTTGCGAATAATAGTATATTACATACCGTGGTATGTATACTATTTTATTTGCAAACATCTAATTTTAAAAATAACTACAATTGAATTCTGAATAATAGATATCTTGATGTAGCTAATATTTTTGTTACCATGAAAACAACCCACTCAATGTTTTGTTACCATGGAAACACCCCACTCTTCAGGTATGTAATATTTTACGGGGTATGTAATAATTTCCTGGCTAGTTTCAAGTAATTATCTAGTTCCCAGCTGTTGTCATGTCATGATATTGACACATTACAATGTGATTGCGAATAAAAGTGTTTACACGTCCAAGACTTATGCAGCAAAATAAATTCGAACATGGTGTAGATTCATATGTAGAAAATATACGTAATGTGTACATTATTAATGTGTATATAATGTATAGTTATAATATTGCAACGAAGTAACTAGGTGACTAAAAATTAAAAAGATCCTTGGACGATGAGATAGGGAAGTAGTACAAGCTAATAATTTTTGACGAATTTTATGATATTATAATATAAGTAGATGTAATTTGGAATTGAATAAAATTGTTGATGTCCCATGGTAGTTTTTGTTGGATGATCAGTAATGGGAGTGCAATTTAGTAGAAGAGAAGATGGGTTAGTAAAAATGTTAAAGGGAAGGAAGAAGTCGAGGGCAGAATCAATAGAATTATTAAAGTAGATAATTTGTGGCTACAGAATTAAAAGAAGAATCAATTGCAAAGAACAATGAAAGGTTGTTTAATGTTAAGTAGGTGAAGATGCAGAGAATCATCTGGAAGTAGACCAAAGAGAATTTACACGAATAAGGAGAGTAAGCTGTTTGGTGGTACTGGTTTGAGAATGCAGAAGGTGAGCATTTAAGAAATGTGAATTGAAGGTATTGAAGTATAAGTCAGGCAGATGTCTGAAATTTTTTAAGTGCTGCTAACTGAAGGTTGTGCATTATCATAGACAAGTTTTAAAGGTAACCAATAACAAAGTGTCATAAGAAATGAATAAATAAGAATTATTTACTGTGTATTTGCCTTGGACTGAGTCATGAAATGTCATAATTGATTTATATAAAAGAAAGCTGGTAACTATATTGTGAATTTTAACATAAAAGAATATTGAAGTTAATTAAAGTACGTGCATATCCCCAACTGAGAGAGAGAGACAGATAATCATACTACCATAATTAACGACTAAGCTAGGTATAACAATATAATACTTACATAAACAATTTTAATAATTTTTGTTGAATTAAATTTAAAAGAAATAATTGAAATTGTATGCAGCTCTATAGAGGGATATTTTAATGATACATAACTATGTAATTTTTATTTATTTTAAATAAAGTTATATCATTGCAAATTATTATCTTTGTTTTAATAAGTTCACAGGTGCGTATTATCTCACAATTCTGCAATTATCTCTAGCGACATTGAAATTATTTGAAACTAATGTGGGTTTACATTTGTTTTATAGTCTCTAATTCAAGGTTTGGTTTTGACAAACATTGCAGTTTTGTGTATTTATTGTGTTATTAATATCAGTAAATCTATCCGGGCCCTACTGATAAAAAACATTTTATCAAGAAGTGCCAGGTGTGAGCAAGTATTTGCATGCAGTGCCGGCTTTAAAATTTTTGTCGCTACGATGCAGCTTCCATTTCAAGCTCTGTCTTTTAAGTTATACTAATTAAAAGTACACGAAACGGAAACCAATCAAATATCCAAAACTGTAGCTGGAGCTAAATTATTTCGGTGTAATATCTTTAGCTAGTTTAACTTTCTTATACTGGAAAATGCTTCTCAAAGGCTTTTAATTACAGTCATTTAGACCATTATATTTCCTCCAAACTTTTCTGATTGAGTTATTGCTGTTTTAGGATCAAATATTGATTTTTGAATTTAAATTAATGCTATTAAGGGTCGCTTAATCTGTTGAAATCTCAACTAGAATTATATCTGAGTTCTGTAATGAATAAATGTCAAGAAAAGCAAATGAAGATTACAATTTGACTTTCTGAATTTACTTACTTTAAAGTTCTTTACGGTACCTAGCGAAACGAAATGAACTAAAGTTTATTTCGATGTAAATTTCTAACCTACAATTTTTTTTCTGAGCGAACCTGCTTTGGTACTTTTAATTGGTAAAAGATATTCAATGATGCTGAACCTCCACAAAGTGCCTAACTATAATTATTATATGCCTGGTTTGTACTCAGTGTTTGCAGGCCAAAAATATAAAATTCAATGATGGTTTAGACCGATATACATAAGAAAATAATGTTAGTAGTTCAAAGCTACTTTTTAGTGGAAGAGAAGAGCCAAAGATAAAAACATAAAAAGAACGTGTTTCCATGAACGAGCAGTACTGCAGCTGTTATTCGCGTACCTATATTTATTTTTCGACTATCATTTTCTAGAGAAGGCTATTATTTGATACTTCCATACGTCAAAAGTGCGTTGTTATTGCATACTATGCAATAAAAATGGTTTGTTCTGCATCAGAAAGCTATCCATTTAGGCAGTGTTTAGTGGCCGAAAACACCCACTTTTTCGTACTAGTACCTTTTATTCTTCCAGTGAAATCGTGACACCTTTCCATTTTGAGATTATAATCTAAGAACATACAACCGCCCAAATGGAAGAAGAAAAAAGGAAGAGGATTATTCACCGTTAATTTGATATTGAAAGCATTAGAGATAAAAAATGCAAGATATTTCTTGGGTATAAAATGACATGTACAAAAAATATGCTGAAATAGAATTCACACTGCACTACAGTTTATTTTCTGTATTTTCAAATAGAAGAAGTTATCTAACAATTTTTTTAACTAATTTCTGCAATTTATATCTATTTTGGACAGAAACGATTGAATAATTATTGATATACATCAGCACAGTTTTGATTTAGGAATTTAAAAATAGTAATAACATTGAGAGGCGTCAGACAGACCTTTAAATGACACCATTGGTGGTAGGGGAAAACATATCCTTAT
Source organism: Agriotes lineatus (assembly GCA_940337035.1). Lineage (NCBI taxonomy): Eukaryota > Metazoa > Arthropoda > Insecta > Coleoptera > Elateridae > Agriotes > Agriotes lineatus. The sequence goes on along the minus strand of OW679201.1, from coordinate 59,837,211 downwards.
TTTTGACACACAACTTAGTTCGTTTAAATTGACACAAAACATGATTTACGTACTTTATCGGAAGTTGCTGTAATATTTACTTTCAGATTTAATTCATCACTGTTTTTACTTTAAGCGAAGTTATCGCAAAGAGGGTTAACTACTAATGATGTTCCTGCTTGCCTCATATCTTTATATAAAGTTTACATTACCGACAAAATTTAATCTTTATCGGCTTTTAAACGTACCTCCTTCACTGCAAAACTAAGTTACAAGATGCAATGGTACGAGACGTAAATGCGGAGCATTCCGACAAAGCTAGTAATTTTTGAGACATCACGACGTTGTGATTGCGAAGCATGGATAGAATTACCGCATCGAACAAGGATTTAGTTTATTCGTCCCAACTAAATTGAATTCCCAGGAATGCGACTCCGAATCCATTTAGAATTAAAATAAGCTTATCAGGTGAATTGCTCGGAATAAGCCCAATAAAGTCATCTGGGATTATTAAATTCTCATTATAAGCACGCTAGCTGCTCGTCGGGAAAGGATCGTTTCGATAATGGCGCTCCGTACATTAATTCGACTTTATTACGGAAAATTTGCCGGCAACATCTTTACCTGCAGTGCAAAAGGGATTACGCTCATGAGATGCCATGCACAGTCTAAGTCTCAGAATTAATACTTTCCTTAATATTTTAGTGCCGAATTAGAATTTACGCCGGGAGATGACAGACATCGTTTAAGATTAATACAAACTTAGTCACCTTGGCTTCAGCTGTTGAGCGTTTATGATACCTAATGTGTTTATGGGATTTCGTTTTTTTTTCTCGTAATAGTGGCTTTGCCTTCTTAACGTTCAAATTTGTAGTGAAATAGTCCCTTAACTCATATTTCTAGTATTTTCTACAGTTTGGAGGTGATTATAATTCACCACTACGAACAAGATCACGCTTAACTGATGACAGAATAAACAATAAGGACTATGTTGTTATAAAATAGAAGAACTGAAAAAAACTGGACAGGGAATCGACTAACAGACTACAACTGCGGTAAATCAATGTTAGGACATTGAAGATGACTCGATTTTGAATATAGCGAGAGTGTAAGCGATAAGAGCTATACTGTTTCATCAGCTGAATCTGAGGAGCGCAGGAAATTTTTGTTACAGCCAAAAACGATTCTAAACAACAATTGGTTCCAACGTAAATACTCGTAACGACACAATGGGTAAATTTAACAAAATTCGCAGCCCTAACCCCGTTACGATGGGCTGTAACACAAGGGTCCGGAATTAGGGATGCTCATCGAGAAGGGCGTGTTCTTTACTACGTTAGGAGTAGGGCGGCAACCCGGTAAACGAACTAAAAGATGTTAAATAATCGAGACGCTACCACTTTTGAACTAAATCAGGAAAATCAGCAACAAAGAAGTGAGCCCAGCTTTCTACTTCTACCTTGGCACAGCTTGAGGCAGCGACTGCAACAGCTGAATCAAACCTACCTTTCGTACACTTGCTTACAACCGTCTGATTTTCTGTACATCGAAACAAAACACAAATATGCATGCAAACACCAATAAAATACGGAAGTAATTAATAATGAACTCTATTAAAGTATTAATTATGTAAATGACAATGAACATTAAAATGTTTACTCGTTACAGTTAAAAATATATGCGAACGGGGTTAGTCATGTTAAATGGCGACGTTTAAACTAAACACAGCGGTAAAATGACAATCAAACGACATTGCAACATCCAAAACAGTAATGACTTTAAATTCGGGCCAAAGGAACTACGTTACATGATCAAAATTATCAATAATCATTCAAATAGTGACACAACGACAATGGGCGCGTTTAGCGAACGCAACTGTTGAGAAACTTGACTGACAGCAGTTCGCTGAACGAGTCCGCTGACCTTGCGCTGTCAGCTGATGTTAAATTTACTAAGCGCAATTTCTGTACGCTGGCAGTGAACAGCGGTGTCTCCTAACCACAAATAATTCGCGTGCAGAAATATAAACATGACTTGCAGAGGCAGTGCAAGTGAAGAAAATATTTATTACAAGATTCAGCTCGTAGTAGCCCTGAACCTGACAACCTGACATTAGTAAAAATTCGAGTGATCCTTCTACCTTCTAACAGCAGAGAGAAGCCAAGCAGGTTATATTTATTTCGCAAAAGACAATTGCGATTTTAGTATTTAGTATGTGTGTATTAACTTTTTTCATGAAAATAAATGAGTTATTATAATAGTGTCTTTATATAATCTCTTTTCAGTGCTCCATTATTATTCACATCACCCAAGTCATTTACATTATTTTCATTATCATTACGATTTGCATCTACTACATCATCAATGTCAACCACATAATTATCGTCAACATCATCTTCGTTAAAACCCCTCACCACAAATATATAAAGGATTTGGTTTAGGTATGTGGACGACATTTTTGCTGTTTTTGATTTATCTAAATGTAGTATTGATCATTTTTTGAATCAATTAAATTCCAAATTTCCTAGCATAAAATTCACATATGAAATGGAAAACGAAGGACAACTACCATTTCTAGATACCTTAGTAATAAGAAATAGATTCATTTTAGCGGATTCAAATCATTGTTTTCAACACAAAATGGCTGCTCTAAATTTCTTGGTGCATAGATTGTTAACCTTTCCTTTAAACAAAGATCGATATGTCATTGAACTTCAGACCATAAAAAGCATCGCTGTACGTTTCTCTTCTAAAATTATCGATAATTTGATTAGGAAACAAAAAACAAAATTGCAGGTTCGAAATTCCACAACTCTTGTCAGTCTTAGAAGTGAAGCACTCAAGTACATCAAAATTCCTTTTCACCCGGCTACAAAGGGCCTAGCAAACATTTTTAAAGAATCGGGCCATAAAGTTCTGTATGGTTCAAACAACAATATTAGAATTTTGTTGGGAAATCCGAAAGACAAACTAAGGACTTTAGAGAGATCTGGAATTTACGAAATTAAATGTTCCCATTGTGATTCTAAATATATTGGGCAAACACGTCGTAGTTTTGGTACCAGGTTTAAAGAGCATTTAGCTCATTTTAGATTCAACAGATTCGAAAAATCGAGTATAGCCCAACATATTTACGAAACAGGTCATAGTATTAAAGAGGACGACCTAAAAATTGTAAAGGCTTTCACTTCAACAAAACAACTAAATTCTTTTGAAAGCTTAGCCATTTTTAAGAACCGAGATAATAAACTTTTGAACAAAGATGCTGGACCAATCCCGTCTTCAGTCTTATATCATTTGTTGAAATTAAATTGACGTTGGCCAAGTTCATTGGCCTTCGGCCACGCCTCTGGGTCAGACAGTATAAATAGATGTAACATGCGCGCGCTCGTCTACTTCCATTTGCGATTTGGTCGCGAACACGTCGCCTTTTCGCTGTGTAAGTTTTCTTAGCTACCGATGATGACAGCGTGGCTGTCGAAATACGTATTTAGCAGTTGTTAAATATATTTGTGGTGAGGGGTTTTAACGAATTTATGATATTTTCGAACCACAGGCTCCAGCAGTGTTTTAAACATCATGTTCCTTTTGCATTTTCAGTAAAAAGTTGTGTAATATGCATGCAGCCATAACTACCTCTGGTACTTTATTGGCTAATGGCATATACACGTACTTCAATCTTCGCCATTTCCCTGAAAAAATACTTTTTAGTATTAAATAAACCTAGCAAAATTACATTCACATACTTTTAATAAAGCAATCTACTTTGCCTTGCAGTTAGATGGCTATTATCTCTAAAAGGTTTCAGTAAATTGGTAAGTAAGGGATAAGCTGCATCACCTATGATGTGTTGATCACCAGGTAACAGGGGAGGGTTGTCTGTGAGTTCTTGATACAATGGATTATTTCTAAATACACGGGCATCGTGCATTCTGCCTGGCATGCCTATAAACACGTCAGTAAAAATCTTTTTATCATCACAAACTGCCTGAAATATAATGATCTGCGGTTCTTTTTTATTATTAAAGTCAATAGCATTATTAACTGGTTGTTTAGTTACTATATAACTTCCGTCAATAACTCCTACTATGCCAGGTATGCCTGTCAACAAATAAACAGATTGAATGTAATCCTATAACATAAAATCGTTGTTCTCTTTCTTTATTTGTATGTTTGTATCTTTGTTTGCTATCTCCTCCGAAGACATTGGACCGATTAAGTTGTATGATGGCTTCAAAGTTTGCTAATTTTTAGACTTACATCGTAGGCTGGCTTTTATTCACAAAAAAGTACAAACAACTTTTAATTTAATTAAATCCTATAAGCAGCGGAGCGGCGCATTATTCAATCAAGCCAGGTTGGTTCAGGGGTAGAATGCTCGCATGCCACGCGGGCGATCCGAGTTCGATTCCCGGCCGATGCATCCTTTTTTTTTTAAATGTATATTAATGGATCTTTCTTAAATTAGCGAACCGAAGCGTAGTTCGGGTGACTCACTAGTATAACATAATTATAATACAAGCAAGTATACTTACGACAGCAAGTTTCTATTCTGGTGGCTATTTCAGTACATTCCCTTTCATTTGGCCATTGAATAAAGCGATCTTTTAGTAGAACAGCAGCAGTTAAAACTTTCATAAAGCTATAATGTCCCGTGCCCTTTACAAAACCGAACCTAGGGTCACTGGACGCTAAAATACTTTCTTGTTTTGATATGATTCATATAAAGAACAAAATCGTTGCTTCTAAGGTTATATATAAATGACGTACCTGTATATAAGGTGATATTAAAGTGCACAATTCTTCAACAGCCCCTCTAGTCATTCTAAAGTGTCTTTTAAATTAAGTTAAATTATCATTTTGTACAATATTTACTACATATCCTTGATTGAAAGTAGGAACTGTTCTTTCCCGCACAATATTTGCAGGTATTTTTTTTCTTTTTATATAAATTGTGATCCACTGTTATGTGTAAATAAAGACCATATTATTATTATTATATTGTTCTCTTCTGGTTCTGCATAATTGATTATACCAGATACTACATTATTCAGATCAAGTTCATCTTCCAGAAAGTACTCCAACATAAGTGCTTCTTTCATAATTTTTATTGAAATTACATATTCCATAAAAAACAAACAACATAACCTCAATAACTAGAGTGACACATTTATCAGTTTTGCTTCTGTAGCGTTCAGCGAACTTGTACAATGGCGGACAATAAATTTAGGCCGGCCTGTCATTCGCTTGGCACTGTTTATGTTGGTGGCACTGTAAGTCTATGTCAAATTCAAGGTTAGCAGGTTAGGTTTTACGTCAGTTTGTGTCAAAACTAACGGAAAAAATAACCTGCTAACCTCGCGGACCACCAACACCTCTTGAGCTCACATTTTGCCGATTATTTTGGCTATAACAGTTGTGTTGCTAGTAACACGAAACAATTTTACTACCTCAAGTTTATCAGTCACCATATTCCGCTTATCCATAAGAACTAGACAATCAGAATGATAATCAAAAGAACAATGTCATCGAGTATGAGCGACACTGGAAAAAAATGATCATTCAATTCGACAAGCAAACTGCAAATGCTGTCATGAATACTAGGGCACTGAAGATGGACTTGATTTTGGGTTCGACGAGAGTGTAGATATAAAGGTTATGTTGTATCATCAGGTACCAGTGAATGTGAAGAAGGTCTTTTTTCAGTGATGTATGGTTATCCTTCATAGTATTAATTGTTGACCGTAATTCGGAACAGTTCCACAGAGTCTTTTCGCAGAATATTCACTTGCCACATTTGTAGCTTTTTACAATTTGAGTGTCCAGTTGTACGCCAGAGTCGCTCACATTGGATGATAGAATGTTCGTCTGTTTATTATTTTTATTGTTTAGTTCGTATAGAGAAGGCGGATGTCATGGTTGAACAATTTGACACAGTGGTGCAAATAATGATGTCCATATTGGGGTAGTAACTATATTGACAAAAGTACTAAAATTGTTATAAGGTTACATATGTAAAACTCCTACTTCTACATCGGAGGCAGATTACGGTACTACCAGCTAAATAATTTGGAAATAATGTTTGTTACTGAATGCTGATCCCTTAGCATTTATTCGTACCGATGCCATATGTTTTCTTATGAATTTTTATTGGCGAGCTGACAGATATACTTGTGAAAAATTCTAATCTGTGTAATGGCGAGCTTAAATGTTTGTGTGGGCGAGCGACAGAGGAGCGAGCCTCCATAATGCAGTGAGACCAGTAAAGGTTAGTTACAAAGCGTGCTGCTTACAAACTTTTATTTTCAGCCATAATACCACAAGTGGTATGATTAGCATCGGTGATATTTTCGAATTGAAACCGAGGTGCGAATTCAACGAGTCCAAAGGGTTTTGATTAACTTTGTTCTAATTTGGTTTTAACTCTGCTTAGGTGGTCACATATCTTTCTATTATAAATCCCAATTATCCGAGTTTTTGTTCCTGTTATTTCCTGGCCTTTGTCTACTTCCAAGATTTAGAATCTATAATTTAATTAAATTATCAAAAGAGTACAGCATTGCACTTGCCATTTTTCCATTTATTTAAGAAGCATTGTCAGGAACCATTTTTTGTTTCAATATTAATTGGAATATAGGGAAAGTTATTATAAAAACTTTGGATATACGGAGGAGCGTTGTTAGTTATTGTAAGTGTGTTCATTAAAAATATAGCATAGGAAACCCATTGCCATCTTCTTCTTAGGTACCATGTCCTTCCAGAACGTTGGTTACCAACAAAGCCAAGCGTACTTTATCGACGGCAACTCTAAAAAGTGTGCATGAGTTAATTTTGTACCAGTCGCGTAGATTTTTCAGCCACGACGTTTTTCTCCGGCCTGGTCCCCGGCTGCCGTCTATTTTGCCCTGAATGATATTTTGTAGAAGCCGGTACTTTTTTCCCCTCATCACATGACCAAAGTACTCCAATTTCCTCTTTTTTATAGTGGAGAGGATCTCAGTGGTCTTATTTAAGCGCTGTAATATTGCCGCGTTGGTGATTCTTTCAGCCCATGTGACTCTTAGCACTCTCCTGTAGGCCCACATTTCGAAGGCTTCAATACGTTTTTCTTTGTTTCTGGTGATGGTCCAAGCTTCCACCCCGTATAGCAGTATGGAGAATACATAGCATCTTAACAGTCGAATGCGTAGGGGTAATTTCAGATCTCTGCTGCTTAAGACGTTGCTCATTTTTCTGAAAGCTGCCCGTGCTTGTTCTATCCTTGATCTCACTTCTGTGTGGCTGTCTGCATTTTTTGTTATAACACTGCCTAAATATCTAAATTGGTGCACTTGTTCCAAGCTCACGCCTTTGACTTTGATATCAGCTTTGATGTTCTGTTGTTTGCTGACTACTAAAACTTTGGTTTTTTTATGTTTAGTTCTAAGCCAGCAGCCTCGCATCTTTCTACTACCTTATTTACACTCCATTGCAGATCATCCGGATTGGAGGCTAACAAGACCGTATCATCAGCGTACCGCAAGATATTTACCGGTTCGCCATTAATGACAATTCCTACTGTTGCTTCCGAGAGTGCATTTTTGAAAATTCTTTCTGAGTATACATTGAAGAGTAGCGGGGACAGGATGCATCCCTGCCTTACACCTCGCTTGATGTTTACTTCTGGTGTGTCAGTTCCCTCTACTTTCACTATCGACGTTTGATTCCAGTATAAATTTGCTATTAGTCTGATATCCGCTCCGTCTAGTCTAATCAGCTTGAGAGTCTCCACCAGGACATCGTGTTTAACTCGGTCGAACGCTTTTTGAAAGTCTATAAAGCAGACATAAATATCAACTGACATATCACGGCTTCTTTGTGCAAGGACATTAATAGCGAATAGTGCCTCTCTGGTACCGAGGCCGTTGCGGAACCCAAATTGTGTTTGGCTCAAGTAATTCTCACATTTCGCATATATCCTGCCATGAATGATTTTCATAAATACTTTCAACAAATGGTTCATTAGACTGATGGTTCTATATTCATCGCACGTTTTAGCAGTGCTTTTCTTTGGTATTGTTATAGATGCAGATTTTAGCCAGTCGCTTGGAATTTTACCGCTGGTGTATATTTTGTTGAAAAAATCTGAGACTGCTTTGAGGCCGTCTTGGTCGTCTATTAGTTTATATACCTCGCAAGTTATCTCATCTGGCCCTACTGCCTACTTAGTCCTAGTAACTAATATCAATAAAGTTCGTGAAATGCACTGAAGAATAAAATCAAATGTAGATTTTAAACAAATGCACCAACATGTTAGAATAGTTACCTCATAACGGAAAAATTATCAAGTTAGTTTGAGAATTATTGACGTTGCCACTAATCTGTCTGCATGAATAAGAAGGGGGGCAATAAAATTCGTCGCCTAGCATGTGTTCTCGCGCAGAGCAGCAAGTAGATCAGTAGTGGGTTAGCAATCGACGAGTAGAGCGTGATAACGTTATCGTTCCGTGCATGTAGCTGCGTGGGAATGCTTTGCCTTGTCAGGTCATTTTGGCACCCAACCGTAATTTAATTAGCCACTTAGGCTTTAGGGCAGCATGCTTGTATGTTAAACCCTTTTAGTTACTTATTTGGCTTCATCGCATAATTCCATAATAATTATTTTGGACATCTCTGGCCTCCAAGCGCAGTATTTCTCGTCATCTGCGGCACCCCTTTGTTGGTGCTTTGATAGCCGTGTGTAAACGCTCGCAATATTTCGAACCTTCTAGAAATTACGCTGCTAGTGCGACAAGGAGGGGTAGTGCCCATTCTCGCGCCAAAAGTCGCGTGTCTAGGAAATTCTGTGTTAGGATTGGCTGGAGCGTTTTTCCCATGAAGCTCAGGGGCACCGGACGCACGCGATTATCGCGGCAGTCGGCAGGGGTTCGCTAAACAGTCTACGCGTGTGGAACGGTTGGTGCTCTCGGTGCAACGAGTCGTCGCAGGAATACAGCAACATGCCGATTTATTAGGTTAATAACCGCAGTTCTTTGAGTAAGCGTGCGGGATAATAATCGCTGTGTCCATTTATTGCAACGGCGACGTCCTCAAGTTCTGCATAACCTAAGTAGGTCGTCTCAGACTTCTCCCGACAAGGGGACTCGTGAGTAAGCCAGCCATTTTCGCCTTCCGCATCGTTTCAGATTCGCCGCAATGCCAAGTCCCGCATACCATTTGCTGCCAGGGAAGTTTCCCCATCTGCAAGATGGCCGAGCTAGCCAGGTAACGCTTGAAAAATAACATTTGTGCATACTGACGCTTGCTTTGTTCAACTAATTTCGTGAGTACCGCTTCTCGCATACCAATTGCTGCAGTGCGAAGCCAGAGCGTGGTACACTCCTTGTAAAAATAGCATTTGTGCGTACTGACGCTTGCTTTGTTCAACTAATTTTGTGAGTACCTCTTCTCGCATCAAATTGCTGCAGTGCGAAGCCAGAGCGTGGTACACTCCTTGTAAAAATAGCAAAATCTTTTTAGAATATCCCTAGCTCCATAATGCAGGCAACTTAATGCAGTAATTTAACGGCGCCAAATTCTGAATGAATGGGCTGGCCTCCATCCGAAAACAGTGTCTTCGATGGATGATTATGTATTAAATCTTAGTTCAAAGGGCAACATGGGAGGTTGGTAACGATGATCCAAAGGATTCGACGACAGATCTGTTTCGTTTCCGGGTTGGAAATGTTAGGGTAGGCACTGCGGGTCCGTCAGCGTTGGAAAGAAACCAAGGCCGGCATTGCTTTACGATGCATGGTATTATCCAAAATAGTTCGATCCTTAATGTCCCGCACCATTTTCAGGAAACGAGAACGAAACTTCAAGAGTTCAAAGTACTGAAAAAGTTCGTAATTAATCAATGATCAACCGATATGTCAATAAAACCGACAAATTAGCTTCCAGTTGCCGACACCTCCGGTTCTTTCTTTTTGTTCCGAGTCGTTTAGATTGGCTTTACAGCCAGCTTCTTAACCTTCCGATGACACAATCAGTGGCGCTATTAATCTTTTCGCCTACGCACTGTAGATCAGCACTTTGTACATCGGCGCCTTGTATTTCCACCCCCCTCCCCCCCTAATGAAACATTTTTATTGTCAGCGTGTAGATCGACGCTGATTGCTCGTAGTCTATATTTGAACTGACGGTGTTCATTTTTTATTTGCCGTGCAGACTGACCCAAATTTCGCGCGTCTAGTTTCAAGCTGCCTATTTCGGTTTCGCGTAATTTACCATCAATTTTGTATGTGTTTACAATTAAGTTTTATTTGTAAAACAAGTTTTGAGGCGTATCTCCGTTAGAAGTACAGTAACATTCTAGTCTCGCTGCGCCAGTTTATCTATGTTGCTTTCCTTTCTTGAACTGTATCATAGGCCAACATAGGCTAAAGATTTTGATTATCGTGAAACTCGACATCGTAATCAGGTAGAATTCCTAGAAATGATTTGTTGTAATTCTGGTCTTTCGCTAATCATCGCATAAATGTAACTAGTTTCATAATTGCTATCTTAACCAAGTTTACTGAAATTGTATTTGCAGAACGAAGTGTTACATTGGGATGAGTTTTTAGAAATTTCGCAAGGTAAGTCACGTTCGTTTTCCTCCAGTTTGAGGTTCTTGAAAATGACAGGAATTTGTTTATGTATCTTTCAAGGTACAATTGCTTTGACTATCGCGAGCGAGCCTCCTTTTATTTCAGTCTAAGACTCATCCCCTCAGCTGAAGCTATTCGACCTCTCACTCGCTTATTAACAACGAAGGTTATGATGAGTAACAATAACGTAATGTTATCATAAACTAGATATTTTATCCCACAAATGAAAGAAATAATAATGATGAAATTCAACAAAAAATGCCTACAAACTTATATCAATGAGAAGTAGGTATACTCACATAAAGGTGTAACAAAACACTTTAAAAAGGTAATCAAAACAGACATATATCGACAGACGTGGAAGGGGTTTCTATTTTAAGATAAGAAAAAGACAGTAGGGCTTTCATTCGTTTTATTGGTCAGTTATATTATTAATAAGAATAACATTTTTTAAAAAGCTAGAAAATGTGGATGAACACGCGGTTCATTTATGCAATAAAATGTAACAAACTTCACGATTATTTTGTCTTGGTCAGATGCAAAATTTGATACACTATAAAATGTACGAATAGATTAGAGCAAAAAGGTATCGAGATAATCGTATGTTGAACAGCAAACAGGACGCAGAAGAATGTCATCTATTATCCGAAAAGTTATTGCTCTTCTCTATTGTCTTACTTGAAATGCACACTTTGGACTAAAAGTCGTTAGCAAAAGTAGATCAGAATAGAAAGCTGTGAAATGTAACTATTACAAAGTAAGATTATTAGTGTTGCAACTTATATATTAGCAACAACTATTATAAATGAGTTGTCTCCCAATATTCCCGTTATCGTTGCAATAACAAGTGTAACAAACCACACGATTTTTAGCACCTTGTTTAAATTTGACTCGGCGCGCATTATCTCACTTGAACAATAGCCTTTTTCCTGATAAAATAAAAATTTTGATAAAGCAGACATAAAACACGTTAAGAAATATAGTTCAGAGCAGAAAAGGATTGAGAGATATGGACAAAGTCAATATTAAGGAATGAACAAACAATGGAATGGAATTATTCTTGACTTCCTTAGTTGATGTTTCAACAAAAACTGTCAGTAACGGCAGAGAAGGTGGAAGAGATGAATTAATCTATACAGTTTGTATATCTCATGTAAATGATAAAAATTATAATAACTTGTTTAACCAAAACCACCACAGATTATAAAATGTAAATCATAAGAATAACCAATGGATAGGTATGGAACAAGCTGCGCCTTGTATAGCAGCTAACGCTCTATATCAAGCTCGTGGAAAATTTTTGAATGATCGTTGTCCATTCTTTAAACAAAGCCGTTCAGCATGTGAAGCTACCGATGTTGTTCTGTTTTTAGGTAGGAGCCCGCTACATTTACGTGTCTACTTACATAGCTCAACTTTAGAGGTAACAACTCGATCGCTAGCTAACCTCCCGCTTAGCACCGGGGACAAGCCGCCCGCATTTCGACACGATTTAATTCAAATAAGTCATTTATGGTTTATTAGTATCTGTTGTATGTGTAAATTATTACCAAATTTTACATCTAGTATACGTAGTTGAAATAAGTTTTGGGGTATATTGTGGTGTAGTAATGCCTTCAGCGGTGAGCTAGTCTGCTAGCTTTGCTGACAACGATCACGTAGAATTCTTTTGGAAACCTTTCGTTGCGATCACAGTTTAAGGGTGACCTTCTAATGAATGTTTTATGAAAGCTTGAGTAACAAACGACTTCCGGGATTGGACCGTGTCATGATTGAGATCGAAGAACTCAACGTTTCGCCCACTTTCGTAAGGGGCTTCATCAGGAGGAAAAAAGCAAAAGAGCACGGTAACTCAACGTGCTAACCACGCCAGAGGCGAAACTCTTTGCAAAGGGAAGGGACAGAAGATCACGCACGGTAACTCAACGTGTGAACCACGTCAGAGGCGAAACTCGACTGACTATCGGAAGAAGAAAGGCGAGAATTTATAGGCAAGCGCCGTCGCGATTCAGCAAATGCCATCGCGGTTCAGTGGCGGAGGGCGGGGCTTAGGAATTAGCATTTTCCACATAGAAGGAAGGGGAAAGCCTTCGTCCCGATTGAGATTATTAGGGTGTTTGCAAATCTCAATGGCTTCGCGAATCTTTCTGCTAAAGAAGAATGGGGATTTGCAGATGATGGAAGTTTCATCAAAAAGGATTTTATGACCAGTATCGCGTTGGTGTTCGTCGATGACCGATGATGAAACGAGACCTGACTTGAGACAGCGCTGGTGCTCAGAGATGCGAGTTTTCACTGAACGACTTGTTTCACCAATGTATACAGCATTACAAGAGCAAGGGACTCTATAAACACCTTTAGATGACATAGTGTTTAATTTATCTTTAGATGAAGGAAGAACTTGTGAGATTTTGCTCGGGGGTTTGAATACTGTTTTAATGTTTTGTTTTCGAAGAAACTTTCCTATGCGGTCCGTGACTTGGTGGATATAGGGAAGAAAGACTATTGCTGCAGGAGGATCGGGTTTTGGAGGTTTGGGTGGCCGTGGGTGAAGATGGCGATTGATGGCAGACTGTATATTCCTAGCACGGTAACCGTTATTCCTAAGAGCTTTCCGAATGTGATTTAATTCAGCGTGGATATTATCGGGTTGATCAGGTCTCGTTTCATCATCGGCCATCGCCGAACACCAACGCGATACTGGTCATAAGATCCTTTTTGATGAAACTTCCATCATCTGCAAATCCCATTCTTCTTTAGCAGAAAAATTCGCCAAGCCATTGAGATTTGCAAACATCCTAATAATCTCAATCGGGATGAAGGCTTTCCCCTTCCTTCTATGTGGAAAGTGCTAATTTCTAAGCCCCGCCCTCCGCCACTGAACCGCGACGGCATTTGCTGAATCGCGACGGCGCTTGCCTATAAATTCTCGCCTTTCTTCTTCCGATAGTCAGTCGAGTTTCGCCTCTAACGTGGTTCACACGTTGAGTTACCGTGCTCTTCTGTCCCTTCCCTTTGCAAAGAGTTTCGCCTCTGGCGTGGTTAACACGTTGAGTTACCGTTCTTCGATCTCAATCATGACACGGTCCAATCCCGGAAGTCGTTTGTTACTTAATGACAATGGCCGTGAAAGCCTCAAAAATTATCTTAATTGAGTTTTTAGATTTCCTGTATGGTGTTCATTTATAAAGCCCAGTGCTGTTCCCCGTATTTTGAAGCAATTCTAGAGGCCCATAAATAAAGTAACATCTAAGTCTCGGAGTTGAGCACAGCATACATTTCTCGAAGCCGATAGCACGAGTTTTTCATGGTAAAATCTTCTCATTGCATCACCGGCGTTCTAAATAAAAACGGATTTATCCCCGTCCCCCTTGTCTTCTAAGGTATAGTCATTTCGAGCACCTTAACGATATTTTAGTTTAAGACCCCTCTCATTCTCATGAAATACTGAGCACTCTTTAGTGTGGTTACATTTTGTAAATGGGTATTGTTCAGTAACAAAATATAAATCAATAAAGTTAAATACCGATCAATACGGCCAAGATCTACCAGTGAGCTAATGTTGCTTCTCGCCTGTTTAGCTGCAAAAACTATAGGCAGCAGCAAATAGAAAAAGAAGATGCAATAATGCACATGTCCTGACAGTAGCGGCTGTTTCTTAGGGGTCGAGCCTCTCAGCCGTCTACAGCATATATGTCATTAGGAAGTTACTTATTTTATAACTGAAAATATACACTGAACCACCACAAGGAGTTGATGCACAACTTCGAAATTACGTAGAAATGGGTAGTGCATGGAGACAAACAAATGATTACAGTTTCGAAAACAAATGACAACATTTATTGAAAATATCATTAATAATGTGTTGCATATCCACGTACTCTTATGCATTCAGTAACCCTTCGTGGAATGCTGGAAATCAGATGGTCGATTGCCTCTTGGGGCAGCTCATTCCAGGCTATCTGTAGCTGTTGACGTAATTCCTCTAAAGTGGTGGGAGGATGGGGTAATCGACGCAGTTTTCTGTCCATCATGTCCCAGACATGTTCAATAGGGTTTAAGTCCGGGGATCTTGCCGGCCAAGGCAAATGCAGAACATTGTTTTGTGCTAGGAACTCTAACGTTACTTGAGCAGTCTGAGGCCGCGCATTATCGTGTTGGAAGACGGCCCCTGGAAGGTCTCGGAGGAATGGCACTAACACGGGCTCCAAAATAGTGTCAATGTAACGGCGCGCGTTTAGAGTTCCCGGAATGAATATCAAGGGAGACCTGCCGCCGTAGAGTATTGCACCATTACACCAGGAGTTAAAGCCGTGTGGCGACGCTGCACAAGCTGCAAATTTTGCCTCTGACCTCTAAGTCGTCTGATCTGTAAACGTCCATCAGAATTCCATAAGCAAAAACGGGATTCGTCGCTGAAGACGATAGCTTCCCATCCATGGACCCAATGTTGTCGGTTTTGGCTCCATTGAAGTCTGGTATCTTTATGTTGTTGAGTCATAGGAAGACGAAAATAAGGACGATATGAGCGTAACCCAAATGTGCGTATTCGACGATAAATTGTGCTCATAGACACTCGGCGACCAATTGCTCTTACCCAAGTCTTTCTAATAGTGGCGTGAGGTCGGCCCATGCGCCTGCCAATTTCCCGAAAGCTTAAACCAGCATCATGCATTCCGATAATTCGTCCTCTTTCAAAGGGTGTAAGATGGCGAAAATTTGCATGTCTTCGAACGCGTGGCATTTTTTAGGCACTAACTTCCCTAATTCAGTAACAACAATCACAAACAAACGGGGGGCGGAACTACTCCGAAAAATACGATCCAACAAAAGACAATTTCAGGTTCTAACAGACATATAATTTCTATCAGCAGTGACAGATGGCCTCCAAAATTTAATCATTTGTTTGTCTCCATGCACTACTAAATTCTACGTAATTTCGAAGTTCTGCGTCAACTCCTTCGGGGTGGTTCATTTCTTATGAAACGCAGAATATTTTATCTACGACCACCACTAAAAGTAGACATTTCAGCGCTAGCTTTTTTCACTAAAAGTGACGTTTTATAATTTAGCGTGTTTAAAGAAATCAGCTGTTTACTTTTAGCCCATGTGCTAAAAGTGAAGTGAGGTTATAAAACTACAATTTCGAACTGAAAGTGAAGTTCTAAAGTTATTCTAGTTACTTCTTGCGTTAGAGGTAAAGTGTTTTTGAAATAAATAAAGCGTTATGTAATGAATACAGTGAAATGTGTAGTATTAATAATTACCTTTGATAACTGGTTTTGACAGTACTGGCTTCGCAAACATTCGCCCGCGCTCTAGTAGTAGTAGTAGTAGTTGTGGGGAGACCGAAGTCTAGCAAGTAGGCCACCATAGGCCCTTTTTGCCAATCCCATGCCATCCCCTCAACCGCCTTCATTATCGTCCTCTTCGATGGGCTCTTCTCCCTGCTTAAACCTTCCTGATTTTCTAATGAAGATCAGAATTTCGGCCCAGGATAGGGAGTTCAACTCTTCCATTCGAAGCGTAGGTGCTCCAAAGGTTCTATACCTCAGTCGCTGGTACGCTTCACATTCTCCCAAGTAGTGAAAGGACGTTTCCTCGTCCCTCCCACATCTTGGGCAAATGGGATCTTCCTCTACTCCTATCAGAGTTAGGTGTCTCTTTAGTTTACAGTGGCCTGTCAAGATCCCTATCAAAAGATTTGTGGTTCTTCGGCTCCTTCCCATTAGCCAGACCGATTTCTTTGAATCAAATCCCGCTATGTGGTACTTTGCCTGACGACAGCCCCTGCATCCTTTCCACTTTTCCTCGCTGGTCTTGTAGGCCCACCCGGTTAGGGCTGCTGAGACCTGCTGCCTTGTTATACCCAAAAAAGGTTCCGGTCCAAAACAAGTTTCCCCGGCTCCGAGTTTGGCTAGTTCGTCCGCCTTCTCGTTGCCTTGGACCCCCGTGTGTCCCGGGACCCAGATGAGCTCGACGTCCTTTTCCCTTGCCAATTCGGCTAAAGCATCTCCACATTCCTGGACAAGAGCTGATCTTGTCCTGGCCGAGAAGATTGCTTTTAGTGCGGCTTGGCTATCGGAGCAAATATAAATTTTTTGTTCTGGGGATATCCTGACCTCGTTCCTTGTTGCCACCGATAGGATGGCATAAACTTCTGCTTGGAATACCGTGGTGAATCTTCCTAAAGCATAGCTTTCTTGCACCCCCCGGCCTTCCATATAAATGCCTGCTCCAGAGGATTGCCTTTCCGCCACTCGAGAACCATCCGTGTAGCATATCAAGGCATTCGACTGGAGCTTAACCCTTTTTTGCTCCCACTGTTCCCTTGTTGGGATAGTGAGAGAGAAACCTTTTTCTAACCTTAGCCGGTCCTCTGCTTCGGTTACCCTGTAGGCTGATAGAGGTATTTCTCTAGCAGCCATGTCGGCGATCCTAGCATGGCCCGTGCGAACTCCCTGGTCATTCCATAGCCCCGTATCCCGCATTCTGAGGTGGGTAGCCATGGCCTCTCTCTTTATCCAAGTGTCGAGGCCCGGGAGTCCCAGTATTACCTCCAGTGCGGCTGTTGGGGTTGTCCTCATTGCCCCTGTAATTCCGAGACAGGCTAGTCGTTGGACCTTTGCCAATCTTACGGAAATACTGGGGCGCTCTACACTAGGCCACCAGACCACTGAGCCGTACTGAACTCTTGGCCTTACTACCAATGTGTAGAGCCAGTGCAGAATCTTGGGGTTTATGCCCCAGTTCCTGCCTATAACTCTGCGCAACTGCCATAAGGTCGTTGTCGACTTCTTCACCGTCCTGTCGACATGCGACCTCCAACTTAATTTGCTGTCGAGGATTACCCCCAGGTACTTGACCTCTTGCACTAATGCAAGTGGTCTTCCGTACATAATGGGTATCCTCAGACCCTGAAGTTTTCGTCTTTTTGTGAAGAGAATGATCTCAGTCTTTAGTGGGTTTACCGACAGACCTTTCTCTTCACACCATCTTTCAATAATCCTGCAAGCTACCTGCATTCTATCGCAAACGACGTTTAGGAACCTGCCAGTAACAAGTACCAGTCCATCGTCTGCGTATGCTTGTGCATAGAAGCCCTCTTCCGTTAGGCATCCCAGTAGACCGTCCATTATAAGACACCACAGGTGAGGTGAGAGGCAACTGCCTTGCGGGCAACCTCCCGTCACCCTGGCCCTCACTGAACAGTCCCCTAGGTTTGCCGTCACGGTTCTTTGCTCCAGTGCTGTTCTCACCCAACTGACCAGAACGGGAGGGGTTTCCCTGGCCTGTAAGGCTTGACATATTGTAGCCGTTCTTGCCTTGTCAAATGCGCCTTCAATGTCAAAAAGTACTGCAAGGGCCACTTCCTTATAGTGTAGTGCCCTTTCGACCTTGTGCACGACAGCGTGGAGTGCAGTTTCGGTCGATCTTCCACGTCTGTATGCGTGCTGATTCCTGTGGAATGGGTGTGTTCTTATTACCCTTTCCGTTAGATGCCTATCAATGATCCTTTCCAAGGTCTTTAAAAGAAAGGATGTAAGACTAATGGGCCTAAATGATTTGGCAGTTGTGTAGTCCTCCCTTCCCGTCTTGGGAATAAAGACCACTCTGGCTGCCTTCCACTGTTCTGGGACTAAGGCCTACTGTTTATTATGACATAAATTAGAAGTGTCGTAGATGCAAACCTTTGTTAAATCGATATTTATGGATTAATAACAGTAAAATTAAGGTCGAAGCCGAAGGCTGAGTTTCATAACATGTCTCGTGCATAAACGACTTTTAGCACGCGTTGCATACAATATTTTATCTACGACCTTAATTTTACTGTTATTAATCCATAAATATCGATTTAACAAAGGTTTGCATCTACTACACTTCTAATTTATGTCATAATAAACAGTAGGCCATGCTGCGCGGGCGAATGTTTGCGAATGACAGTAATCAAGGTCAGTTACGAAATGTAATTATTAATACTTTATTCATTACATAACGCTTTAATTATTTCAAAAACACTTTACCTGTAACGCAAGAAGCAACTAGAATAACTTTACAGCTTCACTTCCAGTTCGAAATTGTAGTTTTATAACCTAACTTCATTTTTAGCACATGGGCTAAAAGTAAATAGCTGATTTCTTTAACCACGGTAAACTATAAAACGTCACTTTTAGTGAAACAAGCTAGCGCTAAAAGGCCTACTTTTAGTAGTGGTCGTAGATAAATAGCTATTATTCTCCATCTTACCGTTACAATATAACACGGTTTAAGTAATGAGGTCGGGAGATCGCTATTCGACATCGCTTAAAATATACAGGGTTTTCAAAGTTAAGTCGGCACTATTGCTAACTTCGTTATTATTGGAGCTACAAAGTCAGTTAAATAGGCAAACTAGTAGTATTTTTTTTGCCAATTACGATGGTGAAAACGGAATCAAAATCGAACAACGCGTTCGCGAGTTATATCAAAAAGTTCAATTTTTTCAAATAGGACACTCAGTATACAATATTCACAATCGATAGGAAATTGAATTCTGAACAAAAAGTGTTCTGTGTCCTTTTATCCTAATGTCAAAAATGACAAAAGTATTGATGATTTTTCAAATTCGTCAAGGTGGCTGTGTTAGTGGCAATTGTGCCTTATCATAAAATAGAAATTAAAAAGAATATGCATGAAGTGAAACAATATCATTTATCTCAAATTATTCTATGAACTTATAAAAACAAAACTCAAATTAGATGCTCAAAAACATCACCCTCTTGCTCCAAGCATTCTTGAGCCCGCTTGTAAACGCTTTTATTTGTTCCTCACTTGTAAACATCAATTTATCAAGTCACTGTATTCATCTTGAAAATGTTTCTTAACTGGCTAGCCAGTTAATTTTTTACTGGCTAGCCAGTTATATTCTACAAGCGTGCTCATAGATAAATGATAGCGTGCAAAGCCAGAGTTGTCTTCCTTAGTATGTGTCATATTGATTAATTTAGTTGCTTGTCAGTTTGACATTTTGAATAAATGGTAAATTTCAAGTTATTTACAAGTGAGGAACAAATAAAACATTCAACAATACACGCCAGGTAACCATTTTTACTGGCTCAAGGATATGACAGGCTCGCCTAACGGCTCGCCAGTCATCCCAATCCTATCGCCAGTAAAACCTGTTTTACCTGGCTTGTAATGTTAAATACTATTAGTGGCCCTGGCAATGACATAACTCGCGAACGCGATGTTCGATTTTGATTCCGTTTTCACCATCGTAATTGGTGAAAAAAATACTACTATACTCGGGCCGCCGAACAGATAGAGTGGAGCAGGCAACCCAAATAACATATTACAAAGGTCACTTGATAATATTTTAATTATAATTACTAAAATGATCGGAGATGTCGACCCTTACAATTAGAACTAATTTCAATAATTGTCATTAAATAACTTTTTGAGGTTATGATGCAAATAGAAATGTCGACAAACTTAAAAGTCAAGCCTGACATTTGTGCACTTATAATTGAAAATGTTTAGGCTTGTGGCCTGGCTGTTCCTAAATCTCATTATTGGCTGCGGCGTCGAAACCAAAACACGTTAGTCGTGATATGGTTAAGTTTGTAGCGTTTTTTTTAGAGTTTCTTTATTCAACCATTTACAAGGACTAAATTGTGCATCTCTACTGCTGTTTTAAAATATTGACTTGTAAAGTAGTTTCTTAAGGAAATTTTAATTATTCATAGAGCTGCCTGCATTATGGGTAACCGTAAGAAACTAATTCGTAGTCAAGGACGTGAAAGAATCTATAGCGACTATTGCAATTTTTCTCAGTCGTTTTGCAAGAAAGAGTGACAAAAGCAACCGATGTTGGCCTAAATATAGTTAAACGAATTGTTAAAGGAGCCTAACAAAGTGGCGGAAGAAAATTTACTTTTCCAAGAAAACAAATTACTAAACTTACCCCAGGTCATCTGTCGATCAATATAAAGAAGAAGTAATCCCAAGTGTGATCTATAACTTTGCCATAAAAAGAGACCTACAATGAAAGCTGTATTCGAAGTCGAACAAAATGAAGGGGGGTGTTAATTTCACTGAGAAATTACATTTCTTTAGGCGATTGGTACATGAAATGGCTTTTTAATAGAGAAAATGTCGAGACAATAGGCACACGTTCTAATAGAGAAGAGAGAAATAGCAAATTGTATTGAATTCTTAAGATAAAATATAAAGCCGAATGCTGAAATATTGTGTACACTGATAAAACGTACTTGCATAGCTTCCATACTGTTCTAAATGTTGTGATGATGGTACCAACAATTGTTTAAAATCCCCCTCAGTAAAGGGCAAGCATTGATTATTCTTCATGCCGGAGGTAGAAAAGGTTTCGTACCAAATTCATTCCTGATGTTTAAATCAGGACTTAAGAGACAGATTATTGCCACGATGAAATAAACCATCAAAATTATGTGAATTACCTGAAAGAAAAATTATTGGCAAATCTTCAAAAAAGTCGGTTTTGGTCATCGATAATGCATGGTATCACAATGTCTGTACTGAGCCGAATCCAACATGAAAGTATGAGTGTGCAAGAATGGAAGGATATATGTGCAGTGTCGACAAACATAAGTGGGAATACATTATGGGTAACAGAGAAGAAATAATTATTACAGTAGACGGCATCGGTGAATCCGGTTCTAATCTATCATCTGAACAAGAAGATGATTTCGTTGAAGACAATTTAGGTTGTTAACCATTAGAGGAATCTATATTGTATTATTTTACCATTTATTTGATTAATTGACTGTTATATTTTTTTGTATTGTATTTTATGTATTTTTCTTTGCTTCACATATAAAATTAATTTCAGAAACTAGAAAGTCCTCAGATTTTTAAGCTATTAGAAGTTATTTAAATTTTTATATTTTCTAAATCTAAATAAAATAAAAGTGAAAACGTATGTGACTTGATTCGCAAAGTGAAGGCGTTAATTATAATTTATTATAACCAAAGGTAAAGGTAGTACTTTAACTGATTAGGCATATAAAGTTGCCACTGTTGCTACTTTATCTGCCTACTCATATAAAATAGCAAAATCAAACATTTCAGCAATATAATTTAATTATTACTTGTGATTTTCATCCATCATAACCACGGAAGAATTATTTCCAACGCATCACAATTCTACCTCAATCTTGAGTTTTTACATTTCTACTAAATTATTGTTTTCTAATTTTGTTACTTCTATTGCGCTATAAGTATTCGTTGAAAATAGTATATTATGTTATTAGGAGCAAAAGTTATATTTTATGTGGCGAGGCTGGACGGGTTATCTGCCGAGCTTGCGAAGCAGGTAAGTACAGCCGAGCCACATAAAGATACTTTTGCTCCGAATAACATATAGTATTTTTTCTTCAAACGTTTTTATAACAAATTATTTACAACTTTGTGAACAAAATTCGAAGAAAATTACTTGATCTCGTCAGCGGCAGATAATATTATCTGCCGCTGAAGAGCGGCAGATAAAGTCGTCAGCGGCAGATAATAACTTTATCTGCCGCTCGTCAGCGGCAGATAATATTATCTGCCGCTTGGCAATAAAGTGACTGTTTAGCATCATCAATCCAGCAATATAATGCCATATTTTACTGCAGTTTGAAGAAAATAACATTTTTTCTATAGTACATGTTAAAGTGTGCTTTTATCAACTCAAAACAAAAGGTCAAGGTTTACTTTAACAGCAAGGGTAGATAAAGTAGCACTTTAACATCAAGGATAGATAAAGTAATTTAATTTTCTAACTTTTGTTTAAATTAAATATGACAGCTTCGTATTATCGTAGCAACCCAATCTAGCTACTGACATTTTGAAATGTGATTGACTGTCCTTATTTTCTTTTGAAGTTGTTAAAGTTCTTGCTATAGAAAAAATTATTGTATTATACACGACGATAAAGTTATTTCTATCCACTCTTGAATCATTAACGTCTCGACTTCGTCTCGACGTTAAACGATTCACTTGTGGATAAAATTTAACTTTATCGTCTTGTATAATAAATTACTATGTTATTCGCAATAAAAGTGGCTTTATGTGGTTTGCCTGCTACCAGCCTCAACAC
>OW679201.1:59393299-59814425 GCA_940337035.1 Agriotes lineatus | reverse complement strand
GTTCTTTGTGAATTTACCTCGCCTTCAGCGCTTAAACATAACCTCATTTTAACCTACAAATGGGAACACGTGGTTTATTACCAGTTTTATTACCGATGATCATTTGGCCTGAAGATGAAACCAGTCTGGTTTCGAAACATGTCGCCTT
This sequence comes from Agriotes lineatus, assembly GCA_940337035.1. Classification (NCBI taxonomy): domain Eukaryota; kingdom Metazoa; phylum Arthropoda; class Insecta; order Coleoptera; family Elateridae; genus Agriotes; species Agriotes lineatus. Next base: position 59,814,277 of record OW679201.1, on the reverse strand, counting down.
TTTAATAAATGTACGTGGAGAAGACTACTGTGTATTATTGCTTCGTATCAAGACACCTCCACTATTAGCTTGACGGGTCACCTTCCTGTTTACATTCTATGCTGCAATGTTTATTTTTTGTGACTTCTATTGGTGACGCTTGGTGACGATTTGGCTTTATTTGTCTTTCACCTATCTGTTAAATCAGGATCTGAGAGTAGTTTTGGAAGTAAAACATGCCGACAACCACCTAAGGTAGTCGCTGCTAACTTTACACCTTCACACGGGCTGACGTTGGTTCAATAAGTTTTCAGATATTTGTCATTACTCTCCCGTTTTTTAAGTAATCTCAGATGTTCTCCACATCTTTGAGGGACTCTTGATAAATTTGTAGTGCTCTCTGTTCAGCTGGGAAACAAACCACAGCACCTGGTGGACACGGATCCGTCGTGGTTTTATGTACCTTTCACCTTTATTTGAGTGCCCGGGGCGCAGTTACCCCCACTGTTCTTCCCTTTGCATTCGAAAGCTGCATTGGAGGTTGCCTTTTCAAAATTTTAAATTATTTCAAAGGTATGGTAATTAGTAATCTACCAACAGTTTTTTACCAATTTCACTTATTTGATAACTTTTGCTATAGCTTTTAATTGTCAGGAATAGTAAACTCCTAATTTCATTGATATAAAGGGCGTTAACTAAGTACATGGACGAACTTGAAGGGGTGATACGTTGATTAATTCTAAGGCAAAGAGTTTATATAAACATGTCGAGATCGAAAATTTGGTTACTCTCGTCTCTCATATTCGAAACTTTGATTAATCTTGCCGCGAATATTCCAGACCTAAAAATATTAACTTCGATCTCGTTAGTTAACAGCTTACCAATCGTATAATATTTATTATTTCGGTTCCTTGTGGAGATTTAATATCGATGAATATCTTATCACTCGTAAGCGTATCACATGTTAAAGGAAAATTACCAAGGCAAAGTGCGAATGTATAGGTTATTTACTCACCTTGAAATGAATTCCACTTACTGCCTCTCCACAATCAATACTTTTAACTTCAGTTTCAAAATTGTTTCAAATAGTTACACCTTGGTACTATCTAATTTGAAGATATCGAACTAACCAATTATAAGATTCAAGACCTATTTTAGACTACAGGTGTAATTTATTGGAGGAAAGATATCGGAGTATGTGGAATAGCACTAAATGTAATATAGATCACCCTTTGCGAGGCGTTAGCTAAATCAATAATGTTATTATTATTGCTAAGGTAACGTCTTTTTAACATTAGCATTTGCTTCTATAGTTCCTGTAAATAATTTCAGACTTTAATTACAGAAAATAATCCTGGTTTTACTGTATAAATGATCGAATTTGCCACTGATACGGAAGTCAAGCATCGTTTGAGGCATCTATCGGCAACTGAAACTTCAATATCGACACTTTAAAATGGAAACACGGCGACAGGTAGGTTAAGTATGTTAGAATTCAGCAGAAATGAATAACTCAACGGACATACATTTAATAGACTAATTGTAATAGATATCAACATTTCTGTGTGCTATGTTGAGACGTAGAAGTATTTACACTATATTTTAGTGACACAAATAAATCCAAAACTCTTACTTTGCATTTCTCATACTTTCAAAAGTATTTTTCTCCAATGCACAAAGAAATGTATATTAACACACCTAATTAAGTGTCCTTCAACAGGATTACAAAGTACAATCCCACACAACCGAATTGACCAAGGAGTATGAGTATAAAATAGCGTCATTGCTCTCCTTGAGATGTCTTCAATCTGAAGGTTGTGAAGATTTTTGCATTGCAGTGAACGTTGATGGCATTGAATGTTTGGAAGATATAGTTTTACAAATAAAACGAAAAAATAGCAATATTACTTTCATGATGCAATTGAAACATAACATAGAACCTACTAAGGTAACGCAGGAAGAACTTCTGGCAGCTAAAGGTGATTTTTCTCTAGCTAAGTATTTAGCTTGCGTTGCAAATCTGAAGGAAGAGATTAATTGTGCCACGGAAAAGATTTATAGTGCCACGGAAAAGGACATAATTGAAAATTTACGCTCATCTAGCAATGTTTACTTTGTACTATTTACCAGTAGGGGGCTAAACCACTGCCCCTTTCTGGAAACGCACCCTGAAGATATATCATCAATTTTGAATACCTGCAATGCTAACGACAGCATGCTTCGATTGAATTCTTCAAATCTACCAAATAATTTAAAAAAGTATGAATCTGATTCTTCAAAGTTCTCTCTATTATGTGACCAGGTTGATGTTGAACATGCAGATGAGCAAATCCTGGAAGAAATTAAAAAAATTATTGACGCCGCACAACTAAAACAGATTGATGCAAAATGTGTTGCCAAGGAATTTTCCTCTTTCGTAACGGAATGGGGTCAAGGCAATCTAGGAGGCCACTACTACATGACCAAGCAAGACGTTAATGGCAAACTATGCGAACTCCTGCTGCGTCCTTATGAAGTTGATTTACAACACATGAGTCTTACTCCCGTTGATTCTGATCAGCAACGAATTTGGGCGGAAATAGTAAATAATAAATCTTTAACAATTGTTGAAGCAGACGATTTAGTTGTGTCATTCCTAGTCCGATATTTAAGTGTGCAGCTGAACAGTTTTTTGAAATATCCTTCTAACAAAGGCGATGAAGAACAACAGCAACTGCTTTGGTCCGCCAACGTACTTGATCAAGGCAGAATATATGATATATTTGAATTCCCTGTACGTCTTGTTAGTAATCATGCCAACATAACTTTTATTGATATCTACAGGTGTTTATGGTTAAACAACAAGTTACCACTTCTTTTGGAAATTGATGATGTTCACAGCTACAAAAACGTCCTAAACGTGCTGGCAGGGACCAGTTATCGTTACAAAGTTATATTATTGAACAAAACAAGCAAGTCGTTAGAAACAGACAATACACCGAACTGTTTCTGCACGATGAAAGATTTGCATCCAGTAAGTGTGGAACGAATGTTACAACAACCCGTCAAGTTGCAAGGTAGATTAGGTATTCCATTAAAGGACCTAGTAGACGAAAATATGTTAGGATATATAAATTCTGGTGATATCATAAGCATTCTGTGCAATAACTTCAGTATAGGCATTGAAGCAAAGCCGCCGCCGCCATATTTCATCGAGCGATCCATCAGAAAGCTATGCATCAACCGAGAAGCCCTGCAGAATATTGAAAATGAAATATTTGTGCTAGAAAACTTTGGATTAGATTCTATTAGTGATCTTCAAGTAAATCATTTTGATATTCGGAAGCTGAGAGAAGTCAATTTTCGCAACCTGGACACTTGTAGATTTATTACAATTGAAGGAGATGAATATTTCAAACTACTCGGCCAACTCACGATTGTTAGGAAACCAATTCATCGCCTATATTTTATCAGTGAAAACATATTTGAATGGAGATGGTCGTTCGGATGCACTTATAATATTGCACGTTATGCTTTCCAGCATGTTATACCTGTATCGGAAATAATCACTGCACCTTCAAGTCATATACACATACTAAGCGCAGCACCGGGCGAGGGAAAGTCAGTTCTAATGGATTACATAGCGCATCAATCACCTTCATCAAAATGGGTGGTTAAAATCGACTTCAACGAACACCGACAGTACTTTCAATATGCGGATTTGAGATATGCAGACATTTCGGACCATTTGTATTATTTTAATCGTTTTAAGGGCAAATACACTGATCTAGCTGAATTAGTGTTTCAGCGACTGTTACGTTCAACGGACCTAGTTGTACTTCTGGATGGTTTTGATGAAGTTCCTGTCGCTTGCAAACAGCAGGTGACAAACATGATAGAATGCTTACAAGTAAAAGGATTTACAATTTGGGTAACAACTCGGCCCGTAATGAAGAGACATCTCGAGAAAAAATGTTCCGCGTTTGCTCTTACATTAGCACCGTTCAGACCACTTGATCGCCAATTATTTTTAATTGACTACTTTAAGACGAAAAACTCCGATTTGGTGTTGAATGGTACATCGAAACTACTGAAGTTTGTTGAAACACTTCTGGTTGAGGCTAAGAAGAACCTGAATGATAGAGATGCAGATTTTACTGGCATTCCCTTGCAAAGTACACTTTTGGCGGAAATATTTAATGAAGATTGTAGGAAATGGCTTGGTATCAAGGCTTACAGATTTAATACAAAATTTGACCTGGTTGAACTGTACCAAAAATTTATCAACAAGAAAATATTCAACACTGATCGCAAAGCTGTAGAACAACATACGGAGATTGAAGAGGCTCAAATGTTGTTTTCTCTAATGCTTGTCTTTCCACTCAACTATGTTATGGAAGTTAGAGGTATCAAGCAGACTTTCAATTCTTACCAACACGATGTAGCTAAAATTGAGCTGTTACAAAAAACTGGTGTAATTATGATCGACGAGAAATTAAATATAAAATGCATTCATCATACTTTTGCAGAATACTTAGCCGGTAAATGGTTGTTTAAAAATATGAATAATCCAAGCGCCCAAATTCTAATCAAGCAACGTTTTAATCCTAACTACAAGTTTGTATTCAACATATTTGACAGAATGGTGGCAGTTGATTGCCCTCTACATTTGGCAATAGCAGAGTATCAAATTGATCAAGCAAGAAGAATGGTGGAAATGGGCGAAGAGAGTTTAACTCGGGTTGACGCTGCTGGACGATCCATCTTACACGTGGCAGCACTTTATGCTAATCAGGTGCCTGTTAGTTTCAAAAGGAACTCATCCATCCAATTCCAGAGAAGCAAGATCGAAAATGACGTAATGTTAAATCTGGTACAAAATGTTCCTTGCGAACTACTACTTATTAAGAACGATGTGTTACATTGCAATCCTCTCGATTACGCTTTAGCAAATCGCAGTTTAGGTATCGGAAGTGAACTATGTAACAGATTTGAAATCACGCGGATCAATGCTGTCATTCCATTAGAGTTGAAAGAATCCTATCTAGCCTGCTGTAGCCAGTTAGAATACAAGCAACTATTTAAACTTTTGCTTCCATATTTTGCAGCAAGGGAATTGCTTTTAAATCGAACCCAGAAAGATACCGACATTCGTTCTTATTGTGGTAAAGATTGTGTAGAACTTCTTACCGAACTGTATAATGGAAAGACGTTAACCATATTACAACTGCTACAATCAAAGCATGGCTATATTTATTCTAAATATAAGAAGAAGGCTTATTGTGATCTACGGTTTGCTGTAGCATTTGGCAGCGATGGAAATGTTTCATCACTACTACTTAAAAACCTAAATTTGGAAGAAAGGGACTTGGAGGGAAACACGGCCCTTCATTATGCTGTCATCCACAGAAAAGCGAAAGCTGTGGAACGCCTTGTTTCAAAAGGTGCAAATGTTAATAGTCAGAATTGTGATAAAAACACTCCCTTGCACTTAGCAGTTTTAGAAAATCGCGACTATATAGCCAAATTTCTCATTGACAACGGAGCTAGAGCAAACCTTTCGAATTTACAAGGAGCAACAGTTTTGCATTTAGTAGGACAAACTAATTTCAGCTATCGAAACGTAAGATCCGAAACTGAAAATATAAATACTATTATAAAACCAATGATTCGCAATGGTGCTCATGTTAATGCCAAAGACAAGGAAGGTAATACAGCTCTCCACTACGCAGCAGCAAAAGGCTACACTCTTCTCGTGGAGGAACTTCTAGCCACAGGTGCAAATGTTCTAAAACGAAATGATGCCAGAAACACCCCTCTTCATCTAGCATCAAGGAGAGGTCAACAAGCGTCAGTGCAGTTACTCCTTGACCGTGGGGTGGATTTGGAAAAGCAAAACGAAGATGGAGACACCGCGCTTCATCTTGCATCACAGATGGGTCAAACAGAAACTGTGAAACTGCTTTTAGCCACGGGCGCAAATATAAGTGCAGTCAACAATTACAAGAAAAGTGCTCTTCAACACGCCGTCGAAGCATTTTGCATACGTTGTCCACCAGACGACCAAACTGAAAAGTTAATAAAACGATATATTACTACAATAGAAGTTCTTGTTGAGAATGGAGCCGATCCTGCTGCCGAAAACAAAAACGGGGACACAGCATTACATTACGTCGCTTCGTATGCCTGCGCAATACCTCCAGTCCTCTGTGCAGTTGCTGCAGATTTGAATAAACCAAACAGGGATGGCAATTGCCCGCTTCATTTGGCTATAACCTCGAAAGGGCATCAAGGCCAGCAGATTTCCACGAAAGTTCGAGAGGAGAAAATGGCGATGCTCATAAAATTCGGCGCCGATGTTAATGTCAGAAATAAAAATCGCAACACTGCCCATCATCTAGTCGCCCGCGCCAAGCATGAGTCTAGGGTATGGCTAAGAAACTTTTATCGAAAGGGCCAAAGGTAAATCAACAAAACTGATGTGGCAACAAGCCCCTGCATGAACCAAGAAGTCGGTGCGCTTGCCAAGTTGCAGAATGCTAATATCAAAAATAATGAAGGATTGGCTGCGATTGTACTTATGTAACCATGATTATTCAATTTAAGTTTTTTACATACACAGAAGTGTTATTTATTTTTATCATTTGTTTAGCCGTAAAACTATAAAACATTTGTTTATAAAAACTAAACTGTTGAATAGAATATTGTATTTGCGACTATTTAATAATAAATTGTGTGTATAACTGAGATTTTAATACAATCTTTATCAAAAACAGGTTTCGTTACGGTTCGAAAGTGTTACATCGAATTTTCACCCGCTGTTGCGGATGCTCTCGTGAATTTTAGTTAGCCTAAATAGTTTTTAGTGACCTTCGAATTCGTAATTGGCATTAATTTATTTAGAGAACTTACGGTACGCAGTTTTAGTCGGGGGGGGGGGGGGTAGTTTTCTGCTTTAATTTTCTCTTCAGAAGTTTTGAGGATCTTTAATTTTACTTTCCAAGCTACACTGCGTGTTCGAGGTTTTCTTTTGGTAATGCTTTTCGGCCGGATTTACTATTTGATGCTGGGAGCAGACTAGCAGTGCTATTCACAAACTTGCTTCGTTATCTAAACGATTTTCGTTAGAAACGAATTCGTGCCGGAGGGTCATACGATTCGTTCGCAAACAGGCCGTAACGAAAGAGGGAATGTTTTTAACTAGAATAGTACAGGTAAGGCAACACGCTTTAAATCCGGCCATCTAGTGGTCAGCTTTATATTATTATGATACATAAAGATCAATCATAGTAAAGAAATAATTAAAAGAAATAAAGTTGGTATGTTGATACAATCAAATTAAGAAAAATTAAAAAAGATTTGTTGGCTGAATTGAATTTGGTAATGCCGATTAAAAAAAATAAATTGTAATTTTATCTTGAAAATTTATAACATTTGAGTATTTCGTATTGGTGATGGAAGAAAAGATAATGTTAGTATGAGACAAATATACTTGCTCTGTAATAATATAATTGTAGTATGTATAGATCAGATTAGGTAATTTTAAAAGTGGGCATCAATAATCGTAACTATATAAGTAAAAAATTTTGTTTAAAAAACAGGATTGAATAATAAATTAAATTATGTACAGACGTTTTCGAAAAAATCTATTTAGAACTAATAAATAACTTAGAAATTATGCCTTTATTTGTATAAAATTTGGTTATATGCAAATAAAATGGGTTAACAAATTTACGAGGTGAATAAGCGAAAATATAAACTAGAGTTTAATTAGCTACAAAGAAGAAGAAGACGACAACATTTGCATAGATTTGGATTTATTGGTGAATTGCAAGGTATAATTGACATTCGTTGTTGGAGTTGGGAATTCTACAGAGGACTGGAAGCGGTTTGCTGAGGTTTGCTGGCGTGATTTCGTTGCTACAGGATAGGAGCTGTGGACAAAGGAAATTAGTTTGGGATTTATCTGCTAGTTGGAGTTTACCAGAGGGCTGAGGTCGACGGTCGCATACTAGGAGTTCAAGGAATGAAGTTGGATCCACAGGAGCTTGGAGTTTTGACTTTTGGGAAGTTTTTAGTTGATTGAAGGTACATTGAGGATAGGCTGACGTTGACCATGGCTGAGAATCATCGGGATCATTGGTGTTTGATGTGAGTAGCTGTAAAAGTGAAAGGAAGTCAGGTTTGTGGTAGTTACTTATATTTAATAAGGAATAAAAAAAACAATTGAGTAAAATAATTTAATAACAATACTTTGGTAAAATAATCATTGATTTGTGAAAGAGAAAGGATATTTGTCAATTTTGATAGTCTTTTGCTCTTATTCTGGTTAAAAGTCAAACTGACATTTAATAACAGTCATTGAATTAATAATTCATATAAATATTTTGTACATCTAAAATTAGATAACTTGATTGATGAACCACGCCCTAATGAGAGTCTCAAATGTATTACATAATTTTAAAAGCACAAAGATATATTCATTGTACTTTAAAATAGCTATCCTAATGTGGTGCTACCAACACAATATATTTATAAGTAGATGTATATCTATTGCATTTTAACTACTGTTGCTATAAATATTCTGCTTGGCGGCATCGTATACGAGGTACAATCAGTTGCAAACGTTTTTGGTTGTATGACTTGCGTTTGAAAAAGAGCAATAATGAGCAGTTGCAGTTTTTTTTTACCTGGCAATGGCAATCCAAACCCCAAAAAACGCACGACGAAGCTATTCTACTGCTCAACAATCACTATATGTAGAAATGTTACGGGGAAATGTGGCATTTCGTACAAATAAAAATGCGCCGCCAAATCCCAAAGCAGTTGAAGAAGCATGGGAGGAATTGGTAGGCCAACTGAATTCTTGCGGCAGCTGTGGGAAAAGGTAAAACTCACTTTTTAATTTACTTTCGCACAAACAAATAATTCTACATTATTTGATTTTAGACATTTGCAGACTGGTAAAGTGCTACAAAGAAGAAGCCACGGCTGCAAGTTGTGCACTCAAGTGGAACCGGGGAGGACCTGGCTGGACAAGCCCCTAACGGACCTGGAGACCGATCTAATCAATTTGATCGGAAATGTGGTCGTGGTCGGTGTTCCAGAGCTGCCCGAGGGAGGCCTCAACGTTCTAAATGAGGCTTTGCTTCCCGAGGATCCTCCACTAAAGGAACATCCGGTTTTGCAGGCTGCAGTGAAGGTGTACAAATTGCAGGCACGAGCAGCTTAGGGGTTAAAAGGTTTGTTTTCAGTTGAACCCATTGTTAGGTACATTCTAAAACAAATGCATTCTCGTTATAAACAGGAAACGTCGTACTTCTGAATCCACCTATCAGAAAGCTGCATCGCAGTATGCGGAAACTGTGGAAATTCAGAAGGAGATTCTGAAAACATTGAGTGGCTCGATGGACAAGCTTGCCAGTTCCATCTCAGACTACCCCGTTATGAAGAGGGACGAACTGGCGCTACGACGCTAAGAATTAGAATTTAAGAAGCGTTATTCTAGTTTAGATTAGAATAGTCAGTAGGTATGCAAATGTAATGTAAATATCTAGAAGTAAGTTGTAAATATTAATTTTTAAATTTAAATAGTTTGTAGGTAAATATGTAAAAATAAGTTGTAAATATTAAGTTTTAAGTTTATAAATATGTAGAAGTTGTAAGCGGAGATGTCTATAAAGCAATAAAAGTTGTTATCCTGAATGTCGTACCCTTCTTATCATGCAAATTTTAATTATTGTTTTAACCTGTAGAATGATTTATATAATGTAGTTTACTGGTTAATTATTTCTCCACTTGGTACTACAACTTTTAAATTTCAACCTCACTTTTTACAATTTGCTTCATATGGTTATGACCTGATGATGAAACCAATCTGGTTTTCAAACATGTCGCTACGCACAACACTAATAAAATTGTGAAGAAGGCTAAAGGGTTTTATTGCTGCATAGTTATATTTTAATGAAATTATGTACATTTTATTAATTATATAAATGCAATTGCATCACTATAAATTTTAATTTAAATTATTTGCGATAAAATTATCTCATTAAACGTTGTTCATTTAACCACATTTTTTTTTCCGCAAATGGTCCAACCACATCTACAAAAGTGCCTCTGGTAGAGGTACACTGTTTTGTACACACATGTTGTGCAATATACTACACGCATAAATCATTTTTCCTGCTGTTACAGGGTCATAATGTAATGTTCGATGGCGTAACAAACAACGAAATCGCATTTTTAAAATCCGATACATTGTTACACCGCATTTCGGGTTGATGTAAGTCTGGTACTGTAGCGACCCTGTGGCGTATTAGGTTCTGCACCAACAATAGGTGTAAACAGCCATGGTTGCAAGGGGTATCATCTGCAACAATACAAACTTCTTTAAATTAAATGTTTATTTCAAATAACTTTACTTGCTCTTCAAGAGCGATCATTGATATTAAGGTTATTGTTCACTCATTTCTGAAATCGTTTCTCTCTGCGAAAATGCAGTGGCAATAAGCAACCCGTCATATGTCTAAAGTTCCAAGAGAGCGTCACAAATCAAAGGTTGTTTTTTTGCAATTACCTAACTACCTTTACTGATATAAGTTTTTTTTACAAATTTTTAACATAACAGTAAAAACATTTTTTATTATTATAATGGGTACAGTAAAATTATAATTATCATAACATGCCTAAATAAAAAACAATTTTATCTACGATCATGTAAAAAGTGCCTACTTTCGACACCGATATTAGTGTAAAAAGTTAACTTTTAGTACACTAGTGTTATAAAAATTTTATTGCACGCAAATGTCAATAAGAAATCTATGATACACTAATTTTAGTGCAAAAAGTTAACTTTTATTACACTAGTGTTATAAAAATTTTATTGCACGTAAATTTAAAAAATACAAAATGAAATACATACTTTCGTAAAAGATTATGATCGTAGATAAAATGTTGTAAGACACTCTTGCAAAAAGGCTCTTTATTGCACGCATAGGTCTTAGGTCTTCTAATTTGACCTATTCGTGCAATAAAGAATGCCTTTTTGCACTTGTATCTTAAATAACTATTAACAACATTGTATAGAAACTGTAAAATAAACTAACAGTGCTTTCATAAAGTAGTGGATATTTTCGTTAAAAATTCAAGGAGTAACTTTTGGAAAAAACCCTGGGACCGGTCGATTTTTATTTTTATTTGCGCATTTTTTCAAATAAAATCTATACATACAGGGTGACCCGCGTAGGAGGTGTGACGTCATCGATGTTTTTTTAAATGGCAACCCCCTTTTTTAATACGGAATTTGAAAGAACGCATTTTTTAACTTACGCTAAGCTGATTTTTGAGTATTAGGTGGCATGACCAAAAATAAAAAAAAATTAAATTGCAAAATACTAAATTTGATTGAAATGATAGCTTCAAAAACAACTAAATTAAATGTTAAAATTATCCATCCTTGTCTGCCTGACAGTAGCCAAGACGGCCGACATGTTTTTTATTGATTGCTGTCATTGATAAAAACGTAAAATCAGACTTCCTAAAATTAGATTTAGTATTTTGGAATTTTAAAATTATTTTTCTTAATTTTTGGTCATGTGACCTATACTCAAAAATCAGCTTAGCATAAGTAAAAAAATGTTTTCTTTCAAATTACGTAATAAAAAAAGGAGGTTGCCATTTAAAAAAAAACATCGATGACGCCATACCTCCTACGCGGATCAGCCTGTATATAAGCATTTTACTTGAAAAAATGCACAAATAAAAATAAAAATCGACGGGTTCCAGCGTTTTTTCCAAAAGTTATTCCTTGAATTTTTAACGAATTTATCCACTACTTTACGAAAGCACTGTATAATAGGTGAAGGACATTATTCTATAGTAAGCTACAAATACAAAAATTTTCAACAATTAAAAATTTATTCAGTAGCTAAAATTACTGCTTTACCCTGATAGGATAAGTTAGAACAATCTCAGAATTAAAAAAAAAACTTTAAAAACTCCTATTTCCTATCCATCTATTGGTTATTTCCATTGATTAAAATTGTTTCATACATACAGGGTGCTTTTAATAGTTATACAGATACTTTGAGAGGAGGTAGTTCTCGTTAAAAGAATAGTTTCCGAGAAAAAGTAGTTGAATGTTTTAAGAAAAAAGTTAGAGCTACTGAAGTTATTCAAAAATGATAATATAAAAATCTGGTGTGATACACTCACACAACTTCCTTTTACAGTGATCTTATAATTAGTCAAAAATTTCATTTTTAATTTTTAACCATTTGTTAAAAATTTTCAAAAATTACAAATTCTACAAAAACGGTACAAAATCGAGTGTTAGTTGAAGAGACAAATTTTCTCTAGAATTTTAAGGTGAATTCAAAAATGTAATAATATACCGGGTGTTTTATTTAAAATAGGAGTTAATAAAAAAAATAGAAAAAAAAAACAAAAGAAACCCACTTTAGAAGTATTCAACTGGAAAATCACCTATCTCACATCAATACACATTAAAAATGTAAGAAAAATGTAAAATTTAAAAAAAATCGTTAGAGCCGTTTTTGAAAAAATCGAAAAAAACTGAAAAATTACAAGAGTAAACACCTACTTCCGGTTATGCGATTTTCTTCAAAAGCTTGCTGTCTCATCTACATAGTACACAAAACTTATATATGAAGTTTCAATGCCATACCTCTGTTCGTTTTTGATATATTCTGTTCACAGACAGACAGACAGACACACAGACCAATGAAAAAAAATATGTTTTTTGGGATCAGGGGACTCTAAAACGTGAAGATCTGTTGAAAACTCAATTTCGAATTTTTGGGGTGAATCCAATACTTCCTTTATAGTAGTAAAAGGAAGTAATACTATAATAACAATGGATTAATTACTAATATAAGAAAAACACAAAAAGAGATAAAATGACTCTTTTTTCTATTATCTAATTATTTAAATCGGAAAATTTTATATCTCTAATTGACAAATTTCGTTTAATTCTTGAACGCAGAAATTCTGGCAAAAATATGGAAAAATAAAATTTCGTTAATTTCTCAATCATATTCCAAAAGTTTTACTTCTTGTTATACGTTTGCAGTTATAATATTTTTGGGGATATATGAAAACAGTGTTGGGAGGTGAAATTTGTTCACAGGATTGTCAGATTAAATATACAGTGCCCGCCAAAAAGCCGGCATAATATGGAAAAAAATTTATTTCGGAAATTAAGTAAGATTTCAATGAGATTTTTTCGAGTGTGTTACTTTTAACTAACTGAACAATCTCAAGGCCAGAAAACACCTTTTTTTAGCTAAAAATTATATTTTTAAATTTTTTAAATATTTTTCAAAATTACACAAAGACTTAATATTAAAGTTCAAATTTTTTTATGTGAACACTAAAGATTTATAATTGGGAAATATAATATAAAATATTAATTACTTCTTTAGATTTTTATTATTTACCGAAAAGTAGTATGTTTGCATAATTTTTACGTTTTTTATGCAAGTCGCCTTTTAGGAGAAATATTTTTCAATTATAATTAATATCTATATAAATGGCTTCTAGAAACTCTAATCTAACCATGTTAATGAATTACTGTTACAAAAATCCTTTAAATATTCTTTTACAGTGTTGTCTAAATGAGATTTTTTAGAACATGTAATTGGATAAAGAAAAATCTCATTTAGACAACTGTAAAAGAACATTTACAGGATTTTTGTAACAGTAATTCATTAACGGGGCTAGATTAGAGTTTTTAGAAGCAATTTAAATAGATAGTAATTAAAATTGAAAAATATTTCGCCTTCCATAAAAAACATAAAAATTATGCAAACATACTACATTTCGGTAAATAATAAAAAATCCAAAGAAGTAATTAATATTTTATATTAGTTTTCCCAATTAAAAATCTTTAAAGTGTTCACATAAAAAAAATGTGAACTTTAATATTAAGTCTTTGTATGTGAAATTTTGAAAAATATTTTAAAAATTTAAAAATTAATTTTTAACTGAAGTTAATAAATAGGTGTCTTCTGGCCTTGATATTGTTCAGTTAGCTCAAAATAACACACTCTAAAAATATATTGTTTAATTTGCGAAAAATAGCGTTTTTTGGATTTTGACAATTTCGAAAAACTTTATTTTCTAAACAAGGAAAAATCACTCGGTATATATGATAAGGGGTAAATAGGTTTTTAGACAAGCACAAATTATTGACGTAAAAAGTTTTTTTTTTAAATAAATAAAAAAAATTCCCATATGCCGACTTTCTGGCGGACACTGTATACCTATCAAAGAATCTATATTACACAACAAATTTTGAAAAGCCACATTTCGCGGAATGATTAGCGACTAGGGCAGTTCTGTACAGATAACTCTAGGACAGAAGCAAAAACTCGGGCAAATTTCCGTTGACTTTTTTTAGCAACGAAGTTGTTTTAAAACTTCGTTGCTAAAAAAAGTCAACTAGTTGCTGTCTAGCAATACATTTTTTTTTAGATAAGCATATATATTGTTTCCTTTAAACTCCCTGGTCATGAAAAGCAAACAAACAAAAAAGATTTTGATCATACAAAGTTGGAAAACCACTTCTCCAATACGTTACATATACTTTTTCTGAGAATGAATCATGTAAAATACAATCATAAGAAGTCTATTCACAATCAATATTGACCGATTTAGGGAGAGATATTGACAATAGTTAGTGATAGTGACACTATTTATTAACAATAACATCTGTTAATACTTTCTGTATAATGGTAATGTTAATGCTACAATTAAAATATTGGGATATACACAATTAATGATTTACAATGTATCTACATCTTGCAATACGAGTATCTATTAAAATTAATTAATATTAATGTCCGGCTACTTTTATTTGATCAATGCATGTCAAATTTCCAAGAATTTTGATCAACTAAAATCGAATCGTAGGCGCAAGATAAAACCGTTTTAGAAACCTAAACCGTTGAAATTCACCATTTATTCAGATAAATTATGAATATTTTTTAAGTTGAGAATTGTAGGTATCATCATTAGAGCGTCCCTAATGTGCAACTTTCCAAGTTTTGTGAATCATTTTCTGTATTCTGGAGGTCTTGGCAGGTACCTGTGGTGACGCATCCTCATAAATAGGATTATGCCAAAGTCTAATGCTAAGCCGATAATAATTCTTCGCTGTTAACGGTTGCTGTATAATAAGTTGCATACCTGACAATAATTGTAATAGGTTTCTATTTCCTTTCAATTAAAATAAACAAAAAAAGATAATACGTGTAGAAAAAGTAGTCACAGGGCGCACTGTAGTTTCACTTCCTCAATTTGTTGGCGCCAAATTTGTTCGAAAATAATGTATAGCAAACGAGAAAAAGTGATGCAAAGTTTTTCACGTTTTGCTGTTTTTTACAAAAAATATACAATTTAAAAAGAAACTGGCTTCAAGGCGCACTAGAAATATAAATTTTGAGTTATTTGATGTGTCGCTTATCGCTTCAAAAGTAAACTTGAAGCTACAAGAACGTTCTAAAAATCAGTATTTTAAGCGCTTGAAGCCTGCTACTATAGAATAGCCTTAATAAATCATAAATAATGTATGTACCTTCAACAAATTGTCGCAAGTGCTGGTATATAATGGATGTTGTCCATATTGACGCATCGTGGACTGATCCTGGATACCTGGCATTTACTGCCAGCAATGTTAGGTCAGCATCACATATCACTTGCACGTTAAGGCTGTGATAGTTTTTTCTATTGATATATACTCGCCCTGGAAACGGTTCGTCTTCAGCGGGAGGAGCTACTATGGCTATATGTGTGCAGTCAATTACACCAATTACACCACTGAACTGAAATTTCTCGTAAAACCTCAATTTTATTCTTTGTTGCTCCTGTACGGTGATAGAAAACTTTACCCATATATTTAGCAAATGGTCATAAATGGCATTTGTAACAATATTTATACATCTGCTAACACTTGCCTGACTTAAACCAAAGAAGTAAGTTGTAACCATACATTTTTGGTACGAACCATGTGCGTAAAAAAGAGCCCTAACATAGTTTTCTGCGAGGAACTAGGCAATTGTTGTATTGCAAAGGACAATGTCGAGATATAGAGGGGTTTCTGAATAAACTTTAAGAAAAATATACGTAATTACTAAGACAGTCCAACAGTACTATACAGATTGTCCGGATTGTACTCGGGACATGGGAAATTAATGAGTTCAACAGGGATAAGCAGATAATATGAGTAGATATGACAGAGGTAAAACATATCAAAATTTATCAATATACCAATGGGCATTTTCAAAACTTTTCATGGATATACAAGTTTTTAATAGTAGTTTATTTATCTAGAACGAAAAGTGACATTTTAAAGGACGAGAATAGCTATTAACATATCTAGGAATGTTATGAGTATCATAACTGCCGCAGATGTTTTGAAATCCGAGCTCGTAGAGCGAGGATTTTAAAACTTCTAAGGCAGTTATGATTCATAACATCCGTGATTTGTTCAATAGTTTATCGGTTGCTATATGGTTATGGTTGCCATGTAGGGTAATATTCTTTAACCCTACAGATAAGTTATGATCTAGTTACCAGCCTACTTTTGTGTATGTAAACAAAGGCTTAATATCCTGAAACCGATAAAGTTGTTTACGGCCGAGGCGTCAGCCGAGGAGGGAATTACTTGCAAGGACTTTTAAAAACACTTTTCGTTCATTGTCATCAACGGTTTATTTCATACTGCAAGTTTAATGAATTTTAAATAAAAAGTATGTTAACAACTGACTTATAATTTTATAGTACTTGAACTTTAATATTTTACTTTAAAGAACTAGGACTTTAGTTTTCCATTTTTTGTACCATAAATCATTCGAAAAATGTCATTTTTGACATCAGTATGAAATAATAGTAATTTACGTAACAAGTATAGAAAGTGGAGCTTTTCAGTACGAGTGAGATGTTTCCGGAAGAGGCCGTTAGGCCGAGTCCGGAATTTCGAGACGAGTATGGAAAAGCCACTTTCATACGAGTTTCGTACAATATTTTTTCGTACACTAGCATCAAAACGGAATACTAAATTTATCCTCGTATATAGCAAATAAGTAGAGTAATATTAATGTAATGTAATATTATATGTGTTGTAACTAAGGAAACGTACGGCAAAGTGCTACTTTGCCGTACGAATACCGCAAAGTGCAACTTTCGGATTAATAAATTGTACGGCAAAGTAGCTCTTTCAATGCTAGTGTACGAAAAAATAAATTAAGCTCAGCTGTCATTAGTGTCATTAAAAGTTACAAAATTACACACAATTCTGGATATGCCTGAACGTGAAGGAATGGGATGACTTTCAAACGCAGTTATAAATAAAAATATAGGTTTATTAATTGAGTTACCAGCATAAATCCATTTAATAATTTGAACCGTTACTGCTACCGTGTACTGCATTTTGAAATTTCTAATGACAGATGCGTTTAAGTTATTTAAAATATGAGCATCCATGAAAAGTTTTGAAAGTGTCCATTGGTATATTGATAAATTTTGATATGTTTTATCTCTGTCATACCTACTCATATTATCTGTTTATCCCTGTCGCACTCATTAATTTCCCATGTCCCGAATACAATCCGGACTATCTGTATATAGTTGCTTTTGATCTATTTACACGTAGTCAAGATTCGCTCGTCGTAAACGATGGCTATTCCGCAAATTGAAGTTTTGACCATTAAAAATACAAACTTCTCAGAAAATTATAAACAACCTAAAATGTGTTTTATATTGTACCATGTTATACCGCAAGCTTTAGAAAGAGACAATGATCTTTAGTACACGTTCATCGAATTTAAAGACATCAATCCCTGCAAGTTCGAGCATAAAACAAGCAGCTCTTACCATGCAATACCCAATCTCTTAGCTGAGAAAAAACGTTCAAATCGTCAAAAAACATTTAGGGAAGAGTGAACAGGCCCATACTTTCAAATGGCTCTGCTCAGCTTCAGAAACTCTCCCACAAGCCGTATCCTTATGATGTGTTTCTCCGTAGAAGGAGTGCGTCACAACTTCACAAAACGAATGTACATCTCGAGGAGCATCAATTGGCAATTTTTTAAATCCATTGCCCAGAGGGAGAACTCGGCAAAGGAATCACAGACAGCAATAATGATTACGAACCATCCCACTTCCAGTGCTGTAGAGCTAGCAGCCAATACTAGATGTGGCAGAACTGTGAAATCCCCTAAGGAATTAAATCTATCATATTATGTATTCATGTTCAAACCAATGCATTATATAGAACATTCTTCAAAATTTGCAAAGAAAGTCGGTGAAGTAGTATTGGTGGCTACGCTGATATATGAATGCGAGTCCTAGCCGTTTTCGGACAAATTAAGGGTCGAACCTCTGTGCATGTCAAACGAAAATTCTGAGAAGAATAGAGGAGGTAACGAAACTAGATAAAATTCAAAGTGAAAACATATGATCGAGACTATAAACACCAAAGTAATTCTCAATAAAGTAGAAAATCAATAACTCCGATGGTTTAGACATATAACCAGAATGGCAAAAGATAAAGAACAAACAAGTAAAAGTGGTATGGGAGATGGAAATCGGAACGAAGAGAGAATGGGACGACTTAAGATCACATGCAATGTTAAGATAGCTGACACCCTTACGAAGAGAGGCTGGACTGGGCTTGAGCAATGAAATTGGCAAAGGGCCGAAAAGGATTGAGAAAATGTATTACCTCCACACGTATGGTAGAAGAGCTTGCTGATAAGTAAGTCAGTAAAAACCTTGTGATAGAGAAGCGCCAGGATAAACTTAAGTAGGTAGCGTCACGCAAACAGGATGTACTGATTTAAGTACTACTTTGGGAACATTAACGGCCCTTGGAGGCAATTTTGACGTCGGATTTATTAATTCCCAGGTCGCAGATTACAAGTCTAAAATTTTGTTTCTTGTCTCGTTATTCAATGAAATTTTATTTAAAATATTGTTTCTTGTCTCGTCATTCAATGAAATTTATTTAAACTCCTGGCCTGATATTTTGAGAATTCCCTTCGTCCCGCCATCAAAACTTCCGCAATCATCCTATAAAGAAGCGCTTTGAACAACGACGCAACCTTGTAGGACCTCTATTGCTTCCGCTGTTAGCCGCTCACCTAAGTATATGACTTCTTCTTAAATTATTACATTTTCAGCAAAGTTAAATATGGTTTATTAAGTATTAAGTATTTTCCCTGAGGTTGACATGTGTTACAGACCGAGGGCCTATTGCCAGAGGTCTATAAGTCAACCGAAGGTAAAGAACATGAATATCTCCCGTGGTGCATACAATATTTTATTTACTAGCATATTAGTAAGAATAGTATGAAATTTCAAAATGCCATAATGACATTTAAAATTAGAATATGTAAGTAACATCAAGCATTGCTTCATTGTATGGTTGCTAAAACGTTATTTGTAGTTGCATGGTTACCATGCGTTTGAGGGAGAAATAATTTGACAAGTCCCGTGGGAGTTATGAGTATAGTTTGTTCAATATACATAAAAACACAAAGTGACCTTTAATTTCCAAAATTTCAAGA
Source organism: Agriotes lineatus (assembly GCA_940337035.1). Lineage (NCBI taxonomy): Eukaryota > Metazoa > Arthropoda > Insecta > Coleoptera > Elateridae > Agriotes > Agriotes lineatus. Next base: position 59,794,730 of record OW679201.1, on the reverse strand, counting down.
GTGTTCTTTCAAAATGTATCTTTGTCTAGGAATGTACTTCCAAAAGTTACTAAAACAAATTGGTTAAGGGTGTGACATTTACTTACCATCTGTCATAAATGCTGTAAATAACTACTGTTAAGGATATTATACAAATACTGTATTGTATACTATTGACGTAGCGTTTACTTATAAGTATTTTTATTAAATTTTATAAAAGTTTAGGTGAAAATTTTTAGAAAAAATAATAAAAATATCTACTTTAACACTGACAATGAGAAATAATAATTGTCATTTTTAAATTCAAATTTGTCTTTATACAGGTGTGGAAACCTTTGCATAACAAAATACAGAATCCCTAGTACAAAAGTTAGATGCACATGCCAACTTAATAATAATAATAATAATAATAATAATAATAATAATAATAATGTTTATTGAGCATGATAGTAAATTACATAAAAAAAAGTAAAAAGTACATAGTATAATAAGAACAAGACATAAAAGAGAAAACCAAGAAAATAATATTACATGCCCAAAAGGGAAAAGATCGGCAAGGCCGTTTTTCACTGTTCCCTTAAAAAATAAACAAAACAAAATCGGTTATGGTGGCATAAGCTATTAATGACAAATATTAATAATAATAAATTTAAACTAACAAACCACTCTGAGCATTTGCCACACATTCTCTAAAATATTTCCTAAACCTGTTCAGAGTAGGTTGCAAGAAGACATGTTGAAAAGAATTAATTATCTTCGGTGCTGTATATTCAAAACAATCTTTAAACCTACTGGTTCGATGTTTAGGAATAATATACGGATCACCCCCTCTTAAGTTAATATCACTTAATAATATTTGTGAACATTTAACTAAAAGACTGTATAAGTATGAAGGTTCTTCTGAATTTAAGATTTTATACAAGAATGTACCATATAAAAATAAAAACCTATAATTTATTTTCAATATACCTAGTCTATTGTAATGCGGTGTCACATGATCTCTAATAGAAATTAGAAATGAAAAACGCAAACAACAATTTTGCAATACTTGCAATTTTACCTGCATGTTATGTGTAAGAAAGTTATAATATACACTACTTCCATAATCAAGATGACTAAGAATTAGGGTATTCACCAATGTCCATTTAGTATGTTGTGGAAGAACGTATTTAAACTTCCACAATGCTTTTAACTTGGGATAGCATTCACTACATTTCTTTAGAATATGCTCTTCAAAGTTTAGGTTCTTGTCAATTAAGAAACCAAGATCACGGGCACTCTCATTGACTTTTATCACTGTATCACTTAACACTATCGGATCATTCCACATCAAGGTAGCTTTATTTACTGCGGATCTTGAACCAATGCATAAAACTGATGTTTTTCCAGCATTTAAGCGTAGACCATTTTTTGTTGACCAGTTGAGTATATGTTTCAAATTTAAGTTGAGTTCACCAATTAAATTGTTAACATTTTCGGGTAAGCAGGATTTATACACTTGCGTGTCATCGGCATATAAGTGGACATTCCATTGATTTACAAGAACTTCAGGTAAATCAGCAGTAAAAATTGTAAATAAGGTAGGGCCCAATATGCTTCCCTGTGGAACACCATACATAACTTGTAGTTCTTTTGACATGGCTCCATCTAGTTTTACTTGTTGAGATCTGTTGGTTAAGTAGTTAGAAAGCCAGCGAAGCATTTGTTCATTAACACCATAATAACGTAATTTGGCTAGCAGTAAATCCCTATCAATTACATCGAATGCTTTGCTGTAGTCGAGTAGCACAAGGTAAGTAACTTCAGATTTGTCCATATTTCTTGTTATGTCGGTTGTTATCTTTATCATTGCCGAAGTGGTACTATGCTTAGGACGGAATCCCGACTGTGTATTAGGTAATAAATTATTAGAATATATGTATTGAACTAAAGAGTTGTTAACAATTTTTTCTATTACCTTCGATAAAGTTGGTAGCACACTAATGGGGCGTATGTCTTTTAATTCTTTAGCAGTGTTGGTTTTTGGCAAAGGAAAAAATTTTAATGTTTTTGTTTACTGAATGCCCTATTGCTTTTCATATTTTGTTTCTATGACGAAAATGTACAATATCATGTTGCTAGTAAATAATAGTAATTACATACCGAGGTGGAAAGTGTTTAATTCCTGTCGAGAGATTAAGTAGTTAACCGAGACGCGTAGCGTCGAGGTCAACTTTATCTCGAGACAGGAATGAAACTTTTCACCGTGGTATGTATACTATTTTATTCCCAACCACTTTATTGTAAACAATAATTGGAAAAATTATTATATTATGATAGGACAGGTTGTGACGCGCATGAATGGATGAACAAGATTCCCAGTGTCCCTACCTACACAGCGGTCGGAAATGGGTCGCGTATGAATGGATGAATGAGATTCCTAATGTCCCTACCTACACCGCGGTCTGGAATGGATTTATTTCCAACCTCTGCGACAGCAATCACTTTTCCGACCGGTTGGAAAGTTACAAGTTGGGAATAGCTCATTTTCCAACTTTTTAAAAGTCAGTAATTATATTATTACATATATGGTTGCGAATAAAAGTGTTTACACGTCCAAGATTTATGCCGCAAAATAAATTCGAACATGGTGTAGATTTATATGTAGAAAATATACGTAATGTGTATATTATTAATGTGTATATAATGTATAGTTATAATATTGCAATGAAGTAACTAGGTGACTAAAAATTTAAAATATCCTTGGGCGATGAGATAGGGAAATAGTACAAGCTAATAATTTTTGACGAATTTTATGATATTATAATATAAGTAGATGTAATTTGGAATTGAATAAAATTGTTGATGTCCCGTGGTAGTTTTTGTTGGATGATCAGTAATGTGAGTGTAATTTAGTAGAAGAGAAGATGGGTTAGTAAAAATGTTAAACGGAAGGAAGAAGTCGAAAGCAGAATCAATAGAATTATTAAAGTAGATAATTTGTGGCTACAGAATTAAAAGAAGAATCCCTTGCAAAGAACAATGAGAGGCTGTTTAATGTTATGTAGGTGAAGATGCAGAGAATCATCTGGAAGTAGACCAAAGAGAATTTACACGAATAAGGAGAGTAAGCTGTTTGGTGGTACGGGTTTGAGAATGCAGAAGGTGAGCATTTAGGAAATGTGAATTGAAGGTATTGAAGTATAGGTCAGGCAGATGTCTGAAATTGTTTTTAAGTGCTGCTAACTGAAGGTTGTGCATTATTATAAACAAGTCTTAAAGGTAACCAATAACAAAGTGTCATAAGAAATGAATAAATAAGAATTATTTACTGTGTATTTGCCTTGGACTAAGTCATGAAATGTCATAATTGATTTATATAAAAGAAAGGTGGTAACGATATTGTGAATTTTAACATAAAAGTACGTGCATATCCTGAACTGAGAGAGAGAGAGAGAGAGAGAGAGAGAGAGAGAGAGAGAGAGAGAGATAATCATTCTACTATAATTAACGACTGATCTGAGCTAGGTATAACAATATAATACTTAAATAGACAATTTTAATAATTTTTGTTGAATTAAATTTTAATTTAAAAGAAATAATTGAAATTGTACGCAGCACTATAGAGGGATATTTTAATGATACATAACTATGTAATTTTTATGATTTAACAAATTCACGGGTGCATATTATCTCACAATTCTGCATTTATCTCTAGCGACATTGAAATTATTTAAAACTAATGTGGGTTTACATTTGTTTTATAGTCTCTAATTCAAGGTTTGGTTTGGACAAACATTGCAGTTTTGTGTATTTATTGTGTTATTAATATCAGTAAATCTATCCGGGCCCTACTGATAAAAAACATTTTATCAAGAAGTGCCAGGTGTGAGCAAGTATTTGCATGCAGTGCCGGCTTTAAAATTTTTGTCGCTACGATGCAGCTTGCATTTCTAGCTCTGTCTTTTAAGTAATACAAATTAAAAGTACACGAATCGGAAACCAATCAAATATCCAAAACTGTAGCTGGAGCTAAATTATTTCGGTGTAATATCTTTAGCTAGTTTAACTTTCTTATACTGGAAAATGCCTCGCAAAGGCTTTTAATTATAGTCATTTAGACCATTATATTTCCTCCAAACTTTTCTGATTGAGTTATTGCTGTTTTAGGATCAAATATTGATTTTTGAACTTAAATTAATGCTATTAAGGGTCGCTTAATCTGTTGCAATCTCAACTAGAATTATATTTGAGTTCTGTAATGATTAAATGTCAAGAGAAGCAAATAAAGATTACATTAGACTTTCTGAATTTACTTACTTTACGGTACCTAGCGAAACTAAATGAACTAAGTTTATTTCGACGTAAATTTCCAACCTACAATTTTTTTTCTGAGCGAACCTGCTTTGGTACTTCTAATTGGTAAACGATATTCAATGATTCTGAACCTCCACAAAGTGCCTAACTATAATTATTATAAGCCTGGTTTGTACTCAGTGTTTGCAGGCCAATAATATAAAATTCAATTATGGTTTAGACCGAGATACATAAGAAAATAATGTTAGTAGTTCAAAGTTACTTTTTAGTGGAAGAGAAAGAGCCAAAGACAAAAACATTTAAAAAACGTGTTTCCATGAACTAGCAGTACTGCAGCTGTTATTCGCGTACCTATGTTTATTCTTTAAAGATATAATCAAACAAAACGAATTAACTATTCAATGTATGCAGGTGACTATTAATTCACTTCTGCAACAAATTGATATATTGAATTTTATTAAACCTTATATAAAGAATACTGAACAAGCTGTAACGACTGTGCCATCTACAAATTCAAATGTGAATGTCAAGGGAAAGCATTCGAAAAATACACCTACTATCTCCAATAGAAAAGCAGATTTCTCGGCTGCAGTAGATAAACGTACTTGTATAATTAAACAAAAGGACCACATAATTAACGAATTACGTGAGAAAATCAATTTGTTGAATAATAAATTTGAAATATTAAATATCCGAGATGGGAATACGAAATGTAAACAAGGTCAAAGAAACGACCCGCTTCTACCTGAGTTATCATCAGGGCCAGCAGATACTTTAAAAGCTAAAAACGGCGATAAACCAAAAAATTCCGAAAACGTTGATAGCAGTTCAAGTAAGCAAGAGATATCTATACAACAATTATCTAAAGCAGTAGAAAAGGCTACTGTGAGTGCGAATTGTTTTGACTATATAAATTTAGCGCCAAAAATGGATAAAGTGGAACAAGGACGTAACAAAATTTCGAGCAACGAAAGATGGCAAGAAGTTTCTCACAAGCGCAGACGTCCACGCCCAGTAATAATCGGAAACAACGCCCAAAGTGACTTGAAACTGATGCATCACTGTGGCCAATAAACGCATGCGTTAGGCATTTTTTCTATCACCGACAGAAACAGTCTCAAGCAAAGTAGCGAATCCAAATAATGACGACACAAATTCTGGGTTCAATGACACATTTAATGTTTTTCACATAAACATGCAAAGTTTAAGGAATAAGGTAGATAATTTAAATGTATTTTTAGAGTGTGAAAATTTTGATGTAGTATGTTTGTCAGAACATTGGCTTACTGATCAAATGTTGCAAACCATAAACATAAATAACTACACATTAGGTAGTTATTATATAGATCAACCTGTAAACATGGTGGCGTCTCTATATTTGTTAAAAACGTATTAACTTTTAAACTAATTAATCTGGATAACTTCATTTGTGATGTGAATGCTGAATTTTGTGCAGTATCATTTCCCTTACACAATATTGTTGTTGTGGCGATTTACAGGTCGGGTTTAGGCGACCTAAAAGCCTTTCTTAGTCAATATGAACAAACCTTAAATTTTTTGTTCGCTAATTTCGAAAATGTAATTATTCTTGGCGACTACAATATTAACCTTTTCAGTTCTTCCAGTGAAGCCGAAGACTTTATGTATCTGAACACTTCATTTGGATTGAGGGCAACTATTTCCGAACCTACGAGAGTGACCTCTAACTCTGCAACCTGTATTGACAATATATTAACAAACATAAACCTGGATGCAATTAAAAGTGGCACCTTGGAACCATGTTTGTCTGATCACCGAGGTGTATGGGTCTCTGTTCGTATGGCGCAAGATAATCAGGCGTCGGATGTGGTATGCAGAAGCAGAATTACTAAATCAGGTATTCAAAAACTTCGTAACTGTTTACTAGAAATAGACTGGAGATCTTTTCATAACTCCTCTAAGGATGTAGATTTTCTAGCCGCATATTTGATGTCCTCTGTTAAAAAAAGTATAGTATCAGCTTTCCCTCTCAAAAAGAGCGCAGTAAGTAACAGTATGCCTGTCTCTTGGTTTACTCCTGCCGTTAAGAGCATGAGGAACACATTATTATCTCTTAAAACCATCGTAGACTGCACATGTGATTCCGATGTTTTGGAAGTCTATAAGAAATACAAGAAAGAATATTCGAACATCATTATTTCCAAAAAAGCTGCATGTAGCTCATTTATAGCGAATTCATCTAATAAAGCCAAAGACTCTTGGAGACTGATCAATTTTGAAAGAAATAAAGCTAACGGTAATAATATTTCTGAAAAAATTAGCGCGGATGATTTTAACACATTTTTTACTTCAGTAGCTGATGAAGTTTTTAATAAATTACCTAACCTCAATACCAATTTTGATGCCTCAAAATTCTTGGGTAATCTTCCTAGCACAGGGAAATCCTTTTTTCTCGAACCAGTTTCAGCTGACGAACTTATAAATATTGTTATTCGCATGAAAACTTCTAACACCCTCGATATCTATCATATGAATAGCAAAATACTCAAAGAAATAATAGATATAGTTGCAGAGCCCTTTGCTAGTCTTGTAAATGCATGCTTCCAGCAGGGTATCTTCCCTACAGCTCTTAAAACATCTAGGGTCGTTCCTATTTTTAAAAAAGGGAATCGAGATATACCGGCAAACTACCGCCCTATTTCGATTATTCCAGTTTTTGGGAAAGTGGTGGAATTGATAGTCAAACCTCGTCTACAAAAATTCCTAGAGAGCAATTTCTTATTAAATCCTGGTCAGTTCAGCTTCCGGGAGGGATTTTCTAGAGAGTTGGCAGTAAAAAATCTAGTGGATGACGTAGTTAAAGGCTATGAGAAGGGTGAGCATACAGCTGTCACTCTGTGTGAGGTCACCAAAGCCTTTGATTGTGTTCTGCATCATTTATTGGTTATAAAACTAGAACACTATGGTATTCGTGGGTTACCACTGCAGCTTTTCACATCCTATCTAGGCGACAGACGGCAATGTGGTGACGTAAAAGGTACGGTCCCTGCCATAACAAATGTTTACCATGAAGTGCCTCAAGGCTCTGTATTGGGGCCACTCCTCTTTCTCATTTATGTAAATGATTGCTATTACTACCTGTTGCCTCATAAGAGTATATTTTTTGTAGACGATACAACGTTGCTGTGTTCATACAAAGAAAGCAAGGTTCTAATTCAGACAATGAAAAACTTGGAAGCAAGAGCTAACATCTGGTTGTCTTCAAATGGTCTTCAATTGAATGTCAATAAAACACAACGAATGATATTCTCCCTAAGAAATGATTGTACTGTTCCGCAGGAAAGTACAGTCCATTTGTTGGGATTCACATTGAATAGTCAAATGAATTGGTCGGAGCACATCTCTTGCTTGGCTAAAAAATTGTCTACAGCTTTATTTGTCTTAAGACGTTTGCGGAGTGTATTAGACTTTAATACGCTGAAAACTGCTATGTTTGCACTGTTTCAGTCTCATATTACATACGGTATATTATTATGGGGGCGCGCTGTTGACCTGGTTAGGATTTTTAAATTGCAAAAGAAAGCGTTAAGATTAATTACATATGCGAACTTCCGCGACTCTTGTAAACCTTTATTTGTTAAACACAGAATTATGACGCTGCCATGTATGTACATTTTCTATTCCTTAACTTATGTACACAAGCATAAACAGCATTATATTGTGAATTCTGATGTACATAATTATGATACACATGGAGCAAATCATCTTATTGTACCTAGATATAGATTAAGTAAGTCATTACAAAATTCTATAGACCTGAAGCTTTACAACAAACTTCCAATGAATGTTAAAAATTTAAATATTCAAAACTTCAGAAAACGAATAAAAACGTTTCTTATTCAACATTGTTTCTATTCAGTTGACGAGTTTGTGAATAAACCTTTAATTGATATTTAATCAATATGATGTTAATGTTAATGTTATAACAGTGATTACTGTTTGACTTGTGTAAGATTTTTATCAATAACACTAAAATAAATGATTGATTGATTGATTGATATTCTTGGACTATCATTTTCTAGAGAAGGCTATTATTTGATACTTTCATACGTCAAAAGTGCGTTGTTATTGCATACTATGCAATGAAAATGTTTACTGACAATCGGTTAATAATAGGTACGTTTCTAACCTTCAAAACAGTAGGAAATCGAGTCATTGTTTACTTTACTTTCCCAGCTAGCCGGGAAAGATCTTTCCGGGCTAGCTAAACTTCAGTTTCAATGAACTTGTCATGTTTTCTTAGTTAAAGTGACTTATTAAATTGCAATGAAAATTCGTATTATTTAAAACTTAGGTACCTAATTAAATAAATAATGACAAAGACCGATTGTGAGTAAAATAGTATAAATACCACAGTGAAAAGTTTCATTCCTGTTTCGAGATAAAGTTAACCTCAACCCTACGCGTCTCGGTTAACTACTTAATCTCTCGACAGTAATGAAACGCTTTACACCTCGGTATGTAATATACTATTTGTTCTGCATCGAAAAGCTATCCATTTCGGCAGTGTTTAGCGCACGAAAACACCCTCGTTTTCATACTAGTACCTTTTATTCTTCCACTTAAATAATAAAAACTTCAGTTGCATCGTCTGCACTTAAGTGAGACGACATGGGCAACGGTAAACGCCACTTCTAACGCCCGTGAAGAATTTTACTTAGCGGCTGTTCTATATAGGTATTTGAAACATTGTGACACCTTTCCACTTTGAGATTATAATCTAAGAACATACAATCGCCCAAATTGAAGGAGAAAAAAAAAGAGGATTATTCACCGTTAATTTGATATTGACAGCATTAGAGACAAAAAACATGCAAGATATTGCGTATAAAATGACATGTACAAAAAAATATGCTAAAATAGACTTCACACTGTTTTACCGCCGATTTTCTGCATTTTCAAAGAGAAGAAGTTATCTAACAATTTTTTAAACTAATTTCTGCAATTCATATCTGTTCTAGACAAAAACGATTGCATAATTATTGATATACATCAGCACAGTTTTGATTTAGGAATTTAAAAATAGTAGTAACATTAAGGGACGTTAGGTAGACCCTTAAAGGACGCCATTGGTGGTAGGGGAAAATTATATCCTTATTTTTAACACACAACTTAGTTCGTTTAAATTGACACACAACATGGTTTACGTACTTTATCGCAAGTTGCTGTAATATTTACTTTCAGATTTAATGCATTACTGTTTTTACTTTAAGCGAAGCTATCGCAAAGAGGGTTAACTACTAATGATGTTCCTGCTTGCCTCATATCTTTATATAAAGTTTACGGGAAAAATTTAATCTTCATCGGCTTTTAAACGTACCTCCTTCAGTTGTCAGCCATTCAATCTCTCACTGCAAAACTAAGTTACAAGATGCAATGGCACGAGACGTAAATGCGGAGCATTCCGACAAAGCTAGTAATTTTTTAGACATCACGAAGTTGTGATTGCGAAGCATGGATAGAATTACCGCATCGAACAAGGATTTAGTTTATTCGTCCCAACTAAATTGAATTCCAAGGAATGCGACTCCGAATCCATTTAGAATTAAAATAAGCTTATCAGGTGAATTGCTCGGAATAAGCCCAATAAAGTCATCTGGGATTATTAAATTCTCATTATAAGCACGCTAGCTGCTCGTCGGGAAAGGATCGTTTCGATAATGGCGCTACCGTACATTAATTCCACTTTATTACGGAAAATTCGCCGGCAACATCTTTACCTGCAGTGCAAAAGGGATTACGCTCATGAGATGCCATGCACAGTCTAAGTCTCAGAATTAATACTTCCCTTAATATTTTAGTGCCGAATTAGAATTTACGCCGGGAGATGACAGACATCGTTTAAGATTAATACAAACTTAGTTACCTTGGCTTCAGCTGTTGAGCGTTTATGATAATGTGTTTATGGGATTTCGTTTTTTTTGTCTCGTAATAGTGGCTTTGCCTTCTTAACGTTCAAATTTGTAGTGAAATAGTCCCTTAACTCATATTTCTAGTATTTGCTACAGTTTGGAGGTGATTATAAATCGCCACTACGAACAAGATCACGCTTAAGGACTATGTTGTTCTAAAACAGAAGAACAGAAAAAAAATGAACAGGGAATCGATTAACAGACTACAACTGCGGTAAATCAATGTTAGGACATTGAAGATGACTCGATTTTGAGTATAGCGAGAGTGTAAGCGATAAGAGCTATACTGTTTCATCAGCTGAATCTGGAAGCTGGAGCTCAGGAAATTTTTCTTACAACCAAAAACGATTCTAAACGACAAAAACAACAATTGGTTCCAACGTAAATACTCTTAACGACACAATGGGTAAATTTAACAAAATTCACAGCCCTAATCCTCGTTACGATGGGCTGTAACACAAGGGTCCGGAATTAGGGATGCTCATCGAGAAGGGCGTGTTCTTTACTACCTTAGGAGTAGGGCGGCAACCCGGTAAACGAGTTAAAAGATGTTAAATAATCGAGACGCTACTACTTTTGAACTAAATCGGGAAAATCAGCAACAAAGAAGTGAGCCCAGCTTTCTACTTCTACCTTGGCACAGCTTGAGGCAGCGACTGCAACAGCTGAATCAAACCTACCTTTCGTACACTTGCTTACAATCGTCTGATTTTCTGTACATCGAAACAAAACACAAATATGCATGCAAACACCAATTAAAAACGGAAGTAATTAATAATGAACTCTATTAAAGTAGTAATTATGTAAATGACAATGAACATTAAAATGTTTACTCCTTACAGTTAAAAATATATGCGAACTGGGTTAGTCATGTTAAATGGCGACGTTTAAACTAAACACAGCGGTAAAATGACAATCAAACGACAGTGCAACATCCAAAACAGTAATGACTTTAAATTCTGGCCAAAGGAACTACGTTACATGATCAAAATTATCAACAATCATTCAAATAGTGCAACAACGACAATGGGCGCGTTTAGCGAACGCAACTGTTGAGAAAGTTGACTGACCTTGCGCTGTCAGCTGCTGTTAAGTTTACTAAGCGCAATTTCTGTACGCTGGCAGTGAACAGCGGTGTCTCCTAACCTCAAATAATTCGCTTGCAAAAATATAAACATGACTTGCAGAGGCAGAGCAAGTGAAGAAAATATTTATATTTCAGAAGATTATGTGCTACTTAATAATCAAATTGTACCGAAGGGCGCAATAAGTGGTATGTAATCATAGAAAATGCTATTATTACACCTATTATCCAATACTTTACATGAAATTCAGAGCCCTAATTTTTTGTACCTTCAGATGCTTCAAATAATTCAGAAAATATCTATGCAGTCGAAGAGGAATAAGGGAAGGAGAAGAAATTAATATTCACATACTTTTAATAAAGCAATCTACTTTGCCTTGCAGTTAGATGGCCATTATCTCTAAAAGGTTTCAGTAAATTGGTAATAAGTAAGGGATAAGCTGCATCACCTATGATGTGTTGATCACCAGGTAACAGGGGAGGGTTGTATGTGAGTTGCTACAATGGATTATTTCTAAATACACGGGCATCGTGCATTCTGCTTGGCATGCCTATAAACACGTCAGTAAAAATCTTTTTATCGTCACAAACTGCTTGAAATATAATGATCTGCTGTTCTTTTTTATTATTAAAGTCAATGGCATCATTAACTGGTTGTTTAGTTACTATATAACTTCCGTCAATAACTCCTACTATGCCAGGTATGCCTGTAAACAAATAAACAGTTTGAATGTAATCCTATAACATAAAATCGTTGCTCTCTTTTTTTATTTGTATGTTTGTATCTTTGTTTGCCATCTCCTCCGAAGATACTGGACCGATTAAGTTGTATGATGGCTTAAAAGTTTGCTAATTTTTAGACTTAGATCGTAGGGTGGCTTTTATTCACAAAAAAGTACGAACAAGTTTTAATTTAATAAAATCTTGTAAGCAGCGGAGCGGAGCTTTTGTGGTTATAGCGGCGCATTATTCAAACAAGCCAGGTTGGTCCAGAGGTAGAATGCTCGCCTGCTACGCGGGCGACCCGGGTTCGATTCCCGGCCGATGCATCCCTTTTTTAAAATTTATATTAATGGATCTCTCTTAAATTAGCGAACCGAAGCGTAGTTCGGGTGACTCACTAGTATAACATAATTATAATACAAGCAAGTATACTTAACGACAGCTAGTTTCTATTCTGGTGGCTATTTCAGTACATTCCCTTTCATTTGGCCATTGAATAAAGCGATCTTTTAGTAGAACAGCAGCAGTTAAAATTTTCATAAAGATATAATGTCCCGTACCCTTTGCAAAAGCGAACCTAGGATCACTGGACGCCAAAAACCTTTGTTGTTTTGATATGATTCATATAAAGAACAAAATCTTTGCTTCTAAGGTTATAAAAGACGTTCCTGTATATAAGGTGATATTAAAGTGCACAATTCTTTAACAGACCCTCTAGTCATTCTAAAGTGTCTTTTGAATTCAGTTAAATTATCATTTTGTACAGTATTTACTACATATCCTTGATTGAAAGTAGGAACTGTTCTTTCTCGCACAATATTGTTCTCTTCTGGTTCTGCATAATTGATTATACCAGATACTACATCATTCAGATCAAGTTCATCTTCCAGAAACTACTCCAACATAAGTGCTTCTTCCATAATTTTTATTGAAATTAAATATTCCATAAAAAACAAACAACATAACCTCAATATCTGGGGTGACACATTTAGCAGTTTTGCTTCTGTAGCCTTCAGCAAACTTGTACAATGGCGGACAATAAATTTAGGCCGGCCTGTCATTCGCTTGGCACTGTTTATGTTGGTGGCACTGTAAGTCAATGTCAAATTCGAGGTTAGCAGGTTAGGTTTTGCGTCAGTTTCTGTCAAAACTGACGGAAAAAATAACCTGCAACCTCGCGGACCACCAACACCTCTTGAGCTCACATTTTGCCGATTATTTTGGCTATAACAGTTTTGTTTATAGTAACACGAAACAATTTTACTAGCTCAAGTTTTTCAGTCACCATATTCTGCTTATCCATAAGAACTAGACAATCAGAATGATAATCAAAAGAACAATGTCATCGAGTATGAGCGACACTGAAAAAAAAATTAACAATCAATTCGACAAGCACATTGCAAATGCTGTCATGAATACTAGGGCACTGAAGATGGACTTGATTTTGGGTTCGACGAGAGTGTAGATATAAAGGTTATGTTGTATCATCAGGTACCAGTGAATGTGAAGAAGGCCTTTTTTCAGTGCTGTATGGTTATCCTTTAAAATATTAATTGTTAACCGTAATTCGGAACAGTTCCACAGAGTCTTTTCGCAGAATATTCCCTTGCCACATTTGTAGCTTTTTACAATTTGAGTGTCCAGTTGTACGCCAGAGTCGCTCACATTGAATGATAGAATGTTCGTCTGTTTATCATTTTTCTTGTTTAGTTGGTATAGAAAAGGCGGATGTCGTGGTTGAACAACTTGACACAGTGGTGCAAATAATGATGTCCATATTGACAAAAGTACTAAAATTGTTATAAGGTTACATATGTAAAACTCCTACTTCTACATCGGAGGCAGATTACGGTACTACCAGCTAAATAATTTGGAAATAATGTTTGTTACTGAATGATGATCCGTTAGCCTTTCTTCGTACCGATGCCGTATGTTTTCTTATGAATTTTTATTGGCGAGCTGATAGATATACTTGCGAAAAAATCTAACCTGTGTATTGGCGAGCTTAAATGTTTGTGTAGGCGAGCGACCGAGGAGCGAGCCTCCATAATGCAGTGAGACCAGGGTTAGTTACAAAGAGTGCTACTTACAAACTTTTATTTTCAGCCATAATACCACAAGTGGTATGATTAGCATCGGTGATATTTTCGAATTGAAACCGAAGTGCGAATTCAACGAGTCCGAAGGGTTTTGGTTAACTTTGTTCTAATTTGGTTTTAACTCTGCTTAGGTGGTCACATTTTCTTCTATTGTAAATCCCAATTATCCGAGTTTTTGTTCCTGTTATTTCCTGGCCTTTGTCGACTTCCAAGATTTAGAATCTATAATTTAATTAAATTATCAAAAGAGTACAGCATTGCTCTTGCCATTTTTCCATTTATTTAAGAAGCATCGTCAGGAACCATTTTTTGTTTCAATATTAATTGGAAGATATGGAAAGTTATTATAAAAACTTTGGATATACGGAGGAGCGTTGTTAGTTATTGTAAGTGTGTTCATTAAGAATATAGCATAGGAAACCCATTGCCATTCAGCTTCTGTTTTAATTTTGACATTCAATGGTCTTAACGGTTTCCTGATCTTTACAATGGGTTTCATAAGAGATTACATTTATATACTGCAGGCTCACCATGTCGGTAACAATTGCCTCGCCGGCCTTATTATCAATACAAGTACAAATTGATATAAACAACTATAGTAAGGCTAACTCGACTGTCGATGTAACGTTAACGAACCAAACTTCGTAAAACCTTTTACACGGTGCTATCCGTTGTGCCTTTCCGAGGTCGGTAACCCACTAATTGCTTGGTTTCCCAGACTTTCCAGACAATCAGCAGTCACATATGTCGACATTCTAGAGGTATAACTAATTCCGTGAGTTGTTTGCAAAGTCTGCTGCAGATTTGTAGTACTGGAGCTGCTTTGAAGTATAATTTTTAAAACCCCAAACAAAGAACATGTCACACGCATACAGCTTACGCTTAGTTTTTTAGTTGCAAACACAAAGTCTGGTGTGTCTCTATTTTTAATTTATTCTCAATAAATACATAAATCGAAACACATTTTGTTATTGTATGACCTCTCACCAAACGCTTCTTGTTCTGTGCTACTTTTTGTGGTAAAATGTAAACTAGCATCTGGTAGTGTAACATCTCTGGTTTGGAAAGTGCATCTGCCGCTAGATATAGCAGGTAGTTTTTTGTGGGCAGTAGGTATGTATTTTCGTATGGCATATTTTGGCTTGGAGACCCGGGTCTGCACACCGAACAGTTCGCCCGCCAACTTTATAATACCTTGAGGGTATCATATTAGTATATTATTGTGCATGCAACATGTGTTGTGTGTGGTCAGCTTACTTTTTCTCATTGACCAGTCTGTCGGGAAGAGCCCCGTTAATTGTAACCCAACGGCGAAAGGTTACCGAGCCCGATACCGTTCCAATAGACTGCGAAAAAATATCATCTATCCATGATTTGAACCGAGGACTCGTTTATTTCAAGCCTGACGTTTTTACCCACTGCGCCACTGTAGGCAGTGGAGTTGGTAAATACAAGAGGGTTGATATTTTTTTACGAATCTCAACCATTGCTTTATTCTTTACTAGATACGCTGTAATTTAGATTAGAAACAGTAAAGGGTGTGATGTGGGATGATACAAGAAGTAGAAAGTGTTTCAAGGTTAAATTATTATTGTTTTCTAAGTCTGGTAGTGATGGAGCTTTCTCCGATATTCTACCACAGCTGCACGACCATTCCCGCAGCAATGCATTTATTCATATTCACGTACAGAAAACGGCCCGTTACGCTAAAATCAGCACGGGGTAAGATAAGTGAGTTCAGTTTGATTAGTTGACGAGCCACCATCTCGCTTTCAATATATTTTTAAGGTGAACAGGGAGGGTCAAGGTACGGGTTTTTGTATTTGTTATTTGGCCATACCGTTTCCCAGTAGCTAGTTGGTGAAGCCCTGCCTCGCCGCTTTTGCAAATTGATAGCAATTTTCGGATCTATTAGACTTCCACAAGTTGCGTAGACAACCCGTAGAACTATCTGTTTGGCTTCAGCTTCGAGCCACGAGTTCTGTTTTGCAAAGCCCGCCTTTCATCTTGTAACTTTAGCGTCGAGCTCGCCACAGATTTTGTACAACGCCCGGGCTTTGTGACTTCGTCTGGGTGATTGAACTGCACCGAACTAAGTCGTATTTATATTTACTATTTTACGTTGCATATGTGATTTACCGTCAACTAGATATGTGTTCTAAACCTAAATATAAGTGGAATTTGTCACTCCTAAATTACCGTGGATTCTATTATATATTTCAGTAAGTATTTCCGTTAGCTGCGCATTAGCTTCTTTAGCGCTCTGCGCCAAATATATCAATGTTGTTTATCCCTGTGCAATTTTTTCGCAGCCCGTCGGCTAGTCTTACTGATAACGCCAAGATAAAATTGTGAATGTAATCATATCAGACTTCTTTGTGTTATTTATATTTGTAAAGCGCAATGTAGTTTCGAGTATTCTAAGCTACGTAATATTTTCAAATGTACAGAAATGAGATAAGCTTTAAAGCTGCAGTTGACCACTGTATGCATTTCTCTTCTATGGTGAGACCTTCCTCCTCATCCCAGGCATTTAAACACCATAATGGCGCTGTAAACAATAACAACCACATTTTTGATCATACTACCATATCATCTAAGGTACAATTAATTTGGCTTTTGCGGGCGAACGCCTGTTATTTTAGTTTAAGGCCAACGTCCATTCCGATGAGCTATTGAGCATCCCATAGGTTTGTTACATGTCATAAATTATGAACAGCCAACCAAGAGGCTTCCGGTTTTATTTTTTCGGACCACCCTCTCTGTAGAATATCATTTACACTAAAAGAAAACTAAGGATTAGTGCGCCCGCCACGTGTCAACTGCGTGCCCTAAGCCGTAATTTGCTTCTTCTAGCTAAAGGCGTAGATTCTGAAGGGCATACTGCAGCCGAAATGTATCGTCAAATAAGTATAGTTCATGAACGGCCGTGTGTGAGAATTCTGCAGAAAATTTAAAGAAGAGGCTGAAAACCAACGTGAATAGTTGTCTGAGTGATCAGGTGGAAACCTTCTTTGATGAGGAATGGAGAAGCCGAGCTATGATAAGTGCCTTCATGGAAATGGCGATTATATAGAAATCTACTTACACTTTCTATACAATCAATGTGTCATACTCATTCTGGCTTTTTATTCCTAGTGAATCGGAGGTTGAAAAAAATACCCCTCCTAATTTGGTAGCGATTTGTGTCAACTCGAATTTCTGCTGTAATGTTTATCGTACCTACAACTATTCCAATCAATGGTCGCTACTCAAATTCGGTAACCAAACTCATTTAATAGTGTACATGGCTGCACGAGCAGGAATTAGAACTCGCTTCAGTGTGAAGTCCATTAGAGCGACATTAAGGTTTAATACGGAATTGGGAAATTCATTGAAACGGGTCGCATAAATCGAGCAGCCCTCTGCTCTCGTATAAAACCTCCAACTTTATCGCCTGATGAGTTGGAGCGGAGCGTTGTCAACTGAAGCAACACAGGTTGAACCGCAATGCACACCTGTGGGAAGATCGAAGTGCGTGAAACTCCGACGTTCCTAGATAAACAGACGCCGGAGAATTGCAAATTCCTCTTATCAGGCGGAATATCTTGCTTTCGCTCAAGACAGGAACGTAGTCTAATAACTTGCTGGCTTCGGCAGGTGACACCTAAACCACCCCCATTGCTGGAAGGGTAGCGCGAAGTACAAATATAAAATTATTTATCTATTAACTGCATAGCTAAGTAGGAAACTTTACGTGCTTATATATTATAACGACATCAGTAAGATGATTCAACTTCCTGAAAGGTAAATACAGATGGCGGCTCACGCCGCAGATAAATCTAAAGGCAGCTAGGAAATTGTAGAATCCTCAGAACTTTAACAAGAGAGAGAGAGAGAGAGCGAGAGGAGGGCATTTCTGCACAGGATTACGTAAAATAACCAATTATAGGTTTTAATCATACGCCATGATGTTACTTCTTAGTGTTTCTAATGATATTAGAATAAATAGATGTTAACTAAACTTAGCTTGTCGTCTTACCTTGTGTTTAGATTTAGTCACAACTCTGCCGTGTTTAAAGTAAGCTAAAACAAATGTGTCTTTATGCAAATCCGAATGAATAAAACTCTTTTCATCAGACTTAATAGTAAGTTTAGTTAATCACAATGGGGAAACAACACAACTAAGACTAATATTCCGAAAATCAGTGCAGATCACAGACGAAACAAAGTTCGTAGTAGTTTGAAGCATTCTTTCTAAGAAAGAAAAGAAAAAACTATGGAAGTGGTCTGGGAGTAACACAACGCTAATCCCATTAAAACTACACTACATAAGAAACCACAACCAAAACTCTGTAACTTTAATTGGCAGAGTTTGAGGGAAAGCTCGTCGAAATATTTATATGATTGAGGATCGGCGGAGAAACGATGGATTGCTTAAGTGGTCCAGGTGATCGTTCATCTCCTTGTGACGACCACTAATGGGATTTTGATTGATTTCTGAGAGCATTAACTATTTTATACATTTTTAACGCCGTCCGCTGTAGCAGAAATGATAATGGGATCTCGCAGTTACATTAGAATTTCCGAATGTCTGATAATATGTTAACACGATTCTTCGGTATCCTTGAGCGAATACAAAGCTATATTCCAGACATTTAAAAAAAACATTAACTAAACGTTGCTTATGGAAAACTTTTCAGTAAGGAACTCAAAAATCTGGAGTATTAAATCGCCTTACCTTACTATTCTGACGGTTTGTTGAAGTTGTTTGCTAATTAATCGATCACACCAGATTCTGAAACAAAAGAAAGTCTCTATAACCATGCAACGGTATTTAACATTAATCCAAAAATACAAAGTAATTTTAACACTACAATTTTGCAATAAGCATAAAACAATATTGTTGCTATATTAGGAATGCCAATTCAACTTTATTCTGAGAAACCACTAATCTTAGAGGTCTTAAAAATATAGTTAATAAGAAAACGTCAAGTTTACGCCATTTCCATTTGCAAAACTATTATAGTAACTCCATTTATTGTGTCTAAAACAATGTCTGAAGAAAATTGCATGTTTACTTAATAATTCTTCAAATTTTTCATCCGGAGATTACAGACTATTTGTTTCAAATTATATTCAAGCTTACTCCAAACTTGCTAGAAGCGTTCATCATTGAAACTCTAGAGCTGTTACAACTTTATTTGCGTCTGAATCTTTTTCAGGTGTTATGTTAATTTAAAAATTGTCGCCGCCACTGCCATTATATACATGCAGAGGAGAGGCTCTCGAATACCTACACCTTGAACTGAAGCTGTCTATTCTGTATTCGACCAATTTTCGCTGCCCACCCAATGCTCGCTTATCATGACTTGCATTTAGTGCCACCTAAAGTAATGTATTTCCAGATAAGTTGAATATATTATAAGGTAAGCCATGCATGTTGTGAAGCATCTAAGAATTGACTGCAAGAGAAAGCAGGATTTGTTTTCAACTCGGTTGGAAGTGCAATCAATGTTGTTCTGAGATATGACCAGGTTTTTTCTATCTTTGTGTAGCAAGCGTAGCGCAAGAGGACGCCGGGTAATTGTAATGATAATTTGCAAAAACTAAAGTATATTTCATATGTTTATTATAATTTTTGAGGTGTTTTAGAAATTGCTACGGCACATCGTGTCTGTGGTTGGAAGAAGCTCCTCTTGGTGAGAATTCCATTTCGTCAAAAGATTGTAGACCCCTCTGCTGCTAGTAAATTTGCTTCAAGTTCCTCACAAACTTGCAAATTTTCTTCAAGTTGACACGGAACTTTTTGCAAATTTCTTTCAAACTTACGAGATGCTGTGTACTATTTCAAAATTGTGATAACAATACTGTAGATCTTATTCGCTACCCATAAATTTCCTTCAATTTCTATACAAGCTGACTTCAAACTTCTAAAAGTGAAATTGTAGAACTATTATAGCGAGTTTATCTTTCTATATATGTTTCAAATTATTCACACTATGTTAGATGCATTGACGACGTCAGTTACATTATGTACGTAAAGATAAAGGGATTGATACCAGGTTACCAACACTTTTTTCTCCTGTGGAAGAGTGCTGAGGCTAAATGTATGGCTTTGTGTAACATTACGTGACGTCACAACGCGGCAAGTGGCTTCTCAGATAAATTATGACCTGCATAAGTCTAAATGTATTTAATTGTTGTCATTTTAATACGCTCATTTCAAATTTCACACCGTGTAAATTTATGTGTGAAACGGAATGCATTTACCGTAATTCTTTTTGTAATATAACCATCCATAGGCTGCAAAACCAGTTAAATCACATCCGGAACCAAAAAAATGCTTCATACTTTTCCCGATGCTGTTAAGTAAATTAAAAAATTAACACCGCCACTGTCTCGTCATGCACGCAGAGACCGCTCGAATACTTCGTGTAGGCACAACTTAATGCCAGAAAGCCAGTCAGTAGCAAACAGGATGTGCCTATTCTAGTCTAACTCTTTGGTGTAATGTGGCAGCCATTTTAGGAATATCAGCCGCCCTTCGAGGCAATTTAGACGTGACAAAGCACAACTTACAAGTCTAAATTATCATTTTCGTAACACCTACTTGTTATTTGTCAGTAACAAAACTGTCAACCTGACTGAAAAGTTCCCGATAACAGCCTAAGCTGTTAAACATTTAACAGCATAGGCCGTTAAGAACTAACAGAACAGTAATATTTTAACATTGGCAATACTGAAATGTTAGATTACTCTGATAAGACGAGTTTTCTAACAGCTGCTACTAATGCTATTTAATTTTTTCATTTAAATTGCTCTAAAATTTCAATTTTTGTAGGTGTTATGAAAAATATTCAACTACATACGGCCGCTATCGCATCTAACTAACTGGGATAAATTCATTAGCCTCGGCCTGACGACCTCGACAACACATTTATCTCGTTTGTTAAATGCTTACTAACGGCCTTATGTCGTTAATAACCATTTCCGTCTCGCTGTTATGCAGTGGAATTTTATGTTAACCCGTGGTCGGATATTTGGAAGAACTTTGGTCGTACCGCCATCTATTGTTTAGCAAATATTCCATATAGTGACGCTCATCGCCGACGCAAGCTTGAAAAACCTCGTTTCCAAATCTTTTTTAAACTGAACAGCAAACCCGGGCCACAGGTTTTCCGCACTCGGGACTAACATTGCCTGCTTAATCTCTGCTCAGCGCCGAGAGTCGACCTATCTTGGTGTTTGCGCAGCGCTATTTAAACTACTAAATTTCCAGCTAAGTTGAATACGTTACGAGTTAATCTCTGCATGTTGTGAAAGTGTTAATAAGGTTTAAGTGCATCTCCGTTTGGAATGCATCAACGCCTTAAAAGCGATCTGACGTGCGCCTACCATAAGACTATTAATATTTTTATTTTTTGTGCAATTGTACCTCAGGTCATGAAGAGGTTTTTCTATCTTTGTGTAGCTTAGCGTGACGTCACAAAGTGCCAATTAGTATCGGAGGTAACTTATGACCAGATTAATGTAAGTGAATTTCTTGTTATCTTAATACAATCATCTCAAATTTTAAACCACGTGATTTTATTTGTGGAGCGGATTTTTGAAGTAATATAAAGAGAAATTACGTAACAAGGTAAGTGGTATCTTGGAGGTAAGTACATTTCCTGTAGGAAGGAGAAAATTTTCTGGTGAGAACTCCATTCCATTGTGGTCATATACATCAAGTGGTGCCCAACTAGTACAGGCGCCAGGGAAATCGTTAATAGGGCTTTACGTGCAATTCTTGGTACCAGCATATTGGGTTAATGGGTGGGTGGGGGGCTGTGCTCTGAGTCTAACTTTAAGTTTTCGGATCGATCGGAGAAATTGTTTTTCCGCAATATCGGAAGAAGTGTTGAAAACGGTTTTTTAGCAATTTCTCGTTTCCTGTTGCTCTGATGCTGAAATTGCATCAATACAAGTTTGTAGTTTATGAAATTCCTCACAACTTTTGAAAATACCTTTTTCTCGTGCGCTCAACAATTCAAAAGTTGTTACCTCATAAAGCCAAAAAATTAAGGGTTGAAATGGGTTTTACGTAAATATATCGCTTTCAGTTAATCCTACGATAAAAAATACTCTTATATTTTTTGTAGAACAACTAATTTGCATAACATTTGTGTATGAGTATTTTTCCATTTGGACAATTATTTACCGTTCTACAGCGCCGCAAATGTCGCAAGTCACGTAAACCGTACATTTAATGTGCACTTTCGAACGGCCCTGTTCCTTTGAGGTACAGTTTGTAGCGCGTCTTTTTATGTGGTTTCCCCGATATGCCTACTCCACGAAGTGTATTTCTAACAGTCTCACACTTCCCATGGTCTTTTTGATGGACCGGGTTCTGCATCGTTGATCCCACTCATTGCAGAATCGTTGATTTTATCACCCTTGTCAAGTTGTTTTTCCTTTGAAAAGAACTCGGAAAGAGAAAATATGTCGTTGTCGTAATTGATGTGATATTCGTCAACATCTGTAGTAAGCATTCTGGAGAATTCCTGCACGTTCTCACAGGATTCTCCGGCGGGAAGCAAATGACGGTGCACTTTAAACCCGCTTTGCGACAGCCATAGGCCTTTCCACATTTGGTCTTGCACCCGCATGAAATTAATTTTTTCTTCAAACGGCAGTAAAATATGGCATTATACTGCTGGATTGATGATGCTAAACTGTCACTTTATTGCCAAGCGGCAGATAATATTATCTGCCGCTGACGACTTTATCTGCCGCTCGTCAGGGGCAGATAAAGTTATTATCTGCCGCTGGCAACTTTATCTGCCGCTCATCAACGGCAGATAATATTATCTGCCGCTGACGAGATCAAGTAATTTTCTTCGAATTTTGTTCACAAAGTTGTAAATAATTTGTTATAAAAACGTTTGAAGAAAAAATACTATATGTTATTCGGAGCAAAAGTATCTTTATGTGGCTCGGCTGTTCTTATCTGCCTCGCAAGCTCGGCAGATAACCCGTCCAGCCTCGCCACATAAAATATAACTTTTGCTCCTAATAACATAATATACTATTATTATTGCAAGAGGCGCGGGAGGCTCAGTGCTAGACACCTGTGTAAACGTACGGTCACTTTTCTTTCAGCCCCATCTTCCCGCGGGTAGAGTGTCACTAAACTTAAACAAAATAAAAATGTATATTCAAAATGAACGATTCACGACTCACCATGTGAAGAACAATCAACTCGGTTATTCTGTTATTTGATTAATTGTTTGAATCTAGACTGTAATGTGTTTTTCTTTGCAAGCCCGGAAAATGGAATACGAAGAAACAGCATTACTCTACATCATGAGTGAAACACGGCGATGCTGTATCAAAGCATATCTTGTTCTTGCATGCATTTTCTGGTTGTGACACAACATCGGCTGCTTACGGTATGGACAAAGTGAAATTTCTTAAAACCCTAGAAAAGACACCTACCCTGGAATCTGCAGCGAATCACTTTGTACAGAAAGATGTAGACGCGGATATCATCGCATTAGCGGGAGAGCAATTTTTTATTGCGTTGTACGGTGGAGACATCCATAAAGACAAGTCAATCAACTTGCTGCGATACAAACACTTCGCGAAATCCCTTGTGAAGTCAACGTTTAATTTGGCATCCCTGCCACCTACAAAAGACACGGCCAGGATGCACGCATTCCGGACATACCATCAAGTTCAATCCTGGTTTGGAAATGACACTCTACCCGCGGCAAGATGGAGCTGAAAGAAACGTGGCCGTACGTTTACACCGGTGCCTAGCACTGAGCCTCCCGCGCCTACTGCAATAATTAAATCAATTTCATGCGGGTGTAAGACCAAATGTGGAAAGGCTTGTGGCTGCTGCAAAGCGGGTTTAAAGTGCACCGCCATTTGCTCCATATGCGCCGGGGAATCCTGTGAGAACGTGCAAGAAATCTCCAGAATGCTTGCTACAGATGAAGACAAATACCACACCAGCTACGACGATGACATATTTTCTCTTCCCGAGTTTGTTTCAAGGGAAACACAACTTAACAAGGGCGACAAAATCGACGATTATGCAATGATTGGAATTGACGATGCAGAACCCGGCCCATCAAAAAGACCAAGGGAAGTGTAGAAATACACTTCGTGGATTAGGCCTATAGGGGAGACCACGTAAAAAAAAACGCGCCACAAGCTGTACCTCAAAGGTGGTGTGGAAAACAGTTGGTGCGACACACTCCAAGGAACAGGGCCGTTCGAAAGTGCACACTAAATGTACGGTTTACGTGACTTGCGACATTTGCGGCGCTGTAGAATTGTAAATAATTGTTCAAATGGAAAAATACTCATACACAAATTTTATGCAAATTAGTTGTTCTACAAAAAATATAAGAGTATTTTTATCGTAGGATTAACTGAAAGCGATATATTTACGTAAAACCCATTTCAACCCTTAATTTCTTGGCTTTATGGGGTAACAACTTTTAAATTGTTGAGCGCACGAGAAAAAGGCATTTCCAAAAGTTGTGAGGAATTTCATAAACTACAAACTTGTACTGATGCAATTCCATTGCCAGAGCAACAGGAAACGAGAAATTGCTGAAAAACCGTTTTCAACACTTCTTCCGATATTGCGGAAAAACAATTTCTCCGATCGATCCGAAAACTTAAAATTAGACTCAGAGCACAGCCCCCTACCCACCCATTAACACAAAATGCGGGTACCAAGAATTGCATGTAAAAATTCCCTGGCGCCTGTACTAAACATAAATTAGACGTATTTGTTCCCGTACACTCCACCTCACACTGAGCTAGTGGACCACATTTTGTCTTGCTGCTGGTCGTACAAAAGTTGCATGTATTTCAAACTGTATACAAGCGTGCAGCTGTGCTTAACTTTTCTTCAAAGTTGCCACTATAGAATCGCAGAAGCAGATTTTAAATTTTGTTCAAATTCTCACCAAGCTAAATTTAAAGTTGCTAGAGAGTTTCTAAGTTGCAATTACGAAACTGTTATAAGAATTTTACGTCTTATTTAATCAAACCTGTTTCAAACTCTTTACAAACGTGCAGATGTGTGCTAAATGTTTCTTGAAACGGTTCATTATTAAGTATTTGTAAATTTAGTTCAAATTCTGAGTAAGGATACTCGTTTACTTCACACTTTCTATGCACTTGAGATGAAGGTAGACTCCCGGAGCTGGTATATCAACTTTATTTACTATGTATGTGTGAAAATCTGCATCAATTGCCATATAAATTTGCAAGTTTCCTCTAAACTTACTATGAAGCCGGTAAATTGTAGTTACAGTAGAAGTGTTACAAAGAATTTACTTGTTATGCTTACAAACTGTATGCAAACCTACAATTTCGCTTAATAATTCTGAAGTACTCACAATCACAACGTATACTAATTTTGCTTTAACTACTAATTCAAGAATTACTGATGCTATTAATGTAAAATTATGGTATGGACTGCATTTTTCTATAAATTTCCTTCCTTTCGAGACTTCTTTTCGCTTTGTCTATTCGGAATTTTTGAAAAAATTGTTTCAAACTTCTCACTATCTACCAAATGTATGCTGTCAACTTACTGAGTCATAATCTTAAAGTTACTACGGCTACGTAAATTAAAAGCTTTTTAGAATTTTGCTGCAATCTTTCTTCGAATTGACTGAAATTCGCATTAAACTTTTCCAAATTCATGTAACTTCCTATCATCTTTTAAAAATTACATACCACATTGTATTTGGTGGGCAGAAGTAAGAATAATGGGTCAGCATCTTCGTTTGGTAAACCCCGTGACACTAGATTCATCTGGCAAGACAGTTCAGTTTGAGTAATTGCCCAGCAATCATGATGTTAGGAGCCGTTCATTTTAAAGTTAAACAGGAATAGTTAAACTAACGGCTTTTGTGCTTGTGATGTAAGCGTAGTTTGGTTATTTGGTAAAATATTGCCGTGCAGCTTTGGAAAATTACCCATTATTATCGGATTTACACAAGTTCTTCAAATTTCTGGCTGCTACTCGTCTTGAAGTATAACGCTAGCGTCAGTAGCGAATTATAGGTTGTACATCAAATAATGTATTTAATTTTTACGTCGCTCCTTTGGGCACAATCGGGCGTTACATTTAGCCAACGCTCGGTTTCGTGATAAGGCGATCTCAGTTGCTATGCACGAAGTCGCGGAGAAGCAAGCACGGTACCGACCCCCACTTAATTGTACCAGGAGCGACTACACTGATAACTCGGACCGAAGAGTACAAAAGAATACCTTGCAACCATTTCAAAGCACGTGAGTTCACCGATTATGACCTGCAGCACTAGGCCAAGTGGGCATAGCCCCTAGTTCTGTCTGTCCGACTTGAGTCTTTAACTTGAGTCCTCTGACTTCCCTCTTATCGTCTCTCGGCACTATCTTGTGACAGCGTTACTGTCTAATAGGGCATTTTCCATAACCTGGATCTGACCGCGTACTATTTTGTGACAGCGTTACTGTCTCATAGGGCATTTGCATTAACCTGGACCTGACCTAGTTCTATCTTGTGACAGCGTTAATATCTCATAGGACAATCTGTTAGCTCAAACCCCGCACCCCCACGTCCCCAACGCTACTCTGGCCGGCTTCACCGAGAAGACTGTAACCTAAAAACTAGCGTACCTGTAGGAACAGCATTGTACGTCCAGCGACGTCCTCCTGGCAGTTTACCGAAGGCAAATTGCACTGCACCGGCCGGAACGCGAAATCGCCCGCAGCCTTCAAGCGGCTCCATAGCCAGTTTACCGGCAATCGGCAGACTTTCACCAGTTATTCCTGGAGTCTTGAATTTGCCTACCAGGGAATCACAACAACCGGCACGGCTTAACACACTGCAATAAACATCACCTGTATTCTTTGTGTTTCATAATATTTCTCCAGACTGCGAAACGTAAACTAGCCGCTATTTCACGGCTCACATATAACATACCGCAAACCTGTCGTTCAGAGCGCTGAATATACAATGCAGCAGACCTACACGGACTCAGGCTTGAGGCAGAAACCGACGGTATGTGTATGTATGCGTGTATGTGTGTGCTATTTGGGTTTCTGACCGGCTAGTGACGAAGAAAACGAGATACCAAAAAGAAGTTTTATTTATATTAATATACCTAGCAGTTTTATAAATCAAGATTTTGTATAAATAGCTAACAATATTATACCGTTGATTTCTAAATTGTGATTTTCCTGACGTTATACATTTGAGATTAATAAACATTTTTTCCGATTCACTTACCTGAGACGGAAATTATCTTTTGGTCTTTTCCGAAATTCATAATAAATATACCAGCCCTGAAATTAACCCCGAAACACCGAAACGTTACAGAAGTACCACGAAAATGTCATATAGATCTCTGATGAAATTTAAAGTAACTACTATTGTCTGTGCACACAGCCGTCTGAACAAATCGAGGCATCCACAAAGAAACCTTCCATACATCGCGTATAGGTTCACTCTGATTGATCGTGGAAAATTGTAAGTCTTTAAACTGCCGTTGTTCATTTTTTCAGAGTAGCTCTGGAAAAAAAAACTCTCCTAGACCCCGTATAGGATTGACGTCATTTTTGCCGTGAAGCTGAATGCTCTTAAGTTCCCGTTCACTTTCGAGCCCGCAAATTTCGCTAAACTTTGGCGGCATCCAACACATCGCATCGTTCACCTAACCATCAGCTCAACCAAGGCGATTGCCATCCTGCATTCCCGATTCATTTAATGTTCCACAACAAGTTAAATTACGGTGGCATTTTTATATGAGCATATACATACGTAGTTGTTATAGTAAAATATATTTTAGGCATATACCTGCTCATAGTGCAGTAAGGTATTCAGAGCTCTTTATTTATGTCTGAATATTATGTTTCCCTGTGGAATTTCTTTGCAAGCGGGTACGCCAGCTAGCTATGTCCATAACGCGCAGGTAGGATTCTTAGTAATTGTTTTAGAATCCGTCTTTCTTGCGATCACAGATGCAAGTCTGGCCCGTTTAAATGATTATTTATTTCTAAATTTGCTGTAGGAGTTCATTTATAAAGCGCAGTGCAGTTTTACCTGCTTTAAAGCCAAGTAGCCTTCCAGAGGTTTAAAAATGAGGCAACGTCCAATTATCGGAATATCACGGTGGCGTCATAAATACAAACGAAGTTATCTTCGTACCTCCGTATGTTTCTAGCCACACTTATTTGGAATATTGCGAGAGAGTCTCTTAGGGGATTTACCACAAAGTTAGCTTGCAATTATAAAACAATCATTTGCTGCATCTGCAAATCTATTTCATATTTTCCATAGATTTGTACGTCTTCGCCAAATTTCTAGGAATTTACTGGGTTGTAATTATAACCAAAGACCTGTTGCTTATTCAGAATACTACGGTTGTGAAAGCAAACACATTCCATTGTAATCTGAAGTTACGAAGCTCTCGTAAGATAGCATATGGAAAGTTGATGCAATGAAGCCCAACAATGCATGCAATTACGTTGCAAGTGTGCAGATTATGGTTCTAGTTTGTACACTACGAGCTACATCTACTACTCTTAACATTGCGTTTTTAGTTTAACCAATTGGAAAAATTATTTAATAGTATTTGACTATATAAAAGGCTGTTATTATATTTTAATTAATATTCGTAAAATAAATAAACCTCATAACCTAAAATATAATGATTACTACCCTATTAAAACTACCCTCTAAAAACCATTTAATCCCACAATTAAAGTTACCGAACAAATTCCTAGCTCAGAACTTGCCGAGTTATCGAGTTAAGTTTGTAATTTAGCCACAATTAGCGACAACATAACCGAATTATGAATGCACCTTCCAATTATTGAAGCCGCCCCCTGAAAGGCCGCGGATTGAGCTCTACGTCAAGCTGGCAATTTTAGATACAAAAGGCAAACGTTCATTACGGCGTTTATGGAGGCAAGCACTGGAAAATTAAGTTTCATACTTGTAAGAACCTATTTGTGTACAAGATGCGCCGTCAGCGTCTGTCGAACTATAAACAGTGCAATTAAAATGCCCGTTACCTGCGCTTTGTTGGCAAATAAAGAGGCGAACCCTGTCACCCCCAGAGCAATTAAGGAAAAATGTCGGAATTTCAATTTCGCCGGCGCCATCGGCTACATAAATTTCGGGAATTTGTGTTCTCCTTAATCAGGCTGAGCCTTATTTAAATTCCCGGATTGTTTTGCTCCAAAACGCAGTGACTTTTCACTTTCAGCCCTTCTTATTACCATTTGGCTTTGGTTTGCGCTCATTCACTCTTAGTTAATTTTGAAGTTTTCCGGAAATTAATGGATTTTCGCTTTCTTACCACTAAACTTATCTGTTAGCATTCTAATTTGCAAGAGCGCTTGGTATTTAAAGAGACGGGTTTACAAATAAACTAGTTGAAATTTCCGACGATATTATGTACAACACACATACAATTTAAAAGTAGCATTGTAGATCTCTAAAATTGTTGCGTTTAAGTTTTATGTCCAGCGATAAATTCAAACATTCAATTTAGTACAAAGAAGTTTATTTCAATAAAAGTGACAGCACTATTTGTCACCGTTAAAAGGCTTCCAGATGGATATGAAAATAGCTGTAAAGTATCAATTTCAATATTTTTTATTCCAACGGGCGATTTTATCGTCTATCTGTTTATCTTGATCGTATTATTTAATATCAAATTGCAAGCACTTAATGCGGGCGAAATATTTGCTACATTTGCCGAAGGCTCTGTGTGATGGTTATCCAAAATAACTGAACAAATTATTGTATTTGCTTAGTAGTCGGAACCACTTCCATAATTTTGTAACGTCATATATTTAAGTTCTTAAAGTTTTTTCACCTTGTCCGTAGGCAGCCTTTTTATATGACAAGTAAGCATAACCTTTATAATACATGATAAGGCTAATAAAGTAGTAGTTGGGGTTAAGTTGGTAACATTTAGAAGTTGTTCGAAGATTTTGAAGCCGTTGGCAGTTTTTGAGTTCTTCGTCACAAATGTTTACAATTACACTTACGCAAGAATAACAACTGAGGGGTTAGTCAATTTTATGGCATAGCGCTAGGATACGTAACAGGTATTTTCAGCGGCTGGATTTACGAGTTTACTGTTCAGCTTGATTAATCGGGTTGCTATTTCAACTATTATCACCGTCGACTATTTATAGGCGACCTTTACGGTGTTGTTGTACGTAGGCGTTTATTTTTTGGTAATTGTTTGTGAATACACTGTAAGCGTTTTACTTCAAACGCATCTTCGGAGGTATGAAGTTTTTCGTGGTTTAATCTACCTCCAGTTGGAGGCACTACGTTGTTGTTATATGCCCGCACTTTAATTTGAAGCGGGCAGTGTGTCTGCGCGGCAAGGGTTCGCTGTAAATTTTTACAATTCCAAACTCGCATGGAATCTCAATTATGTCAGATTACCAAGTAATTTTAGGTAAAACGTTTACGAAATTGAATAAGCATTTGGGTGAGGTATATACTGCTGTGATAATCCCTTTTACGCTTAAGATTTTTAGAAATTTATGTGATAAGTAACTAGCAAAATTTAAATTAAGAAAGAAAAATTGCCGTCACAAACAGATGTTCCCCCGTAGAATTTATTTGACTGTTTGAATTCGTCACATCTAGGGCATAAGTTTGTTTCAAAAACAAGCTAAATTCTAGTAAATAGTAGCTTTATAACTCTGAGGTAATTTACGTTGAGCACACATGCTAAGTGCATTTCAAACAACGCCAAGCACGTTGGGGTACGTTCATGGTTTTCCGGACAATGTGGGGTTATGTTTTGGCAAAACCAATTTAAAATATGCTTGGAGATCCCATTTTTAGCCACACAAAGAGCCAGCAACCATATAGGGCGACATGTTAACTTTAGTGGGCACAGAATAAAACACTATGGACAGTGCTCGCTTCTAACTGCCGTTATAAGAAGCTGGACGCACGGTGCATACGATTAAAGTGCGTGTAAAACCGGGTTCTAGCACTGGGAATAACACACTGTGTGCACTAACGGAACAGCTGGGGCCTTTGCTGTACGCTGGAGCTGCTATGGAAACTGGTCTGGAGTCCACTGGAGGCCGAGGCCGCCGGCAACACAAAATTGGGGCCGTAGCTGTAGAATTCAGGTTCCGTGGCTGAGGAGCATGTTTGGGTTCAAGATAGGGGAAAGGGCCTGCAACTATAGAAAGTTGAATACTGCTGCCATGAAAGCTACGACTTTATGCACCAGTGAAATTAGAGCTATTACAAACCAATTATTGCACAAAATATGCTCCATGAAGAGTACGTGCAGTGTATAAAATAGGCACATACTTAGAAGAGCTGTTGTTGGGTATAACAAAACCTCCATCCGCTAGCAGCGCTCTTTGACTTTTCAATTTCATACGAAATTGTAGGATGCTGAAGTCACATCAATCTAGGTTTACATATCGCTCGGATAGATGTGAGATTCGATAGATTTGTGACTCGAAATGCGCTAAAGACTATGGGGCAATTAGTATTATGTTTAGACTTAAAGTTTTTAAGTAATTAATTTCAGCATCTTTTGAAATTAGCGTTTGGCTTTTGTTTATTTTATTTCAAGTCAATTTTCGATAATTATCGTCTTTAGAACCTCTTATTTTTCCTAGCGTATAAAAAGAAAGGACACCAAACTTTCGAAAGACTTGATAATTTTGTTTTGACTTGACGCTTGTTATATTTTTGTGAACGAGCTACTTACGTGCAAATAAATAGTACAGCGTTTTCTTCCAAAGTTAATGCTAATTTATCCTGCTTTGGTGCGATTTACACAATTTTTCTAAGAAAGTTGAGTTTCTTCGAAGTTTGGAGTTTGCAGAAGGCAAACAGCGGCGTGGAGCAGAGAGGTTAGCAAAATTATTCTGTTCTATGTGTTAAATTAGCTAGCCTACTTCATTATAATGTTGAGTTTTACAATAATAACTAAGCTGGCAAAAAATGGAGGCTTAAAAGAGTCAGTAATTAAAACATTCTCTTTTGGATCTTCAAATTATTTTAATGTTGTTCGCATCCATAAACCCACGAACCGATTTTATGTTCTGTATTGTAATTTATGAACTCTGAGTTGCTAAATGCGTAAAACAAGAGTTTCTTATAATATCTTGTCTGTGAAGAACTTGTTAAGTGTGCAGAAAAATAAATTTTCTAAAATTAATTGTTAGGCAAAGGGAATCTGTTCGCAGCAATCAATTATTAAATTATCCTTCTACTGGAGAGAATCATAGCAGAAATTGATGTCGCCTAAGACGTGGGGCAATTAACGAATAATATGATAATTCATATACTTAATGTATTAAGTATGATCGTCATTATTGAGTATATGATTTGTAGTTTGTTGGCACTTTTTGTGTTGTTCTCAAAAACGATCAGCTTAAATACTTCAAGTGGCTTTCTCTGGGTACTGTTTATCTCAAATATTTAAGAGCCTGACTTCCATTTTTCTTTATTTTGAATTTAAGCTGCGACCAATCTACCCTTATATATTACTCGTATTCTGGAGCTAACTGGTATCTTACCAGCTGCTGCATTAGGTAAGATTTACGATTCAAATTTATTTTGATATAATTGTCAGTTATACATGTGACAACTTTCTTATTACTACCCTAAAAAGCTTTTCATAATTAACATCTAGCTATATTGCGAATTAAATTGTTCAAAGTATAACGGATACCAAAATTAACTGTGATTTTCTCTACACCATTCTATACGCTTAATTCCGCTTGCCATCATAAAAATTGTGCTATCTGAAAATTGAATAAACTGGTACTCTTTAACATTTTAACTTTGTTCCACAAATGTCTATATTTTATTCGAGCCCTCTTATTAATCCTATTTGCATAATAAGCGGCTGAAATTAAATTAAGTCGTTCTTCGTCAGATTAATGTCATGCATAATGTAATTCTACAAATATTCCATTTGGATTATAAATTCTTAATGGTATTAAATATGTTTTAGACATATCATTCTGGACGTAATTCTTTTATTTTCTAATGTAAATTGAACAAGAGACAACCTATTTGTTCTGTCTTGTACAACGAATTCTGAGATACCTCGCACTTTTAAATATACAGAAACATTTCCTTTAGCAGGTTTGTTATTTTATATTTTTACATTAAATTTCAGGAAAACTTAAACAATTTGAGTGAATTTAGATAAAAAAAGAAACATGAGTGTTTTGGAATAAATTAAGAAATATAAATAAATATTTACCGTGGATGTAATTCCAACATACCTTTTAGCTCAGGTTGACACGGGCGATAGATTAGTAGTTGGTCAGCTACCGTCAATTAGAGAGGAAATGTATAACTCTGAGTGTTGCCGTTTCGTAAATGTAGCGGCTTGGGCGCATTCACGATCCTTACAGGCAACTTCCACGGGTATAACAAGCTTCTCTTTCATCTATGCTGATGATGTTGGCTTGGTGTTATTTGTTTGCAGGAAGTGTTTATCTTGTCAAATAACGGATGTATCTTATTTATTCTGTCACTTACATCGTTTACGTCACTAATTAGCTTATGGTTTCATCAAAGCGGCTGCAACAAATTGCATCTGCAACTATCGATAGCTCCACATCCGACCCAATATCTAGTAGAACCTTTTTATAAGGTAGAGGATGGTAGCCAGATAGCAGCATCACTCCAGTAAATGTAAACATTTCTTCAGGTGTAACATTAATGTTCTGCTTAAGTTTTTAAGCGTCGCACAGATTTGTTTCAATCACGATAGTGTAATATCTCTTGAGTAAAATAAAACCTGACGCGTCAATCGGGCTGTTGATGTCTTTTCCAATAAATCTCTCTTCAGAACCAAATTGGGATTTTGAGAGCTAAGGTCTGTAATATTAGCTTTCCACTTGACTGAAGGTAGAGGTTTATGTTCTACAACCTGATGAGGAATAGGCTCATATTCATAATTTGAGACGTCATTCGGCATAGTCCACACTAGCTTTGGAGTGTAGAATGCGAGCAGGGAGGTGATAAACTTCACCTAAGACCTCGCTCATGTACGCATCTGAATGTTCCTCTGGTGAACATATTGCAATTGCATTAGGTATTGTTACACTTTCAACAGACTCATGAAGCAGCTCGTGTAGTAGCAAGACTTTGTTGTCACTTCGACGAAGGCACCTACCAATACAACCTTAACATTATTGAAAACGAGTCTGCCCAATTGTAACACTTCGATCGCAGCTACAGTTTGGTTTGTTTGTAATGGACAAGGTCTAGGCGTGCGGAGTACCAGGTATCTTAGACACCAAGTGCTATGGTCATATGGTCAAAGTCCTACTTAGAAGTTTGCCGAAACTAAGGAGTTTCAACCTTAGCATCACATCGGCTTTACATTACGTTCGAGTCATGGTATTCTATTCAGGTCAGTAGCCAGAATACTTAACCACTGAGCTACCGAGCCCAGCCTGTAGCTACAGTTATTATTCTAAATTTAGAGACAAGTAAATTTCTAAGTACTTCCCAGCTGCTATGCTTTCAAATTCATAGTGCAAATAGTAAAATAAGGTAGTAAATACTTACATTCAATGATCAACTACCATCATAACAAATTAACCAGTTACAAAACTCCACTAAAACACAACGGGTATTTGCGAGTAAATACCGAATTCTGCAATCATGCAGAAACACTAGTCGTGTGCACAGAGACAATCTGCATGGCCAATAAAGTTGCCAATGGGCTTGAATGAGTAAAAAATGCATCGGTTAAGTACTTAAGTTAAGCAATGCATACATGAACCGAGTACATCCCCTTAGTAATAATTATCTCCAGTTTATCACTCTCAATTTTTGTCTCAGCCTTGCATCTGTGACCGGCGATAAATGTACGTATAGGAAGGTTATCCTAATAGAGCTACCAAATTTTCTGCCGTATAACTAATCTGTAAAGTATAGTGCCGGTAATCTTTAGTAAGAAACGGTTTTCTTAAGCCTGATAAGTCATTCCTTGAAGCAGATCACACCCACTTTTCGTCATCGAACGGACATCTTTTTGGGGAGATTCCCTCATTTTATTAGCTGAGAGACAAGTTGGTTAACAATACAGATTAATCCCCATACCTGTTCAGGTACAATTTGTTTTGACTATCGCGAGTGAGCATTACCTTCAACCAACGAACCACTCCTTCCCACTGAGCTAATTCGATTAACTTTATGGATTGTTATGTCTCGTAAACATAGGTTGCTCGTGGAACATCACTTATAATCAAGACATAATAAGGTTATTTAGTAAATTCATGTAAAATTGTCAAATCAATATGTTTTAACATAAAAGAGGAGCATTGATGCCGCATTTGATTCTGGCTATTCTGCTGCAGGAGCCTCCTGGCTATCTACCGAAGTAGTATGGTCGATTTAATTTAATACAAGCGGAGCGTCAAATACATTGTGCATATTTAATCGTGCTGCGTAATTTAACGGCCATATTGTGAACCGTATTGGCCAAATTGTGGCAATTGTAGCACTTTAATAACGACAAATAATAAAAAGCATTCTTCGTTTCTTGTTGTGTAGGAAAAGCAATCGGGAAATACACTGACCCTCACCTATCTAGCAAACGGCATTTCTGTCACTTTTTTTGATATTGTCTAGAGTCTAGAGAATAAAATGGAGTACCCAAGATTCGTTACGTCTAAATGTTCACTCAAAACAGCGTATCCTTTTTTAAAGCTAGAAAACCTGTAACAACACCGTGATCTCTCTATCGCAATGAATTCTCGTGAAACACAATCTCCAACCAGCAGATATGTCAGATAAGGAGCCTGTCATGTATAACATGTACTCGTATGTATACATATCAGCTGAAGACGCATCGCTCACTCCTAACAATAGGCTGACGTATTATTCATTATCGTGTCTGTTAGGCCTCACAGATTCGCGAAATCGAATAAATTTGCTAGCGTAGTTGTCTAGTTTGATATGCAGTTATGCTGATGAAACTGCAATTTTTAGGTGTGATTATTTAACGCGCTTGAGTTAAATTGAAGGTACCTACTGGATTGTCAAGTTATAAACTTTAACTTGGGCGTTTAAGTTCAAAAAATCATGCAGAACTGTCGGAACTATAAATATTTTTATGGATAGCTACACATAATTTCATATTTAACCATGTTCATTGTAAACTTTGGATCTTTAATAAAAAAAGGTTTTAATTTTGCAATTCGGATAGACGGTGACTAGAAGCGGCAAGTTCAACCTTCTTCGCCAGAGTTGACATATTTATAATTAATTTACTTAGCTATGATGTTTACAACAGAAAAGAGCTTTATATGGTTAAAGCAACCAATGTCTAAAAAAACGAGCCAAGAACGATTTGACTAAAAATTTTGTTTACGTTCCGTAGCACTTGGAGCTGTCAAGCTTAACCTCCTGCTTCTTCCTTTTAATATAAGCTGATAGCCTGTTATAACCGCACGAAGTACGATTTTATAAGCTTTCTTCGGCCTCGGCCCGGGAAGGTGGCTAGCCTATCCCGTTGAATAAGTACGAAGAATACCCTTTCCAGGGGTCACGACCACCAAAGGTATTAATTAGTATGATGGCCGGCGATGTTACCAATGTTCGGATGTGGGACCCGAAAGCACTACCTGTCGGCTGTAAACGCAAAGACTTTACCAGTTGGCTACACGCCCCAATTTGTGATTAAGTGTCTTTGTGTTACTTCATTATTGTGCGATTATGTTTTGTATTATACAAAACCATTTAACATTTACAGTGGTTCGTCACTTAGCTAAATGTAGCATCTTATGCAGCACATGCTCTAGCAAAATTTTTCAAAACATCTTCAACCCGTTTTGTAGATATCCGTTATATTTTTGTAAAACCCGAAACGTTGGTTAACCTGGCCACCAGCCACTTTCTGAATATTTAACGGATTGTCATAAAAGTATCTAGATAAGTGGTCGCCAATAATTAATTTCACAATCCAAACCACTCGGTGCCATCTTGTCGTGAAATAAGTAACGTTAGAGGAATTTAAAAATCAATAAAGAGAACCTGGCATCGGCAAGGATAATGTTATGGAAACTATTACAGATCAATTATCTGTCTTCAATCGGCACCTTTCTCAACGTATATTACAGGAATGTTTTGAGAATGGACCTGAAAATAAACTGTTACTGCACGATTATAAAACACATGGAAAGTGAACACGGTTAACGTACAAATACAAATTGACAAACACATACAAAGCACGCATTAATATTCCAAACAAGCTGGCGAAGAAGTGATCCTGATAGGTTTTGCCGTTCTTAAGTTATCGTGTTTACATTGTTGAAATCTATAAATCTTCTTTTAGCGCCAAAGCGGTTGCTGTCTTCACAATACCTATGTAGATTTATAAGACTTTTTATAGAAGCTTGGGTTTGTCGCGAATGGTTGAGAAGTTGCCACAAAAATTGTAAATTTGTAACAATTTCCAAGGTGGAAAAAAGGATGTGCTACCCGTAGTACTCGTACATGTTAAGCGGTAGCGTAACTATCACGCCAGGGTAGCGTAACGACACAATACCGGGCTGTCGAACCTGAGGTCACGGGTTCGAATCTCGGCCCTGGCGAGTTCTTTTTTTTTAAATCATCGAAAGATGCTAAGCAAATATCTATTCCTTGTCACTTTTAAATGTGAAATGCCACATCATCCTTGCTCTCTGTCCCACTCTCGTTCTCCGTTAACTTTATGATAAATCGCCGATTTTAAATCGATTTCCTACGTATAGGAATAATTGGTCCCCGTCTCCGATGAGAACCATTTTTAGCCGAAGTCGTCGTACATACAGCGCGACCATGTGTATAACATTACAGACAAAAGTTATCCATATCGAAAGCACCAATTCAACGGATTACAAATACTAGATGTGTCTTAACCCTCGCAATACTAATCTGTTTTGACAGCAGGTGATACCAAGCATGGGCATTTGGTGCCCAGGTGCCTTTAATAGCAAGAAGATTCCAGTAAAATTAGATTAGGTTAACCTAGTTTTGATGTAGGTATGTTTGAGTAAGTGTAGGTTATTTTACAATCCACAAACTAAAATTGCC
Source organism: Agriotes lineatus (assembly GCA_940337035.1). Classification (NCBI taxonomy): domain Eukaryota; kingdom Metazoa; phylum Arthropoda; class Insecta; order Coleoptera; family Elateridae; genus Agriotes; species Agriotes lineatus. The sequence continues at coordinate 59,756,513 of OW679201.1, read as the reverse complement.
TTGAGTTAATTAAAATTAAATTAACAGTGTCTAGGTGTGTGTATATTTAAGCAAAATTAAGTTGGTTTAGTTTATCTTGGATTATGTGTACTTCAATATCAAGGATAGTAAATCAATATCTACAGCAAGAGTGATTTACAGGTAAACGTTGCTACAATTTTGAAGGAGGGGAAAATGTTAAAATAATACTAAAGCCATAAAGAATTTATTGACCGATTTAGAAGTCGCATTAAGTTAATTCAACGTAAAATTCAGTTTACTTAACTATATTGTATAGATTGAAATAATTTTAGACGTCGAGAGTTTAAATTATACTAACTTATACACCTGGAATATTAATATTTCGACGACAAGCGGTTACTAGGACAATATTGCGAACGAATATGATTTTCTCGCGATTATATAACTCATCAAAAATTTGGCCAATAGTAATTGAGAATTTTACTTAGTTACCAGGTATAGATAAACGGATATACCCTTGACGACGTGGTTTAATCACTTCGGTTTTTCGGTGAGCCCAACAAAGCAAAAATAATAGATAATAATTTAAATCTAGAGCCATGATGTAATAACTGTTTTAAATTCGAGATTAGCAGGTTAGGTTTTACGTCAGTTTTGACACAAACTGACGCAAAACCTAACCTGCTAACCTCGAATTTGACGTAGACTTACAGTGCCACCAACATAAACAGTGCCAACCTAACAAACCATTCATTATATAATTGTAAGGAATAGCACTCGATCAATCGAAAATAATGATTATTTTTTACTCGTAACTCGTAAAATAATCGATTATTTTCCATGCTCTTGTGATATTATAACTGACTATTATCTTACCTTAAGCAAATCAGTTATGTTAATTACCTTTGCTAATACGTAAATTTATTACATCGGGTTGCCTAATGTGGGTTTCTGCAACAGATATTCTAAATGGTGCATATTTTAATGCCAAGGTGATAATAAAGCAATACGATGTCAATTATCCTACTACAGAAATTACTGTGTACTTTGAAAATTCCTTGTGGCTTTCTAGGGTATTATTTTTGATATTTTCGAGTGCATCTAAATATTGAAAAAACTGCATTAATACTTTGTGATAATGCTGGTAAAGCGATATTAAATTAAGAAGCTGGTGATAAGTGAAGCTGTTTCGCGCCAGACGTTCGGGTGACGCACTCTTTCATCTCACTCTAAAAACAGAACTGCAAGTTTTTAATGCGTAACGGCTGCTGTAGACTCCAACAACGCAGCGAATGCTCAATAACGCTCACAGTCACAAGGTTTGACTTTGCACAGGGGAGTTTTTGATTGACGCTTTGCAATTGAAAGTTTTTAGTTGTATGGTAAGGCACGAATCAGTCTAGACAATCCGGCGGCAATTTATCTGTAACGAGTGGAGAAATAAGACGCGGGAAGCTATCGTTTTAAATTTAGATTTTTTATTGCAATCAGGACGCGCAAGCGGTATGCGCGAATTATCTGAAGTGTGCAGCGACGTACTAAGATATAGTGTCTGCGGCAAGAATATTTGTTAGAACTAGGGAGAGCTAAAAATGTACATAGTAAAATTATAATAAAAGCATGGGATACGAACCAATAATCGACTAGCGAGAAAATTTAAGTCTGTTCGAGAATAAACCTTTTAACCTCGATAGAGTTAAGTTGATGTACTAAAATGTTGTTCTGTCATACAATAATTGGACCTGTAGTCATCTACGTGACAAAACATAAGCAGTTGCGGGTGTTTGAAAGGAATATGTTGAGACTACTGTTCCGTCCGATGCAGCGTGACAAAGGATACCTCGAATGAACTTTGAGCTAGAAGAAATTATGAAAGCGTAACGCATTATCAGATTTATTAAGGCACAACGTAAACGCAGGCTAGGTTATATACAACGGATGAACAAAACCAGATACGCTAAAACGCTGACGGAATGGAAGCAATCAACCAAACCAGGTAGATGGATGGATGGTGTCTAGCAGAACCCATAAGAACTAGCAGAAGAATTGTGGATAAGGTCAAAGTCCACAGAGAACTGTACAAAATCCTTGAAGTTCTTTTGCCTCTAAAATGTTATAAAACTTTTAAAATATTAATTATATTGGAATCGTTTGAGGCTCGAAACATGACAGTGTTGTAAAAAATTGCGAAGGGTTTAGCTGGGGAAGCTGCTTTAATAGCTTCCATTGGCTCTTGTTAATCCATGTTAAGCTAGAGACCAGGCACTGATTTAGGTAGCTGGTAGCTGGATTCCTTCTGAATTTTCTGTAGTTGAAGCTTTTCTTACAAATTACAATAATTACAGTTTTTTCGAACCCTTATCTTGATCGTAAAAATGTAATAGTAAGTAATCTTACATATGCTATAAACTTGCAGCAGTTTTACTTCATTATTTTTCTCAGCGAGGCCAAAAACTTTCACCACAAAGTAGTTTCCCTGCTGCGAACACTTAAGTTTAAATGCTCCTGAAGAAAATAGACAAGTTCCCTCGAAGTAGTAAATTGTTCCCGAACCAAGAATAAAATTACAATTATTTTAAAAACCACCCAGCTTTAGGGCAGCGATACCCTTTAATGGATCTGATAATGACACAGACCGTGTTAGGTTGATCGAACGACATTATAATCTACAAATTGTTCCTGAGGGATCCCCCTGGTAAAGGTAGTGCCTCAGCGAGTTTTCTCACGGCGACCTCATCAGAGATTAAAGCCCAAACATCTGAAATTAAGCCCTTATAATGCTATTAGGACCCTTTCTTCACCTGCTAATGGAGTATGCAGCCTAGCAAGTAATCGGCGCGTATAAATAATCTCCACCCATGGCATCACGTACTAATATAAATTGCTCCGGGCCGCGCGGCATCATGCGTCCCTCGCCGCCATTATTTCGTTAATAAAACTCCGAAGACGCGATGTGGGGCGTATAAAAAGGAACCATAAATAAGAGAAATGTGGTAGCGATAGCGATATAAAGCAAACTCCCTGCCTGTGGCGGGAGATCTGCTCTAGCACGACGTCTGGGAAGTTTATAAAAGTTGGCGGCGTAAATTTGGGCGCTTAATATTCCGCGGATGCCCCAACATGCAGTTATCTCGGTCGCACAGAGCGAACGAGTGCATGCAGCAATTTTTGCAGTTTATGGTCCTGCTGCGAATTCTGAGATTTACTAAAATGGAAGTTTACAACATCAACCTCTTAATTAGTTTTGTAAAAATATAGAATGTAAACTTGCATCTACCAAGAGTGCTACTATCGAGCTTAGTTGGATAACTTATTTCAACTAAAATATCCAAAAGGCTATAAAGTAGCAGTACATGCATACTGCTTTGCAACATAACGATTACTCTTTTTGCTTTTAAAATAGCCACAATAAAATTCTTAGGATCGATTGAAAGTTTGGTCCTTCGTGCCGGATATTGCGAAGTTCCTACAAATCTATATATTTCAATTTCATTAACTTGCTGTTTTTGAGTATATAAGAATAACTGCTATTACGTTTCTAACGTGTCTAATACAACTACATGTGGTAGCAGTACTAAGAGCTTTCTGTTGTCACATTTTCCACCTTTAATGAACAGATGCATGCAGCATACTTATAAGTTTTATACATAATGTAAACCACAAGCCGTGTCTGCTTTAGCATGCGTTTACTGTTTGTTCAGTGAAAATAACTTTGTTAGTTCATAGGCGCCTGTTCGTATCTGGTTGCTATCAAACACGTTTTATCGTACTTAATGACATGCTCGGCATGAGCTTGTCGATAAAAGCTGTTTTAGCACGTGATAGAGTTTACATGTTCTAAAATATGCTCTGAAATCTTTGTAAGGCCTTACGCTATTATTGCCCAGCATCTAATTTGTTTTAGAACGAATTAAATTGTGTTGGATTTCGGGTAATTTCTATTTCATAATTATCTAAGCCTTTATGGGTAGCCTAAAATGTTAAATTTGCTTTTGGAAAGGCAACCCTTGTGTATCGTACGGTCGCGGAGGATAGTTCGTTTTTAAATAAGTATTTCATATTGTCAGGGCCGTAACTAGGTATAGGCCGAGTAAGCCCCTCCTCTCATACTAACAAAAAAAATTATAAACAAGTGGGCGATTTTGCAAACAAATTCACTTGTAATATTAGCGTGAATAATGCGACTTGCGCCCAATCTGGTCTATACCTTGTACAGTTTGCATGGGGAATGTTATAAGTCTACCAGATTTTAACGGTGTTTGTTTTACAATTCCCACATATATCAATCAAAGCATTAGAATTCTTAGATTTTTAGCCCGCTGCATGGGTGGCCTTATTCTAACTATAAAATTGTTTGCATTGTTAAAACTGACTGTAATACAGTAGTGGCGACAAACTAACTGTTGAAACGGGTTCTCTGATTGCACATATTACATAAAAAATTACGTTCACTGCTCTGGGCTCATCGCTGGTACAGTGGCCCATTGCAACAATCAGCAGAACAACACAGACCGATTTCGAGAATTTACTTGTTCTGCTAGTATAGCATTTTTCGTTATAATCACTTGCCGCTAGAATTTGTCCAATTTAAGACCCTTCTGCGACCCTACACGATGGCAGCTTTTATTTAAAAAAAGGGATGATTGAAATCGCTATGCTGCAAGGCTCATACTAGGTGCCGACAGAAAAAGCTTCACTTTTTAAATATTATATTGATTATTACAAGACGGTGTGACGGTCTTTACTCGCTATTGAGCACACCACATAGGCGGTGTTGCTCCAGCAAAATAATTTTTGCATTTTAAAAATTAACTTGTACATAAAACAGTTACCAAAGAAAATGTTTTCAATGTTTTTAATATAGAAAGCGTGCTGCAAGGAAAAAAGTTTGCTAGATCCAATTATGGTTGAAGAGTCTTCAAAATGATCTACAAGATAGGTAAAAAATAGCTTAATGCTGCTAATCTTACTGAAACATTTAGTAATGCGAATTATATGAATTTGGAAAACATTGCAGCCAGTGGGATTCAAACTCATGTTTACTGATAAATATATATGCTTATCGTTGTGTTATAAATGACGCAGCGGCGCGGCATTCCGATTTTGGGCGAAATGCGTCCGATCGGTGTCGATGAAATGGCTACGTACAAACGCAGGTACACCACATGTTTATACATATATAGGGATTTGTAAACTGACTACATAATAATATGTACTTTTTACTTCCCTCTTCTAAAAGACGAAGGAAGTATTGTAATCGCGAAAAAATCATTTTCTAAGATTTTTCAGATCTTCACGTTTCACGGTTTTTAAATGGCGAAAAACGGGTTTTCACAATTCCGTCTGTTAACGGTATAACACAAAAACTTAATTGTTGGAAAAAGATGATATTTTGCATGCAGATTATATGCCTTCCTGGCATGAAACCTAGAATATTTCTGTAAAATATGTATGCAGCGTGAGCACCTTAAAAATATATTTTTTTAAATTTTTCTTTAACTCGGAACTATTACTTAAATGAGAGTAATATTTTACACATAACTCTGTTTTTACCTTTGAAAGAAAAGAGCATATAGTGGACCCAGCATAGGGCGAGCACCTTAAAAATACATTTTTATTTATTTTTGCTTTACATTAGAATTAGATAAAAGTAATAATTTGCACATAGTTCAGGCTTTACACTTGACGAAATGGAACCCAACAGTTACATGATAAATGTAAAAAGAACGAAAAGGGGGCAAGAGTAAGTGTGTTCAGTTTAATATAGCCGCTATCCGAGAGATCCTGGATGATCCAGTAGATCAGACGAGTAGAAACGAAATGACATTTGCAGGCGCTGCAGTTCGAATCCCACTACCGGTAATGCTTTTTTTTATTTGAAAATTGATATAATTCTCATTAGCAAGTGTTTTATTGTTTCAGTATTATTATTTTCCTTTGCTTTTTACAATTGTTTAGTGTCACAATGTCCACTTGCAAGGGAAGCTCTTAGTAAAGCCTTTTATAGATTTTCTATATTAGAGTTGTGCTTTATAATCTTGTTTTCTGTTCCTATTTTATTTGTGTTATATTTTATTATGTTGTTTATGTTTACAGCTCTTGAATTAAAAATGTTGGATTTATTTTTGAATACCTATCTGTGTGTTTTGAATACATTGCACCATATATCCGGCGATAAATGTAAAAGTACAGAAACTTTAGTATTTTTTGTTATCTCTATCATTAGTGTACTGAGGGGCGCAAAAATGTTGGCTTGCCTACAATAAACGTTTGTCTCGTCACGGCCCTGCATATTATATAACACAAATATAAAGTAAATTAATATGTGGGTAGTATTTGCAGTAGTTTACTGCAACAGCGTTTAAAATTATTGCAGTCAGCTCCACGGACGTCTACTCGCAGACCTTTTTACTTATTTTCTTTGTGTACAACATAATGCTGAGTTGGACTTTCCGTATGCGCTGTAGTTGCACTGAAGTCTGTGTTAATGAAGCATTGTACGCACTTGTTTAAACGATTATGAAACAACTGACTAGGATATCCAAATAGGAAAAGTATCTTATCGCATTTCATATGGTAATGCACTACAGTTTGACATGCAAAATCGTTTAGTGATGTGGTACTTTGCACCATAGCAACTACGATTTGTTTTACGTTTGGCAATACTGAAATTTGTTGCTGGTGACACTGTAAGTCTATGTCAAATTCGAGGTTATCAGGTTAAGTTTTGCCAACTCAGACACAGACTGACGCATAGCCTAACCCGCTGATCTCGAGTATGGCATAGACTTACAGTGCCAGCAACAATACACTTCAGTACATCTGTATTTCAAACATCAGTACTTTTCCCGGTTCATTTATATGTCCAATGTAGCTGTGTTTCAAAATTCGACCTCGTTTATTTCAAATACTAGCGTCTTCCGGCTCATTTCATCACATATTGTTGCTTGCCATATAAATGACGCCTTATCTTAATTACCAGTTTGGTGAGCCATTGCCTGTGACCTTCACGGTTAGATGTCAACATGTTTAGTCCAGCGTACCATCTTTCGAACAAAAATTCTGAAAAATACTGTCCAATACTGACGCTTTTATGCAAGTAAAAGAGAGAACAAGATAAGTAAGGCATGCGCTCGTTTCCTTTGGTTTCGACATTCAACCACCCGACTTAAAGAAGGCAACAAAAGCCATCGTTGGTCATCGGTCAAGTTTTTGGTCATTTGAGAAACGTTTGGTGCAATTATTAGCCGAAGTTTTCTCATATCGTAAAGTTGGCAAGCTCCGATTGACGCCTTTGGGTGGAGGGGGGGGGGGGGGGGTAATTAATTGGGAATTTCTTTCGTGCTAATTGTTTTTAATAAAGTTACGTGGAACGTACCGCAATCTTGCCTGTCGACTACGTTCTTCGTTTTCTACCCTCTTCGGGGATTTAACGTCGTCCAAACACGTTCGACAAATAGTACCATAGGTCGTTCCTCGCAGTTCTTCATGAATTTTTTGGGCAGTACCTTAGCACGGCTTGCAGCATCGTTAGACCTCATTTTTTTAAGTGTCGCATATTACATAGCTCTACTGATAATTTAAAATTAAACGTTTGAACTTAGCTTACCGTCATGGCATTAATGTAATTACCGTCACTGAGCCAGATGTATTGTTTGTTGATAGTTTTATTGCATAATTAATGTGGTTACCGTTTTTGAGTCAGTTAGATCATTTCATGTCAAGATTAATGCCTGCATTTAGATTAAACGCAATTAACAACACTAACCTTTATTGAGTATATCGTTTAATGTTTATTGGTCACATACGTATTTCTACGTTAATATAGTTCATTTTTAATAACTTATGCTCCTTTTATTGGATTTATGTTTCATATGATTTATTTATGCGCATTTTATGATGTTTTTCTCTATAAAGGGGGGTTCAGGCAGCTGTAAGGCAAAGCAAGCAAGGTAAGTTTAACGCAGCTATACATGGACCGTTGCCCGAGCACTGTAAGGTTGGATCGGCTTAAGGCTAAGCGACAACTTTTGTAATTATTGTGAAATTATTTACCTGTATAAAGCGAAGATACCAAAACAATATTAACAGCAACAAGAAACAACTTTACACGATCAGCGCTATAAAATGGCCACCAGAAATCATACTAACAATATATTTTCCAAATTCAGTAGAATTCCCTAGAGCTCATAGATTTTTAAAAACTGATACAGAAATAAAAGATGTGGCTAGACAACCAAGCATACAGTAAGCAATTGCTGGAAACTCGAGACAATTATTACATATCAACTTAATTTTACATTCATGCAAAAACAGCACGTAACAATGACCTATTTTGTTCCTTTGGGATAAATACGTTTATCTTTTCATGGGTGTTTCCACTATCGGTTCTCACCTTGATCAGATTGTTTTACGTTTCCAGCTTTTTTGTATTTTCTTTGAAAATATACAGATGTCTTGCTTTTTTACAACTTCGTTAATTGACTTTTTTAATAGTCTTGCTAAATTTATTAGTTTTTATGGAAATAATCCATAAGGATGAAACACCATAAGTTCCGTACTGTTATCCACTCATTTTCCTGTATTTATACAACAAGGAAGCTTTGATTGGTTAATGGCTTTCTAAGTATACACTTAGGAAATATAATGTATCTACAATTTTTACTAGTTTATTCGCCTCCAGTTCAGGCATAACTTATGGCCAATAAAAACTGTTTTGAACATATCTGCTTCTTTAAAATCTTTTCCCAACAGTGCTTTTCTGTTTCAGCTTGTCCATACTTAATCGTTTGGATGTCGCCTATCTATTGTTTTGGTGCTGCAGCAGGCTTTACAGATAAATCCCGAAATTCGTAAAACATTACAGCATGTTGACATCGTCGACTGCTCATTGTCTGGTAAGTCCGGAAAATAAAGTAATTGAAAGATTTATGGACTGTATAAAATGTTTGCGAGGTTAGGCTCTCTCCTTCTACACCGACAATCGCGTTAGTGCTATTATAATTGTTTCTACCAATATGTACTTGTACTGCGTATGGAGTATTAAATTAGTTGGCTGAATTTACTTTATACTTCGAAATTCATAATTTCTCTCTCTCTCACATATACTCTAACTTGAATCATTTAACATTCCAGTGTGTATATCTAGTTAAGGGAGGGAACGACTTCCAATATTGGAAAAGTATTTACGGATTTTACAATATCGAGTAAACTTCCTAACTTCAACGTAGATCATAAGCTTCGTTCCAGAAAATTTAATAATATCCGCTCGCTTTACGGTCCATCAAGCTAGTTTTTCCGAAACTTTCAATACGGAACTTAGTCACGAAGGCCGCAGAAGTCGGATAGCTACAGAACGCGACATGAGCCATAAAGTTTAACATGCTATTACTCGGTGCACATCAAAAATAAATGTATAATGGCGAAAAGCGGTGCGAGGGCCGAATTGAGATTTTATTACGGCATATGAGTAAAAGCGCTGAAAGTTTAGGGCCGTATAACAACCGTTATGCTAATGCAGGAGTAACTACCTGGAATTTTACTCGTACTTCCCCCGATTTTCTGCCCAATTTTCCCTGTTTGCCTAGGCGCCTTCCTAAACAATAGCTGTGCCTAAACCCTCCGAAATGATTCGAGGAGCTAATTTCAGGTAAGCGTCGACATGCCAAGAAAAAATCGCAGCTAAATTTCGGCGAACTCCCAGATTTCATTACGGGCATAAACATAAACTTAAACTAGCCAGTGTAATATACAGAGATAGTAGTTATTGTTATTAACAAGAACCTTTATGAGGGTGTAGTAGCTACGCAGCTCACTTTATAACACCTGGGAGCAACTTTGTCATTCCCTTTGCCTCAGCTTGATTATTTATGAGCCCGACTTGAGCTGCAACGCAGATTGGCTTGTATATCTAGAGAATGGTAATAGGTAGTGTAAATTCGCCCGGAACTAAGTCTTTATTTATACCCTTATGTTTATATAGGTCTACTGATCTACTCGGGGATAAACACAGGGTGCCTGATATATCAATACTTGTTATGCTGCTGTTTAATTCTCAAGTATGCTAGGAAGGCCTTTAGAAGGATAATTTACACAGCTATTGAAAATTCAAGGGGGTTTGAACGGCAACATGTGAGGAACAAGGGAATAAAAGGGAAAGCGTCGCAAAATTTTAATTTGTAATATTTGAATTTGTCTTATTGGTACGTAAACAGCGATTATAACTTTTAGCAAAGAAAATTCAATATCATGTGCAACTCTTCGGAATGGCTTCATATTCCTTCCCCTTCGTTTTCTTCCCCACGTGTCGTAACCGTGCATAAGATAAAACTCTGAGTTTTCCCAATATGGAAAAGCTGAACTATAAAGCAAATTTTAGATAGGAATGTAGAAGAAGTGGAAAAATAATTGAATAGGAAAAAAAATAAAATAATTATAAAGAAATGGTAGCGAGCTGAAGATGTGCAACAGAATGTGGCAAAATATAATATATAAACAACTATAACCATTATATAGTTGCAGCCGAATTGAACACAGCCGATGTAGAATCTAAAAAAGACAGCAGAATAACTCAAATAAATCTTTCCCTGTATGATGAGGTGGATGAAATCATACTTCTCCGGATGTCGCATCACACTCCCCAAGTATCATAGTTTTTTGGTTTTGACCATGGTGATGATTCTTTTATCTTATCCTCTTCACATCATAACTGCTTCGTTGGAAACACGCTTCATGTAACTGATTTGCAGTATACGGCGGTAGCACCACATCTCGAACGCTTCGATTCCTTTCATTACGGCATCCATAAGGGTTGAAGACTTATTGGAGCTTATAGAACGCAGATCTTGCCTTCTCAATGCGACATAAAATCTCCAGAAAGTGATCCTAGTCTTCTCCAACCGTAGATCCGAGGAAATTCATCTTGGCGAGCATCTGAAATATTTTTGTTCCGACTCTTATTCGTCTACCTGCTGCTGGGTTCTTAGTCACTACCATGTACTTGGTCTTCTTGACGTTCGTTCATAGTCAGACCTCTAATACTCGATCAGAACGCAATTTAGGAATCTCAACCATTTCTCGCTGTTGGTGTACACAACGATGTCATCTCCATGTCGGATGTGATTCACCAGCACTCTGTTAATGTTGATCCCTGAAGATGTGCTCAGTATAGCAGTTGTAGGTCAAGGAAGATAATATACCTACATCCGAATATCTTAGCGTGGATGATACAGAAAAGAAGCTCAAAGGAGTGGTGCATGATCCTCTTGGTTCGGTAGTCTCTACATTGCTTCGCACTCGTTTTCTTCAAAAGGGTCACAAATGTTGATTTTAGCCACTCGGATAGTATGTTCCCGCTATTGTACACCTGGTTACACACACAACAAGGCAGCGAAATACCCTTGTCTTCTAGCAGTTTTAGAACTTGGATTTCATTTAAACTTATTTTCTTCCCGCTCTTCGCCTTGCTAATCGCAGTTTCTGCCTCCTATTTGGTGATAGCTTTATAGCTTTGGAGATACCATGGTCGCTATGATATGCGTCTTTGAATAGCTCTTCCACATATAGCTTTCATACTTTCAGTTACTGATTCAGGTTGCCCACACACATGTTTTAATTATTCTAGCGGAAGTAGGAATATAGTACACAAAAAAGATGTCTTAATGCAAAAGGGTGTTAGGTAAGGGTGTGCTCTACTTACAGCCCTAGTCAACCTCTAGATCTACACAAGCTGCATTAAATATTTCAAAGACGCAGAACGTCTAAAAGTTAAAGTATATGGAGAGGTAGAAGACGTGATAAGATACGCTGGTACGCAGCAATTATAGCAGGACACAATTGGAGCAGTTACTAAATGAATTGGATCTAACTGTGCAGGAGTACGACATAAAGACTACCCATTTTAGTAAAAAATATCGTTCTTGAAGAAACAGTAGACATGGATCAGAAACTGAAGGGAAAAAATTGAAAAGGTTCAAAGAGTCTCCGATGTGGTTAACGCTGTAGATAAAGGTGCAAGAAGCAAAAAATGAATTATACATTCCAAGATAATGTTATTAAAAAGAAGCAGCCACTTATGTCGAATAGAATCGCAATAGTTAGAATAAAAACAACTATTAAAAAATGAATATCTGAAAGAAGAAGAATAATAACGGACTTGATTAATGTCTATCACAGCATCACATTCTTCCACGCAACGTGAATTTGCAATGTCGATATTGATCATACTATGATATTTCTTATCAGCTGAACAATAATCTAAGAGGTCGTGAACATATCTAACGTGTAGCTTGTGAACTGTCCTCTGCTTCCTTCTTAAGGTCGTTTATGGCTTGTCGTGATCGTCATCTATCACAAAAATCTTCCTGTCGTGAGCGATCTTAATAACCGATCATGGATACTAGGTGATTTGTGGGGTCAGTCAGCTTTAGTTTTTATTTTATCTGTAGCGCTGTTTTTATAGAACAATTATCAAAATGTGTTCACAAGCATGTAATGTTAACTTTTCCTAAGAATTAAGTAATATGCATAAATCTAATTATATAATTTTCCCCTCGATTATCATTTCCTATTCTATGTTTAAGATCTCTTATATCTCTCTTTATTTTTATTACACAGATTTTTCCTCCTCCATTCTCATTGTATGGAAAAGATGTAGTCAATTCATTGTAAAGATCGAATGAGTTACTAACTCATTATATTTTCTACTTGTAGAATGAATCTTCGCAATATGCCTTTCCATAAGATACTTTTTAACCCTTAATTATTTGAAGTGTTTTTAACTATTTACTGGCATTCATATTTCGTCAAGTTGTGGTTCCAGGTATCGAGACTTCGTAGGTGGCTCCTTATCATAACAAAAAGGTCTACGAGTTATGTTTACTTAACGCCGATTGTATTTTCTTGAAAACAATTTATTTAATTCTCAAAACACATTAGACATAAAATACGACGGCGCTCTGCTCAACACGTACTAGAACAGACTAACCTCAGTCTAAGAATAGAAATACACTGCATAAAGCATCTTAAAAATAAAATAAGGAATCCTAGGTGCCTACAAAGCGCATTTCGTTCGCACAGGTGTTAACTATGAACAGCTTGCAAGTTCGGCACGAAACAAGCCCATCTTTAAGCCATAAAGCATTTCTAAATACCTACTTAGCTCGCGTACATTCAGTTGTTCCAGAGAATGCATTGCATATTTAAGTATTCCACTGGTTATTTTACCTTATCCATTAGTAAAATAAATTGTAGGGACTTTGTACACTGTCCTGACCCTCTTGCTGTTTTTGTACGTACTTTGAATTGCTAAAATTAAATCTTCGTCAACTCCGTTACCTCTCCATTAAATTCAACTACCTTCCCTATGATCTATGAATCTTTCTAAATGTAAAGATCTTATTTTGGGCATTTTTGTTAAACCTAAGTCCGCATTGGAATTCCCCTAAGTATTTGTTATATCTGTGCTGTTGTGGTCATGAGCGAAATCCTTGTATACTTCCTAAAGAGTTTACAATGGCTTTCATGTAGATATGAACTATTAGAATAATTTCGAACGCCAACAACAGCAATGCTACGTTGCTAGTCTACCAAGAGATATATCAACAAGTCCTAAAATCAGACCAGTAAGCAAACCATACCACTAACTTATCAACCCATAACGACAAACTTAATGACGTTGAAGTTCTCCGAGGCAATGCTAGTAGATAGGAACTTGAAAAATGGGCAAGTCTACTACAAAGCATTATGAAAGGTTCTGCTGCCTTTAAACATAGGTTGTCAGCTAGAACAGTTCGAATAGAATCTATTTATAACAACATTCAAGAAATTAAGATTCTTCTTTACTACTTTATGTGGACTTTTCTTAAAATTTGTTGATCTTCTGCGTTTAAAACCTCTTGCATTCGTCGTCTTCTTTTTTTAACAGTATGATGTGGATTGGGTGGACGATACACATTGCTGTTTTATTGCTCACCTTTCTATCTTTCTTGTCAACACTATTACTGCAGCTTTATTTTCCCTTCTTCTCAACTACCTCAGCTGCTCATCTACTACGTTTCTCATTTCTACGGTTGACTTCCAAGATGATTTTCTTTATAGCGCTTTTATTTTAGCATAACGATATTTAATCATTAGTTTTTCGCTCTCAATGTCTACATTTTTGAATATAGAAAAAAAATCATTAAAAGTTTGTCTTTTTTTCTGGTATATATTTTGGTAGTGTTTTCTTTTCCTGTTTGGTATATTTTATATCGTCTTCATTGTTCTATGTTCCTATTCATTATTCTTGGCCTTCATTTAAACACTAACGTTGTCAATTCCAAAACCCTCACAGCTATTCGGGCAATAGACAGAAATGTATAAGCAAATATAGCACTTCTTCTAAAATAAGGTGCTGAGAGTTTTGCAGTTCAACCTGAGTCTTCTCTTCAAGTAAAAAAAATCCCTGAAAAATTGAGCTTAGCGGTTCCAGCAAAGAATATACTCACATAAAACAGCTTGAAGGAGCAATTATATACAGTATAGTTCATTAGCACAAATTTAAAGCCTTTTTGTGGACTTCTCTATTTTCAAATACCCCTATTATAGTTTCAAACTCGCACGTACCCTCGCGCAGAGCTAGCGTTTAAATCAAACAAATTGTCTTCAAGCATACAGGTACTGGGCAATGTAACCATTGCAGAACCGATGCCCATTCTGATAACTTAAATAAATTATCGAATCATTCCTTTACATCTCGCATGGAACGGCGCGAATTCTCCCGTCGATAATCTTGAAGTTGGTCCTTTTGGGTGCATCGAAACTCAGATATCAAGAACGATTTCCATTTTCGAACGGTTATTTTTCGACCTACTTTTGGCCACTAGCACGGCCAACATTTCGCTCAATGCTCTGAAACAGAACCTTTCCGTAATTTTCGCATATTTGGTCGATTTATAATTATTGTATTCCTCTGTAGAATTTCTCCATGGTTAAGTATCTACTAGAAATCTTGTCTATCGCGCGATGTGACGTCACAAGTAGCAGGTAAAGTTCTTAGAGGTTGTTTGTTATTGTAGCGACCTTCTACTAGAGGTAGCTGAATGTGTTTTTGTAAATGTTATCTTAATACAGTTCTTAAATTTACTTTATGCTTTCCATTTGTAAAACGACTTGCAGTTGCGTGTTTCCTTGCAGTAAAATAAGAATTTCAGAAGCCTCACAAGATAAGTCTTTAACATCTCAAGCTGAACATGTACATTTTCCATCGCCGGCGGGGGGGGGGGGGCATTCTAATAGTAGGTATTTTTCCCAATACATCTCCAGCAGACAAAAAAACACGAGGTAGAATTTGTGCTCGTTCTTTTTCTGTTACAATTGTTTTGACAATCATATGCGAGTTTAATCCAAGACCCCATAAAGCTGAGCTACTAACTGGACCCTTTTTAAGGGTTTCAGGGTTGCTGCCTCATGTGGGGTTTGTATTACAAGATGCATGTTGTTTTAAATTAACTGAAACTTTTGTAGTACAGCCAAGAACAAACAAGCAAGGCTCTAGGCCTTATGATAATTTTTTGCTCGTTACACGGAACAGGTCTCTCCGTGTTTAAATTATGTAATCTTTGAAACACCGATAGTCTACTAGTCTCCTTCTGTAGAACCTTGTTCGATGTGTACTCATTCCTGCAATGTGATCAGATTTATTACCAAAATTGTTTATTGGCTAACGTGCACACAGTGCCCAAAAATTCCCATTACCCCAAAAATGCATGTTTATCCAGCGAAAGCGCCGTAAAAAACGAGGCGCAACAGCCGAAGCTGACACATTTCGATAGGGAAACGCGAACAAAATCACCTGTCAGCAGTCGCTGGAAATTTTATAACGAGTTGGAGAGCAAACTTATGTATTTGCTTAAATTTAATGCGATGAAAAGGCGTAAAGGCCGAGAAGCCGAACAAGTCGGGAAGCATTGATGGACGAATACGCTCCGGGGAATTAAGTTCATCGCGGTGTTACATTCATTTCTCTGTTTTTACTAACGCTACATTTTTTATTTCGCGAAAGCAGCCGGTTAATGCATACGAAGTGCTCCTAAAAGCAGGCCCTAATGATTCTTCAGCAGGTAATAAATAATGGATACAGTTCTCCGGCCTGCAGGCGGGAAGCAACCCGCATTAAGCAAAATTTAATAGAGAACAATTATTTTACTTTCTGCATTGAGGATTAGAACTGAACAATAGGAGGGAAAACTAAATTCTATTGTGCAGCATAAATCTACGGAAAGAGTTGCCATAATATACTGTGTATAGAATGCTACAAACATAAAAGTGGACTGGGATAACATGCTCAGAGGCTGTTTGAGTAAATTTTCGACATTTCATTTCGCTACTCTGCGAAATATCTACATTAAACTTAACCACCTACATTATGTTGCCACTACTGCTTCAAAATTACAGATACGAGAATGACAGACAAATACAGAAATTTTTATGTCGAACTCATAATGTACAACGACGCCTATAATTGGCCTAACGGCTGTTGGCTGAGTACGAAATAAATAAAAAAAATATTAAATTATAATATTTAAATGCCTTTGTAATTTTATTAGCTACCTAAACATTTATCTAAATTTTTATTTATTGTTCAATTCAATTCAATCATAAACTCATTATTAGGATAACAAGCTCTGGAAACACGAAAAAGTCGCTCGCAGGTTCGGTCTCTACAGAAATTGGTTCTATGACAACTTTGTTAATTAGTATTAGGTCAAACGGAAATCAAAGAAATTTGACCTCAATATAACTACAAAATAACTCATACGCCTTTGTTAGTATAAAGACCTTCACAAACAAATTGTTATAAAAATAATCGAACTCAATATTTCATAATCAATCTAGAAAACAAATCTTTATTACTGAGCATGTAATTAAGTCAAACTGTCTAGATTACTTTGCAACACTAGCTGAATATTTCAGTCACACGGATGACCTCGTCGCGGTTAGCACAGCAGGCTATGTGGATCCACACAAATCAAGCCACACCAGGGCCCCTGCTGCTACTGCAACGTCCAGTAGAATCAGCTTCTTACGACTTCTCCGAAGTCACCAATAATGGAAGGCACCCGAGACGACTCCAAGTTTCTATGGCAACAACCAATCCTTCTCTGATAGCTGCATGGTACCTCAAACCAACTCGTAACGTCTACAAATACGCTGCTCCTTGCCGAAATATTCTATTAGAATGGTGCACCAAACAACTCCAAAGTTACCAGCATGACCACTCAAATCAACTCAAGGGTACACCAATATCACCCAACACAATAAATCAATAATTATGGGTAATTTAGATGTAATTATTAACACTTTTAGATCTACAAAATTCGGAACCCATCACAGAACTTTGTTGATGTGCTCCAGAAATCAGTCATATTTTGACAGTTCAAATAAAGCACCTTTTTCGATCACAATATTAATCCAGATAAAACATGTTCTATATCAATATCAATCATGGTTGATCTTACGTTTGATTATGTACCTGCTGTACATATTTACATGGAATTTTAAAAACGTATCTTACCCTCATAACGTATTGCAAATCGATACTAAATTTAATATGCCTTAATATTATTAGCACATCTTTACAAGGTTCTCATTACTAAATATTAACGATTAAATTATAATCGATAATTTTTTTTTATTTTATTTATTTATTTTACGTTTCAACTGGCATAACTAAATAGAACTGCTACGAGCATAATACCATAGCAGTATATGCAACCAAATTAACAACTGTGCACAAACTATAAGCTCTTACTGTACAAACAAGTATATGCCACCCAACTGACAATAAGATAACAGAAGTCAACTGCAGTGTATAACATAAATTAACAACTAATTATACCTTATGCAACAATATATCTCAGTTTGGGGTTTGTACAAAATATAATAGCAAACGATTACTAGTATAAATAATGCGCCAGATGTAGATTATTTACTTTCAAATATAGAATTTACGAGGCGCAACGTCAGCTTGATCGCCTGAATTATTTTCTAGCACAAATGAATTCATTCAAAATTTATCAAATCGATTGATTGCCCTGTTTTATAATTTCATCGTCGCTAAATTTTCTCGACTCCAATCCATTTCCTGTGTGCATTTGTTATTGACTTAATTGAGAATCAACATGTGCAAATAATTTACATACCGTAAACAGTTAGGCAATTAATTCATGACCGATGGCTCCATTTAGCATTTGCAGGTTATTATTCTCCAAATAAGCTTTGTTTAGTCGTTTTATACTGCTGACAGACATTAATAATACTAATTATTTCAACGCCTCGATTGCTACATATTTTGTGGCCAGTTTTATATTTTACATTGGAATTCAGGAAACAAATCTACTTTTCCATTTTCATTCAAATAACTTCAGAGATTTTTTGAAATTCTCCATATTTAATAAACTCTGTTATGGTTGTAGTTTATTGACTAATAAATGTCGATATGGCTAACAACCGCAAATGGTGGTCATGTTTTTTCTATTAAGGCCCGCCAAAGAGTTGGAAGACGATTTATTGTTTTACATAAAAAGCCAATTCAGTACAAAAATATTTATAACAGCTGGAAAGCTGTCATTTTAAAGAGATTGGTGGGAAATTAATAATTGCTTTCAGCAATATCTGCATTACGTGATATCGTAAATTAGAGTGGCTTGTGTAATGGGGCGCCTCCTACGCCACTAAATTTTTATTAATTAATTTTTCCTTTCCTATTGTCAGCTAGCTCAATAGCAGTGAGACCTTTCTTACTTTAATTACACACGATCATGATTTAAGAAAGTTTCTGTTAAAATAAACCCGAAGTTGAACCATCTTCGTGCTAACCTGAAAATATTAGCTTGAAAAGTTAATTTGTTTGGACGCAAATCAACAACAAACATTTATATTTCTCTATAAAGGACACAATGTTAAATAAAACTAGTGTTATTTACTGAAACATGCAGCAAATGTCCATTTCTGCTAAGCATTTATATGCACAGCAATATTAAATCAACCGTCAAAAAATTCTTTCTAATGGGAAATTATACAAGCAACAATATTTAATGATCCTATATGCGCACAAGGCTCCTCTTCTTGGCAATAGTTACATTAATATGCGCAATACTGTTTCTACTCCCCATTTCTATTAACACTGATTAATTCGCCCAGTCGGCTGGGTTCTAAGATTTATTCAATCTATTTGAAACAATAAGAAAGCCGACCTGCGATTAATTAATAAAATAAGCAATGGTAGTAAAAATCGCAGATCAACCCCCCTACCATTTATACACCACGGCAGCTCTGAAAAACTGTTTCTTACTCACCGCGATGGCCGACTAGCTCAAATATCGGCGGCCTTAGATCGTAGGTTCAGATCATCAGCTATGTACCCTGGAATGTCTTCAAAAAAAGGAAAGGAAAATGGAAATGGGCGCCAGAAATCAAAAGATATCAAATAACAAGAAGAAAAATAAATTGCAAGTGACTAGCGTTTAATTAATCAACAATAAGAAGTTTTGAAATGTCAATAATCAATAATCAGAACAATTAAAATGTAAATAATGTAATGACAAAATTGTGTATCTTAACTGAAGGTTTCGACACGCATAAAATTAAGAACCCCTTTCGGGTTATTATAATAATTTACCAAAACCACTCGTGGGATAAGCTTATCACAGTCATCTAATAAAACCTTCTGTTAGGCTATTGAAAATAAATAGCGTGACTGTACCTTTTACATAGGGTCGAAACACACATCAAGAATAGCAAAATTTATAAACTGTGCGTAATTAAATATAAGCATTAAAATTCAAATATTAAAACAAGAGCATGTATGAAATTGAACATTACAGGTTAATAATGGCAAAACGTATGAATATAAATTTTAAATATTGACGGGTTTAAAATACACAGATGTAAATTTCTGGTATTGAAAATAAGTCGAAGTAATATAAATCTCGGAGTAGCACCTACTAACCTCGAAACGTAAGCTGGACGTGAACGGCAATAATCATTGTTGAAGTCGCCGGGGAAGCGCCGAAAATTGCTGCAATAGCATCTTCAAACGGCAGCAAATACGCCGGACCCAGCAGGTGTCGAAAATGCGATAAGACTTGGCCTCCGAGATAAACTCGTTGTTGAAACGGATAATTAAGATTAAGAGCTAAGAAAGATATAATTAGTATGGAGATAATAAAACAGAAAAAGCGCAATCGTACCTGATTACAATCAGCCCTTAGAAAATACACTGCTCGTTGAAATTGGTTGAGCGCACGTAATTCGACATAATTAAAAACAAGGCTTAGCCGCGCCGGTATCGGCGGGCTCAAGCGAAGACAGCAAAGTGCCCGGACGAAGAATTTCGTTTCCTCGAGGAAGGCTCGCACTCTGATAAGAGATAGCACAGGTCAAAAGAGCAAATTGCAAACGATAGGAACTTGATCCAGGTACAAAATGCGTTGGTTTGGAAAATTTACGAATTCGAAATGCAAAAGGAATTATAATTTAACTAAAAATATACAGGTTAAGCCTGAAATAATTGGATAAATGGCGAAACAATTAGGCAAAGCCAAAAAATTGTTTCATATTAGCCTGCAACGCATACGCTACCTCGCTCACACACCAAACAATAACATTAAATTACCCTAACAACTGTTTAGAATGTCTATATGTTGGCAGACAAGTGCCCACATACTCAGGCTCGGCCAGCACAGAACACAGGGAAAATGTGCTCCAGCACACCATAACTCGCACGGCTTCTTTGCTCTAGGTACTCTTGCATGCCTAAATAAGGTATTAAAGCACCCACCTGCAGTGATTTCTGCCACATGCCGATTGTGTAACACCTGGGCTGTAGCCCTTGGCAGTTGTTTATGGTGATGCCTTTTTAATTGCGCTACTCGTCTGCTGCTTCCGTTGGCGCCTTCATGGATTCAGCTAGCCAAATTGCGCCGTCTGCAGTATTCCTACTCACACTGAGTCGCTTACCGGCCGCTCTTTCTCTTTCCTCCCCTCATTACGCTTTCCCCACGACGCATAAAAGCTCGGCTTTAAACTAACGCGGTGTTTAGCTTCAAAACTAGGTCACTCGGCGCTCACGCGAACGAGTATCAGTCAGATACTTGGCCTTGGTTCTATTTAATTGTGTGATCATCTAGCTTATCAGTTCATATCTACCAGCTATGCAGAAGCGTTTTGATGCTACCCGCTAAAAAGTGTTGTTGTTGAAATTTGTTTTTACTTTTAGTTGAGTAGGTTTGAAGTGATACTTAAGCTTGTTTGTGCTACGATACTTCTCTTTGTATTGTAAATGAAGGTCGACCGGAGTAAGTATGCAAATTTTACCGAGAAAACGTGAAATAGAGCCATCAACGCTATCAATTCGGAATTGTCAAAACACAGGATTTCCATAAAAATACATCTCAGTTGTAACTACATTCAGGAAAGCAAACACGAAATATGGGGCCAAACTGTCCTAATATCTTACGAGGAGAAAACTATCGTCGCAGTTACAAATTAAGGATATTCGTACGTAAAGATGGGTATCCAATATTTGGTTAAGAGTTGTTTGGAGAAGGTAGACTAAACTCAAATAAAAATCGAGACGACTTGCCAAAAAAGACCTGTGTACCTCATTCATTCAAAGTACGATTAGTATAAAATATTAAAGAGTTAGAGCGGGGTGTTAAAGGAAATCTTGAATAATTATTGTGTAACGATACCTCCAAGGAAAACTTTTGGCATAAAAATAATTTTAATTATTTTAAATTTTGCATATCGCCATGTTGCTACATTTCAGCTTAGTATTTTATTGCACGTTTTGAGTGAGAGTAACTCGGTGCGCTGTTCTGCAGTGCGCGTCTTCAACGTAGCTGTTTTCCCCACTATTAGAAACCGCAGTCTGAATTCGCGATAACGCGGGCACCAAAAGCGTATAAAAGCACGCGCTCCAGGCAGAATAAACAATTCTTTGAGTCCGCTTTCCTTAACCAATAACCACTCCTAAATTCAAAGAACCTACCTAGGTTGTGCACAGGCGCCAGTTTAAGTGCCGTGCATAACCAGTCTTTCCTTAAACCACAATTGAACTTGGCGCTGGTCTGTAATAATTTCAACTCCTTCCTGTCCTGGTGAACGCTTCGGCGACGGTTTAAGTGACGAGCATTCGCCTAGCACCCCGATTGGGACATTGGCGCTGGTTCATGTGACGTGTCCATCTTTCCCGTACTTTCTACTGAACACCGTGTATGGTATAACTCAAAACCATACGGGGAAGCTACAAATGTGGGGCATTAAACACTACATAAATTATCCTACTTCCTGCCTTCCCCCTCCTATGAATCCAATTTTTACTATAAGACACAAATACATCTAGCGGCGGCAGGAACAAAGAACTACGAAATCGTCCGTTACGAAATTATAGTAGCCTAATCCGTACAAAGGTGAGCTCACCTTCGAAATCCACGGACAATGCAGCACTCCTATCACCTAATAACAATCATTCTGTTCACAGTATCATGGCCCAAGCATAGAGCAATCCGAGGTCCAATGCAACTGGAGAATTAAGGAATGATTTCTCCTGTTGTGTTACATTTTTGTAACGCCAGAGTAGAGAAGTTACAATTTTGGTAGAGTAAAACTCTGCTTTAAGGACTTGAACAGGTTTGTTATCTGTAACAAACCTGTTAAACTCTGAGACAAACTGTTTTGGCAAGATCAAAGGTTGTCAGAAGCAGAAGAAAGTAGCATGCAGAGACAGTCTTTGATTCATCAAAAAGTACTCCTTGTGCTCATCGTGTAATGGTTGCGAAAGCTGTGCTAATGACAAATTGCTTCAATGCGTTGTGTATAAATTTAACCATTAGATATTTGTGCCTTTCACCCAATTAAAATTACTTGAACGAAAGAGTTTAAAAAGTGGAAAAATCAAATCCGGTTGTTTTCCTAAAAGACCAACCTCTCAGGTAACTTGAAAATTTTTGACCAAAAAAAGTTCGTTTTTGACGGAACTGCATTATATTCCATAAATTTTAACCGAGTTCTACAAACAATTCTCGAAGAAGTGGACGTTATGTTAGAATCAATTATTTAAAAAAGTATATGAATATTTCAATGCACGAAATGTAAAACACAATATATAAAAATCATGCGCTTTATAACTTAGTAAGTAAAAAATATAATTTTGTTCATAAAATTAATCGTCGTTTCAACTCATTTAACATTGTGGGTGACTTAAATAACAACTTTTACATTTTTTACGAGGAGGGAGGTATTTAAATTTACTTTAAGAGCGTCTATCTGTAGATCACGTTTAAGTTTTGCCATTTTTACTTCTTTAACTTTTGTCGGTTTAATTTCTACAAGCACACATACGTCAAGCCACCCTACGAGGACTACATCAACACCGCACATCCGGCAACCGACTTCAAGAGAAGATCTGGGCACATTCTTGCTGCGGCCGAGGTTCGAACGGGCATGCAAAGAAAGTTTCGCAGGTTAGTGGTGAAGCCAATATAAATTATACCAATGTGTACCTGCTGAGAGGCTGATTAGACGTCGCTGTATAACAGAGCCCAAGCGATTTATTTCCTGTGTAAAATTAAAATTGAAAAATCCAAGTGCAGACGTGAGGTTAGGATCCTTCCTTGGCTTGGGGTTAAAACAATCAAGGTGCGGTTGTTGCCTGAAAGAAACAAAAGATAGCTACTGACGTTACTAGAAAGCGGGAAATGATGAATTTACCTGTGAGATTTACTCATTGAGTTGTATTTAATTAACTAAAAACCACCAAACGACAATCATTTGATCGAACTTTTAGAAACGTAATTTCATTTAGATCTGATGTAGCATTTTAGCGGGTATCTGAACTACGTACATGGGCGTACGCTAGAATTTAAAAAAAATAATTGGGGACCCACACCTTGTGTTAAGATCTCTGCTTACCTGAGCTAGCCAACATTAATTTAATTTACAATTAGATTTTATCTAAAAGTAGGGGCATACGAGCATCAATTCAAGTCAAACATAAAGTAACTCACAATAATTATCCCTGAGCGTTTCATAAATCTGTAATATTTGCTGAACCCAAAAGAAATTTATGTTAGCGATGGGAGGCTCTAGCTAAATTTTATTTTCATTATTAATTCTTATAGTAAAGCCGTATAACCATTACAACATAAATAAATTTTTTTTTCACTTTTTAAGCTGTCACCAGCAAATTTTATTCAATTGTCTCCTTGAATTGTTAAAACAATTGCATATCAATATAAATAAGTTAAATTAATTCCTTATAACAATTAAACACCTTAAAACTAATATTTTTACAAACTTTTGCTTAATTACTAAATTTGTCCATTACTTTTGTTAATTTTGTCTTTCACATCACTCTGTCCCGCACTTATTAAACGTCCTTTTTCATAATGTTCTTTCTTTCGTGAACTTCCACAAGAAACACTTCAGAGTTCAACTAAAAGTCCATTTCATTTTTCCACTCCTGCATCAAATTAATGTTCGGATTTTCAAATAAACTTGCATGTTAATTATTCATTTTCTTCCCTTTATTTGCCTTCAGATTTATTCCTGTGTGCTCTTTGCACTCTGTTTTACCTTCTGCATTTTTATACCTTTCAAGAATATGCTCAAAGAGAAATTTATACAACGATTTCTGACTTGCAATTTACCTCGACAAGCATGTGACCATTCTTTTCATAATCGAATTACTAATACATGGATTGTCTTTTGCATTTTACCATCCCCTTTTAATATTCTAAACTAATTAAATATTGTGGTCCCATTCCTATTAGGTTTAGAACTCTGCCTTTCCTTTTATGTTACTATTTTAATACTTACTGCAGGCATTGCTTTGCCAATATGAATGCTAATTCAAAATTGATTTTATTTTATTTGTTGCCATTAAATCCTATCTCCCATTCTGAGCCTTTATGACCTATTCATTAGTTTGCTGTGCTCGAGATGTGCGATTCAGGGCTTAAGACCATCTCACTATATGCACACGGTAACTGTTAAATAAAAAAACTGAAATTAACTGGCTTCAATAAACATAAAATGAAAGTCAAATAATATATTAGTTCATCGTGTAGAATTTCATAGTACCACAAATTGATCATAGTTTCCTGGTAGTACTATCAAAACATGGAACTAAGACTTAGTGCGTATAAGAAGTATTACTAGAAACAAGAGAATTTGACAAACCACTAGATATCTTCACGACAAACGCAGCTTTAACACTGCGGCACAAAATATTAAAATCTTTCGGACCTATTTACAAAAACAACTCGATACAGTAATATCTCGAGATACTGACGTCAACAAAAATCATTAATTGCAATTAAGCACAAAATGGTAAAGAATAGGTGGAAGAGTTGGCTAGACATCTGGTAAGAGTATTGCAGCAATTCTCACTTCAAATATCTTTAGAAGAATAGCAAGAAGTTGCTCAATGCTTAATAAATTAAGAGAACTACAGAGAAATAATACTTAATAACTGCAAAAATCGTTCAAGAGGTACTGCAAATGTGTTAAAGAGTATACAATGATCTCCTGACTATTTTCCTAATCGACAGAAAATTGGAAAATCGGCCCAAGAAATGAAGTAATATTGTCCTATAGAATTAAAGGCGTTAAGTGCTTGGTCGCAATGCAAGCCGAGTTGAATAGAGGTAGAAAGTTAAACAACCGCTGAGTAGTGGTCGTGTAGTAGCGATTGATGTTGAGCCAAAGTAAAAATTCTTATTTATTTATTTATCGTATGGCGATCTACAAATTCACTTATAAAGATAAAGAAAGTGTGTACATATATATGTATAAAACTGTCACTGACTAACAATTAAGATAAATATATTATATTATGCGAATACATTTGAAGTATAGGCTATGGGTTATAAATCGATATCCAGGGAGGTCAACCAGTTCACGGCAGCAGGAGTGGCATTCAAAATCTCGTTCCATTCTCCTTCAAATCTTCTTATTGGACACTCGTGGGCTATATGAGCTACAGTTTGATCTGGCGCCCCACAGTCTCATTCCTGGGTGTCCGAGAGTCCCCACTTGTACAACATGGACTTGCATCTGGCGTGGCCAGTTCTGATGCGGTTAAGGCTACACCATGCTTTCCTAGACATTTGCATTCCTGGGAGAGGAACGGTAGGATCCTCATGGTCGTTATGGTTAAAATCATGATTGGATGTCCATTTAGTTTTCCAAGCTTCTCTGATATGAAATGGTTCTTGATGGGTTAGTACCTTATCTTGCCAAATGGGTTTTCGGGACTTAAGACGGCGGCCTGGAACATTATCCAATATCATGTGGATTGGTAGATTTCTAGGGTGTTTAGGATCGTGTAGTTTGTCCCACTCGCGAACAGTAGCTTGTTCTCTCCTCAGGTCTGGTGGTGCTAAATTCGTTAGTGCGTGAAGCCAAGGTACTGGAGTGGACTTTAGGGTTCCTGATATGATTCTCATGGTATCATTGAGGTGCACATCGACTTTGTTAGTATGGGAACTCTTGTACCACACTGGTGCACAATATTCTGCCGTTAAAAAAACAAGTGATTGAGCTGCCGTTCGTAGTGTTTTTGCTTTTTCTCCCCAAGTAGTCCCAGCCAGTTTTCTAATTATGTTGTTCCTGGTTTTTAGTTTTTGTCCAGTTATCTCCAAATGTCTTTTATATGTTAGGGACCGGTCTAGTGTAACGCCAAGGTATTTGGGGTGGCTGTTGTGTTTTACTCTTTTACCACAGAATGTGACATTCAGGTCTTTATTTGCAAGGCGGTTATTAAGATGGAATGCGCATACCTCGGTTTTGCTTGGGTTTGGGCATAGTCGCCACTGTTTGTAGTATCTCCCGAGGTTTTCTAAGTCCGCCGTTAGAGTTTCCTCACCATCCTCAAGAAGCCTGCTTCTTTATGGAAGTACATTTAACGGCCCTTGTGGCAACTCTACGATCTTTGTCGGATCATTCACTTTTTTGACATTAAGTTAAAGTTATGTAAAATATTCATCGTGCAAAGCTTATATTGTTTAACTACTTCGGATTCAGAAGCTTTTTACGGTAGCTTATAAAAATTAACAGATGATATATTCAACTATTCTGGATTATGACACACAAATGTGGATTTAGGGCTTAGAGTTTTGTGAAATAGCTGGCAGCTCTAACTTTAAAATCAGTGAGGAACATAGGTAGATTATCACAAAGACCTAAATATTTCAACAATCACAGAAAAGAAAACGAACATATTCTAAGAAATACGAAAAGCAGCTAGAATTGCATTTCATTT
Source organism: Agriotes lineatus (assembly GCA_940337035.1). Lineage (NCBI taxonomy): Eukaryota > Metazoa > Arthropoda > Insecta > Coleoptera > Elateridae > Agriotes > Agriotes lineatus. Next base: position 59,729,245 of record OW679201.1, on the reverse strand, counting down.
AATATTTAGCTAACAATTTGATTAATATAAAACTACGTAAATTGACATTGCTATAGCCGACAGCCTTTTTTGGATAATGCTAAATAGAGCGGTCTGTCGATCATTTAATGAAAAAAGTGCTACCTCTAAAAGTTGTTACAAAAGTGGCTATAGTCAGAACATACTAGAAATTACAAAAGGAAATTATAGTCGCGCCACACTTAATTGCTACTATTTCTCAAAGTTACTGTAAAAATGTAAGCAGGTTATATAAACGCATTCCTAATTACGTCGAACTAAAGTTTGAAATAAATTAACATCCCCCAGAGTCTTAAGTACAAAACTGTTCCCACTCGTTAACCTTGGCACTAATGCGCGTTTAACACGCTTTAATTAACGTCGGCAATTGTTAAATAGAAAACAATATTATGCTTAGGATGTTGAAGCTTAGAGCACACTCCACCTGCTCCTGGAACTCGAAACTTCTGGAAGTTCTGCCCGAAATTAGAACGAGCAAATCCTCTATTTTCCCGATAACAATGCCCGAGCATTAAGTCCAGGAAGCGCAGTGCGATTCTAGTAGGAGAGTGCAAGGTTCATAATGCACCCTAACGATAGATTGATAGTTAGTATTTGCACTAGTCGAGAAATTTTGTAGAGGTTTATCAGCAATTTTTCAACACCAATGCTAGTGCACTTTAAAACAAAAGCACTCCTGCCGAAACGGTAACGTTAGATTGAACTTATAGGAATCCTAATTGAAATGTTATTTGCATGTGCTTTGTAATTGTAACCGAAACTTCACGCCTTCAAACTTAGGTTTTCTGAAACAAAGGTCGTTAAAATTAGGTTTCGTCGCTTTACCGTGAACGCAAAAAGTTAGAAAGGTAATTTGGAGAAACAGGTCGAGGTGAAATTGCATTGAAATTCGTATGTACGTTAATGAAGACTTATAGAAAAACCTTTTGTATGTAGTTAACAGGCTGTCGTATATTGTGAGCACATATAATTTTTGTACTTTTAATTAAAATTAGCTTAAATGGCCAGCAGACATTATACAGTAATTACAACAAAACTTTAGTCTAAATTCCGTTTCGAATTCTTCAATTTATATTTTTTTGCACTTTTTTCATTCTATTGAATTTCCATGCTCTCTCGTTTAATTTCTTGCTGTTATCACTTGCGAGAAGCATGTCCAGAACTCTTTCTATTTTTGAGAGTTTTTCTTCCTACTCGGTTAGAGTTGAAGCTTTATACACCTGTCTAGCTTGCTAATAACTATTTGTTAGAACAATTTCCCGAATCTAGTGCTTGCCGTATTTTTAACTCAAATCTTAGCCTTTTCCCGATTCATCTAAACCAAATCTTTAGTTCAGTAACGTAATCAAACCTTGATTCTGCACGAACCTTCTTTCCGCTTAGTTCGTATATTAACACCTTGTAGTTTTTTTATATTCGTCGAAATTCAATTATAAATTCAAGCTTTGTTCCTGTTTGGGGTAACGCAGTCTATTCCCACATGCATCGTGCCTTATCGTCGCCTTCTCAGAATTGTGTTGTTCAGACAGGCCCAAAACTTTCCGAGGCGAAAAGAAGGCGCAATGAAACACTCGGTGCTTTCCCGAGATCTTTGGCTATATGCTGCATTTGGTGGAGCAATATTTGAAATTGGGCAACGAAGGTTATAGCCTGCCGTTATAGAAGAGAGAGGCATTGTAGGACGCGGCAACAGCCGTTGAACTTGGCCGCGCTTCTAAATTCATTACCATCCCGGCATTGGTTGACAAAACACGTGTGTGTCGATTAGCGCTAGTTTTTGGGGGTCGTTGTGATGTGAACATTAGCTGTTGGGGTTCAAGTGAAACAAGCAAGTTAGTGTGGTCGAGAGTCTATTACTGTGGGGTTGCGAAACCCTTAATTGTCGCTGCGGCGGATCATTTATCGGACTCTTCAAGATACCGGCACTAGCTTAAATAAGATGTCATGTTGTATCTCGCTCGTCGAGGGTTTGTCCTGTGTTCCTGTATTGGAAGTATCGTACGTCTTCACCCGTTCTGGAGATATCGTCTGCTAACCCCTGGCTGTGGTAAACATCATCGAGGCCTTGTTCCCGCATACCGCCAACAACCTGTGGTCTCCCGGTCATTCTTGTCTTCAGGCATTTTGAGGCAGTTTGTTTGAGAGACGATCACTTACAACAATACTGCACTCCGAATGCAGTCAACTAATCTCCTTCAGGTACCATATTTATGTATTAAATTTATTGTGTATAGCGTACAGTAAACGTAACGTCTCGGTAAGTGTCGAACAATCTTGCGTAATGTTACATTTATTAGTAGAACCATGGTAATTGTTGATTTTCCAAATTTAATAAATTGCCGTCATATTTTCTTGTTACTGTTTAACTTAACGTTGTGGCGGTTTTGTTTTTGGAGCCGCTGTCAAGTATCTTGATTATTGAGCCAGTATTTTAGATTGTTTAAATATGTCATAACGTTTGTGAGTCATACCGTTCATTTGCAGTCAAGTATATAGTTTTTAACTAAGTTAAGACGTTACGTAATTTAACCTAACTCTTTCTGACCCATGTCGGTGTTGTTATCTTTATTCTAAATCTTGTTCATTGTCATTTATATATTTTATTATTTCAATAGAGTTATTGTTAAGTATTTATGTATTTCATTTGTTGTTTACGATATTTGCATGCGTTATATGTGTATTTTTCTGTTGTAAAAGAAGTTTAGCAGCTGCACTAATGAGTTATTTTTGCAAGGTAAGTCAGTATTGTACGTGGATTGTCGACCAAACATTGCCAAGCTAAAAAGGCAAGATAAAGTTACTAATTCCACATTCAAGGGTGCGTTCACCTGTGTTGCTTTTGTTGTCCGATCGAGTCCGAATGTGGTGGCACCATCTCTTTTTGAACATCTTTTACATCTCGTTACCGGAGTACAGCCCTAACTCAAAGGTCGTAAGGAACCTGCCCATCTCCACTGCAGTTTAGCCGGCAAACCTTTTGTTACTGATATAATAACGGAGTTGCGGCCGTGTATTTTACGAATATTTCCTTATTATGTCGTAAAGTCGTGTTTGTGCGGTAACATATACTACATCCAACTCTCATTCATTGTACAATGTCGTGGAAATAACATTTTTACCGGATGGTTTCACTTCTTGCTATCGCTGAAAGTCACACTAGCTGTAATTGTAACCCTTGGCGTTCTCATTTCTGTAAGTTGATACTCGAACAGATTTATTTACTTGTATTTCTACTTTTTTACTAGTTTCTCTGTTATGCCCGAATGTAGAAAGTTGTCAGCTATAACTTTATCTTTGGAATTCTGTTACCGTCTCGTTGAGTATCAAGGAACTTTATATAATTTTCTCGTCGACACCGTCAGGTTGCTTTGAGCTGCCGTAGCCACCTATATCCTGGAGCTAAGGCCGTTGTAATTTTTGAGTTCAAGCCATATTCATTCTTATTCCAAAGAGCCCACAAATTTCTGAACGCCATGGTAACCCATGTAGATTACTCGTGCCGTTACAAATTAAAGCATCTATCTAAGTACAACTATTTTAAATATTACAGTAATGCATGTAATGGATTACCGCCAATTTTGAATATGCTAGATTAAGTGCATGTATGAAATATTTTAAGAATTTTCCGCTTAAGCGACCAAACTTTTGAGCGTATCCCTGAAGGAGTGTATAGATGCCGATTTGTAATAATTGATTGGCTTAGCACTAGGTTATATAACTGGTTTTGATGGCTTATCTTCCATTGTAATATCTTTTGAATTTTACCTTTTCCTGGGCCCGACGAGAAATGTTTTTTAGGTGCGTTGTTTAATGTAGTCCACCCAGATTTCATACTGTTTGGTTTATTGTGAAGAAAAATGTAGTACGCATTTTCACCAGAGTGAGAGAAGCTTTTGCGGCGACATCACGTTCTGAAAAATAATACAAATGTTTTACTATTATTTTTCCAGATAATTTCCAATAATTGTTCTAACAATCGCGATCGAGCCCCTGTTCTTACAGCCTACGACCCACCCCTTCCACAAGCTAACCGAGCAAGCTGGTTGCATATCGTCAACGGAACATTTCCGGTTACATTTGTCCACTCCTTTAATTGTCGAATTATAAAGCGTATGAGGTCTGGAACAGTCTCTGTCGATAGATAAACTAGTCATTTATATCGTCTAATAATATCGGAAAAGGCCCACTGCAAATCAAAAAACACTTCCAGTAAATCATACTTTCATATTTCGAAAGTACGCGTTAACACCATATTGTTTCAATGTGGATCTTAAATTGAAAGAAACAACAAAAGAGATGGGAGAGTTGGAATTTAATAAGACATTTTATTATATGATAAAACCCACATGAAAGGTTACAAAGAACAGAAGAAGAAATTTAATTTGCTAAGTGAAAGTAGGAGGTCGGTATATTAGATCTTCTCTAGTAGCTCTAATGTCCTTAATATCTGCTACTACTATACTAATATTAAATTACTTTATTTTCTTCTTGCCATACTCCTAAAGGCATTTCTTAGTGTGCGAGTATTGTAATCTACATTTCACGTTTCTCCTGACATTTGATATTGATCCTCATAGAAAAGTACCTCGGGGATTATTTCCTGTTCTTTACTGAATACTCAAAGTTCTATGTTTAAAATGTACAACGACGCCTATAATTGGCCTAACGGCTGTTGGCTGAGTACAAAATAAAAAAAATTATGTGCTCTTAATTATCAGGATATGACTATAAAAGTCAACTTGCTTTTGAAGCGTGAACTTTTTGTTTTTACGCTTGATGGTTTAGATTCGCACGGAACTCCTTGCAAATCTAGTGGTAACGCTGATGCAATTATAAAATTATATTTCGTATTAATGGATATATTTAATTTATATCTCTTTATGTTAGCACTAAATTTGCGTTCCACTTTACCTCGACTTTAATTTTTTTAAACACGAGTGCTGGAATAATGATGAATATTATCTATTTTCAATGTACACTGAGTTTGAAATATACGAATAGGTGAAAAAGGCATTTTGTGAACTGTATTTCGTCTTACAAATGAAATCAAAAGGTGAATTTCAGAACGTTGACAAAAATACATTTATCGGCTTAAGCTTACAGCTATAATCGCAAGAAATAAAGACATTAACCTATTCTCCACGTCACTTTCCATGATTAGAAGCACTGACAACGAAAAAAATGTGTCAATCTGTACGTAATCTAACTCGAAGTTTTTCCAAGGGTTGTGTCAAGTTGTCGAATAAAGATTTTACAGCGGATGTTCCAAGTTTGGCTTCTAGCAATTGGCATCAAGCTACACGCTCATAAGGAGAGTGTTCCTCAAATATATTTGATACAGGGATCGAAATGGAATTCAACGATACTCAAACGAAACGGGACCGAAATTTCAGATTGAAGGGCTTTTCTGTGAGCTGGATTTATCGGACACAGTCGTGACGAGACGAATTGCACCCATTCTTTTTTATACAGAAAAAAGCTATGGCGACGTCAATTCTCAAACTGACCTAACATGAATTCAAAATTTCTGAAATACACAGTCTGTTTACGCTTAAGTAATCCAAAGAAATACTATAAAATATGTGCTTTTGAAAACCATGCTAAGATTTACAACAATGAATTTGTTAAAGGTGTGGAAATTCCAGCAACTAAAGGTAAATCACGCAGATTGTACAGAATGATTTCATTTAATTATGTATAGGCTAAAATGATATTCAATGCATTTCTAGAGATATGATATGATGCTGAATTTGAATGACAATCTAAAATACTTTCTTTTGAACAACATCCAAAAAACTACCCAAACATTGGTACAGTGACTTTATCGCTTGAAGACCGAAGAAAATACACCTAAATTGCGTATTGGGAGAAAATAGTTGATAATAAAATTCAAAACAACATTAAAACTGCTCACTTAGTGAATAAGCAACTTGACCTGGCTCGCCTGAGTGTATTTCGATTAGCAGCTCAATATACAACCGATTTGTACATCTTTTTTTGTTATACCTTTATAATTATCCTTTAGGTGGCCACTATAAGTTTTGAAGGAATATCAACTTCTTTTCGGGGGTAAAGGTGTATAAATGAACACCGGCAGTGCAAGTTTTGTAAGGGGGCACACCAACACGAGTTGAAGGCGAGGTTCCTGCATTATTTGTGAAACTATAAGTAGAATGCGTTATTGAAAGCGCTGCACAGAGATCGGAAGTCCTGCAGACATTGCAGTTTTGCCATTTGGTGCCAGGACAGCAAGCCCGAGCCCTGATTTACATAGCTGGCATTAATTAATGATAATATCATATGGGTTATTTTATATTGTAATTAGTCACATAAAAGTCGCCAAAGGGCTAACGTGCGCGCTTTCTTGCGTTCGATGTCAATTGCGCTTGAACATACTATGCACCGTAGGCTATCGCCAAAAATGGCTTTAAAAATTGCAGTTTGGCGATTTGGATCCAGCACAGCAAGCTCAAGCCCTGGTATTACGCAACTGTAATTGGTTAATGATAATTGCAGGTCGGTTAGTTTATGTTGTAATTAGCGACTGAAAAGTTGCCAAAGCGCTAACGTACACGCTTTCTTGCGTTCGATGTCTTTTACGATTGAACATATGCATCGTATTCTGTCATCAAAAACGGGTTTAGAAATTTCAGTTTGGCAATTTGGACCCAGGACAGCAAGTCAAAGTCCTGGTATTACGCAACTGGCATTAAATGATAATTTAGGTGGGTTGTTTTATACTGTAACTGGCGACACAAAAGTTGTCAAAAGACTAACGTGCGCGATTTCTTGCCTTTGATATCTATTGCGCTTGAACATATTATGCACGTTAATGTTTAGAGCGCCAGCGCTCTGTAGAGTAGTCCCGTAAACTAGCAGCACGAACGAGTAATCGAAATAACTGTCGACTGGGTTATCATTGTTAATACAAATGCGTAGTAGAAGAAGCTTTTTGTGAATATATTTACTTTACTGTTAAAATCAATGGGAAAAAGAAAATGTCTTTGCTCCGTGGGTTACTATTTACTTTTATTATTAGTTAGCTTTAGGACTTTCGCTAATCGCAAACTGTAGTAAGAGGGATCAAATTGCTATTGTTCTAGTTGGCAGTAAGAGGCTAGAACTACTTTATTACAATTTGATGCCCAATCGGCATTCTTGTTATTTTAGCACATTTTAGTTACCATTGGTATTATCTCCTTTATTTCAACATACAAAAACGCCTTTCTGTAACATGAATTCCAAAGCGGTTTGATACTTATAACATAATACCTCTCATTTACTGCAGCTTTAAAATGGTATAAAGTACAAATGTAAACAATAGCTGCTAAAACTACTAAATCACAGCGTGCTGCAACAATGGAACAAAAAGGGTTTGCAATCATACTTGACATAAATAAATGACAAAGTGCTTAGCGCTGTGCACGTCCCGTGCTAATTAATTTTCTAGCAGAACGGTTGCATGCCTACATCTTTCGACTTAAAATGGTATTCCTATTCCAGAACCAAAGCGCTCGCAGTTTCGATTTAAGCCCACATACACCAATTGTATGCACCGCAATTGCAATGCAAGGTATTTTGGCTTCATGGAATTCCATTTCGCATTATAATGCACAAACCAACCCGTTTACCTAAACACTACATGCAAAACGAGCGACGCCACGTGCAATTCCCGTTAATTAAAGTGGAAATTTTAGAAGTAAAATGAGACGTCACGGTACACAAATTAATTCCTGACGACGAACCTTGAGCAGTCCGTTTATTTTAATTACGGAGTTAATTATTCATTTTTTTCCGAACTGTATCTGCTGAGATATGGTTCTGTATTTTCTCGTCGCTACAAGCTGAATGCTAATAACAAAAGCAATTACGTCGCCCTCGAAGCCCTACGGCACGTTTTCGTAGAGAAGCAGTTGTTTCGTGCAAATAAACTGTAATAATAAAGTAATAATTGTTTTATATATCTTCTTTTAGCGCAATATATTTTAATTAGAAAAGTTGAAGAATAGAATGGGATATTTTCTCACTACTTTATTGCAATGCCGAGAACTTGCAGCATCTAGTAAGTTACCTAAAAAACGTATCTCCTACTCAAACGTTAAAAGTACTCGCAGCACAGGAATTATTTTACGTCAAATATTCAAAGGTAGTTTATTAATAGAATAGTAACACAACATTCTTGATGTTTTAATTTAGCATACTTCAAAGATCTGCAAACTCGGTCAAATGAAAATAGTCAATAGGAAAACTCTAAAAGTTTAGAATAAGTAAATTAGCTATTTTGTTAGTATAAACTGTTGATGTGAACGACAACTAACCGATGAGCAGAAAACTGGAATCATGCCAACCGCCGGATAATGAGCTTTACATAATAAGTAATATGGAAAGAGCTATCGCAAGTGTGATGAATCTGGATTTGTTCTAGAATTATTAAATTATTCCTGCCCAAGGATGCTTATTTAAACTTTACCAAAATTCTTTAAATTTAGTTTTACACTGGTTACCTCAGGTAAAGCTCAGATGCCCAAGGTCCGTTCTACTCACACCTATAAAATACAGGAATAACACGGTATAGAAATAAATTGTATAATGTGTTTAAGCATATACAACAAAATTCTTAGTTAATGAAAACGTTAGGTACACCAATATTATACAACAAAATTCCTTCGGAATATTAACTGGACGTTGGGCTATTTTTGGAATATTAGGCAACCCACACTGAACGCTGGCTTGGCCCGGTTGCTGTCCCTGAATCCTTTCAAAGAAAGTTCTAAGGCGGTAGGCGCGGCTGATCTTTAGCTCTGATGTACTGGAACCAGCAGATCTAAAACAGGCTATATTTGCGCCGGCAAAGATGGCGTTTGTTATTTATAGTTCACGGGCGGAGACATTTAATGAAAAGAAGTGTTTTACGGTGCTTGCGATGTTTACAGTGAGTGCATAAAACCTGGCTGGACGTGGTACGTCCTATGTGAATAAGTTTGCACCACTCGGGATAATATAGACTGGACATTTTTACCAAACGCAAAAGCCGGCCTTTGACAGCTCGAATCGTCCGTGAGCGCTGGCTGATTTCGGTCGATCCGGACTTACGGCAGGCGGGCTAATTCGTCGATGCATCTAGATTATGCAGACGGACTAGAGACTTCTCCTAATATTCTGGTAAGCCGTGTTCTAGAGGTTAAGGTTATGAAGCGGTTATGGGTATATTGGCCTTAGAAATCAACTGATGCGGGCATTAAACGGGATTGCTAGCAGGGTGGGGCCGAATGCACCGGTACTAACTGTGTCAAGGAATTGTCTAGCAAGATGAGGCCGATTCCACTAGTGCTAACTAGATCAGGAAATTGTATAGCAAGATGGGGCTGAATTTACAGGTGCTAGCTAGGGTAGGTAACACAACGCCAAAGCCAGCTGCTAGACCTGGTAGTCAGAATTAGGTTCTGGTTCAAGTATCAAGTCTCAAGTGTCTTAAACTGGCAACTGATTCTCTTTTTATACTCTTCGGCCACCTCCTTATCGAGTCATTTAAGAAGGGATTGGAAAAGAAACTGCGTGGCGTACCGGTTTGGGCTACGTCCGCGCATAGCGGCTAAAATCGCCTTATAGGCAATCTGAACGCTATGGAGAGAGAGAATATTGTAACAGTTTTAGCGCCATTCAAATTTCTAGCACAATATTTGTGTCTTAGGTAAATTTGACGCGGGGGCTAACGTTACACAACCTCTATAGAAAATTGCATTTGATAAACGTGTTTAGAAAAGGGAATGATATGTTATTTCTATATTTTTAATAATTCCTATAGTAAAATTATAAAAATGTATCGTAATTGGGGTATTTCTCATCCACAAATATAATGTAAAAAATTATATAAAACCAAAAGTTTTTTAAAATAGGCTTTAGTTATTCCTTAAAGCAGAATTCGACCATTGTTATGAAGTAAAAAGCAGTTTTTCTAGCATTCCTGTTCTTAATGTTTATTAGAAAGTAAGTAACATTGATTAAGTTTTTAACAGAGCTTTGCTTTGATTGTAGTGTCAGCGTCAGACATAAATGTATGTAAGACCGGTTGGAATTAGTCACTCTATGCCATGTTCTTGAAGGCGTAATGTACAATCACTTACCTTACGGTCCTCTTAGTGTCTCGTTCAGTTTGACTAGCAGTGACAATTAGTGACATCGTAGGTTGCGAAAATGTATACGAATTATAAATATGCTTTGAATTGTGAAAATTACGGTCTGTACATGGTGTATGCACCTCGTACATAACTACCGTTAAAATCTTTGTCGTGTTAGAGCCCGCGACCACGCCTTGGGTTTTAATTTTGACCACAGCGGGCCATAAATGGTTTCTTACATCCTTGGTACATAAATAACTATTATGTTACCGTCTAAAACCGATTTGAACTAAATGGGCCAAGTAGCTGTAGGAAGAAAAGATGATTCTATATTTTTGTTTCTTCACCTTCGTTAAAACAGAGCCTTACGCATATGAACGCAAAATACTTCCTGCGTATGTATTCTAGAGTCTAGACCTCGTCGAAAATATAACGCTGGCAATACGACACAAAAGGACAGAACTTGCGTACAATGACGTAAGTTACAATTTATAATTTTTAATAGTCTTTATTAGCCTAATCACGGAAGGAGCACTAAATAAAATCAGGTAAAAAGAAATTCTAAATCATTCGCAGAAGCCGAACTTTGGAAGTCGAGTTCATCACAATGCAAAAACAGTTGCAGTGGTGAGTAATCAACTAATTCAAATTAAAAGTGGCAGGTTACGTCAGATTTTAAATGGTACCCATACTCTCGACTACAGCCAAGCACAAACCTACCTATGAGGGTGTGAGAGAGAAGAGTCGCTGCGTCCAATGAGCGGTGCGGGAGATACGGCGAGTTAAATGCTGCATAACAAAGCATAAACGTTAGATCCCACAGGGTTGTCTCAACAGATGATACATGTCAAAGACATTTCAAGAATGTGTTTACTAGACCCCCTGTTAATCGAACAATATCGATAGTCTACCTTGGCAGAAAATTAACGAATTCGAGCACGCGATCTCTGTCACTGATTTAGAACGACACCATTCTTGTTCAACATTCAATCGCAGCGCTAAGCCGTTAAAATAGGAACCTCAAAAAGACTAGACCGCGGCTTAAATATTACCGCAAGATGATATTGTCTAACGTACATTGAGGTCGTGTAAGCTGTCAACATTTGAGTATAAAATTAGGTTTGATCATAAAGAAACATAGCACTACTTTTATAATACGAAACCCTTCTTAAAGCTTTGCCCAATGTTAATTTCAAATTATATTCTCCCCAAATCGAGCAATTCATAGAATAAGGTAACAGGGTGAAATAGCAGACAACGAATTAGTCGACGCACTCATTTCTTATTTCTTTTAAGCCAGCAGATAGGTATTGAAGACGCTTTTCCCAATTTTATTCATATATACCGCACATGTAATTAAGTCAAATTTTAATGTTTAGAGAATTTGTCATATAATTAGCCAACAAAATCCATACTCTTGACACAGATTAAATTTCACTTGCAATATAAATTAGAGAATCATGAGCAAAGTGCACCTTTCAAAAGGAGTTCCTAGGCTAGCAGTTTGATAGTAGAATACAAAACCAAGAAATGAAATAGAAAAGAAGACTTGAATTCGTAGTAACCTTTCACATAGCAAAATAATCTATAGAGAAATAAAAAAGCTGATAAGCAATTTCCTGGAACCCCAACTCAATTTTCCTAAAATCGTTATAAAAAAGGAAGCAAATGAAAAGAAGCGTTAGGTACTTCAAACAGCACACGGTATGCATCCTATAATATGTATGTATTCTGCTTGCCTGTCTGCGTATGTCACAGTTCCATCGCCACCAATCGAATGAAGTTATTCATTTGTAATGCAACAATAAGCAAGTGGTAAGTGGATGGCCCAACGAGTAAATGATGAAACCGGCCGGTGACTGTAGGGAAATTTTAAAAATTAAAAATATTATGGTTTTCAATGAGTCAATACACAATAATTACCATACTTCAGACAGGGGATAAACTGCTAAACTGTTTTACACCTAAAAAATCCTGCTGTTTTTATTCTATTTTATAGTTTTATAGATTTTTTCAACAACTAATTATTCTGCGACAATTCAAACTATTTTCATTTGAATACGTTTATGAGCTTACGATTTTCCAATTTCACTGTTTATGCCTGATTTGTTATCTACTGGTGTAGTGATATTGATTTATATGTGCACTTCCTACGTACCTTACGCTTTATTTGCGTGTCAGTTAAATGTACATTGGAAATAAAAACACCTACGTTATGCTGCGAACGCATCGTGTACAAGTCGCGGGTTTGGTATTGAGTCGTCTCCAATTACCTACGTACCTTGTCTGTAAATACCATAGATGCAATATTTTATTTCTGTACGAGGAACTATCCCTTATGTTATTTGTTTGCAGATATTGGAAATAAATGTCACTTTAATTGCGCCGTATTTGTTTGTACCTTTCTATAACAGGTTATAGCTTATCAAACAGTCTGCGTCTGATAAATGTAATTTTGAGATATTTGCATTCAATGTAAGCTGCGATTACATAATCACCGGCTATCTTCCAACTCAGATTTGCGGGTTGTACAATACATTTTCTAGCGCCTGTATTTCGTTTTGATCACTTTAATGTTAACCACTCTCGCCTCCGAAGTATTTTAGCCGGCCCGTTGAATGTTGTTAGTTACGAGACTGTTTTGGGTACTTACAGGCTTGCTATCCGGCTTATATTAAAGCTAGCACAAAGTAAGATAACAACATGATAAAGTATATAAGTAGAAATACAAGATTAAGTTAAAAATGCGACGTGGGTCATATTTAAACCATAAAATAGGCATAAATCTAGACTAGGCTATAACCATAAAGATCAAGTGGCAGAAGATATATAATAAATTGGTGAATATTTTCAGAGCTTGTAAAAAATATAGGAAAGGACTACATCTCGCAAATCGAGAGCTAGCCTGCGTAATCCACTACAAAAATAAATTAAAAAAGATAAAAAATCAAGAACAAACTAAAGCATAACGAAATTTGAATTTACAACAAAATGAAAAAAAAAGAAAGATTAATGGAAACGGACGAAGTAACTGTCATGCAAAAAGAATTATAAGAAACAGAAAATCTTCTGCAAAAAATATCGGATCAAGTCTTTATAATAAACGAGATATGATAATAAGCTAGTTATCTGACAATAATCGTTTAACAAATATAGATAATAAATAAATTGGAAATCTAGAAGAAAAAGTTAAAGTGAAGTTGTAAGCAAGGAGAGAAACTTTTGTGCACTGCTATAATAAGCAGGAACAGGTAAATTGCCGTGAAATCACTTACCCGCCCACATCCGGAGACCTTAAATTTGAAATTTCAAAGGGCAGCATCTATAACGACCAATATCGTATATGAGAATAAACTGTCTTATATCTTTTATAAATAACGTTAAAAAAGTAATTGGAACGCTGGTAGGCAAAATATACCATTTTTATATCTTACCCTATATTGAGCCAGGTACCGATAAAATTTTTCTTCGATTTCGTTAAGTTAGGTTGCGTTTAAGTTGATGACGAAACGTGTAACTTGTTAATATTTAAAACAGTTAACTCCCGGAGAGTGGTCGTGGGCATACATATTGGGTAACAAATGTACTTAATTGTCATAGGCACCAGTAAGTTAATGGTTAAAAGCGCCATTTTCAAAAATTTACGATACCACACTACGCTGAATCATACGCAGCAGTCGAGAAGCGACGTAAGAAATCTGTCAACAAATGCCCAACAAAAACAACAAGAGCTAAGAAGAAATAATATTATACTGATTATACAACCAAAAGGGTTTGATTAAAAAAAAGCACAAGGTATCGATTGAGCAAAATGTAAAAATTATAATGTAGATTAATTCGTTCAGATGCTCAAAAAAGGTGTTTGATAATATAATCCACGTATCTCGGTGCTTTCTCTAACGGACACGAATATAGGTACAAATTACCGTATCAAGAAAACAGCGAGTTGCTCGCATAAACGCTGGATGGCGCGCATATATCACTAAAATGACCTATTTATTAATCCTCTTCTACTACTTTCCTAGTTTAGACATATTCGCTGTTACGGCATCTATAATATTTGCTATCCTTTTTCTTCTTTCCTAGTTTAGGAGTGGTTACCTGTTACAGCTTCGATAATATTTACTATTCTTAACAAATAACAAACTACACTGTAAAATTTTAAAACTACAAGTTACAAGGCATCTGGTAAACAACAAATGGTTGTCACCTGCAGTAAAGTTACAATCAAGTTAAGCTGTTTGCTATTTAGAAAAGTCGAGGATGAATAATTTTTACGATTTCCGCAATTTAATAAGCCATGCATCTCCCTCGTACCGAAAAAATGGTACAATTAGAACAACTGTCCTTAATATCTGAGACACGCGTTGGAAATTCCAAGAGATTCTATCGGGACAAGCTCGCAACTGCAAATATTTTGGCACTTGCTATTATGAAATCTACAACTGAACAGGAAGGTGATAGAGCAGGTGAAGTTACTTTGCGTATCCACGGATTTTGGGCAGGTAGCAGAGTGAAGTTCAAAACCCTTCAATCTCCTAAAATCAAAAGAACCCGAACAGAGAAAGGTAGCAACCGGAAAAAAATGAAAAAGCTTTCCATTGCGAGCCAAGAGATGTTTCACTTTTAAACTACTGACACATCCTGAGGTAACCAGATGAGTGCAGCAATTCACCAAACCGATAGAACCGATTCTGCCTCATATCGCCGACGGACAAATATCAAAGCCGGAAAATATTCTCATCCTGAAACTGAATACGGTAAGTTTTAGAGTGAAATAAATTCCTACTGCGAAAAACTATTTGAGTGATCTGAAATACACGACGGCGTCTGAAATTGCCAGACCTATAGCAACAGCGGGCGAAAGTTCTATGTAACACTTTACTAGAATCTGAGATCTTCAGGGAAAGCGCTTTTGTATCGAACGTTCGTAGACGCTTTCTTTTGACTCCATTACCAAGGCATGGTATCAATGCCCAAGATAGAGCTGGCGACATATTTAAACCACCCAAGAAAATCATATTGTAAGAAATCATTTTATCAAAAAAACTAATTCAAGAAATGGCGTTCAGTTCGTCACCGATATTTTTTTTAGAAAAACCTTAATACTCTTAAGAGCTGAACGCAAACAATTATAAACTGGAACTGTTAGCTTGGTCATATACAGTAAGGTCTGATCGTTATTGCACCAGAATGAATCCATGCTATACTCTATATTTCCTTTTCTTTTCAATTGACAATTCTTGTACTTACTTATATCTACTATTTATTAGTTTCCTGTTTTCCCTGATTTTATTATTTTTTACGGTCCTTTATCTTCTACATTTTTCGATAAATGTTCTTTCGACATTTCTGTGTTTCGTCATATTTTATTCATTATAAATGTTTCTTTTTATTATACGAGTCTTGGGGTCTACTCAGTCGTATACGTTATTCATGGTTAGTTTCTATTATAATTCCTTTTACGATTTTTACCACCAATAATCTTTTCTTTAACGTACTGATCGTTACTGTACATTATTATTATTATTTTCAAATCCAGTTTCCTACACTTTCCTACTTGCCCTACAACATCATCAATTCTGATTAAAAACTTGTTACTGCTAGTACAGTTTGTTTTTGTTTATTTAAGAGTTTATTCGCTTCATGTCACATGATCCTTATTAGAAGGAATGTCTAAAATCTGCTTTCAAATTACAAAGAGCTTTAGAATTATTGTTATAATTTTTTAAGTATCGCACTAAAACTGTTAAGTATTGAATATAGCTTTATGCTGATTAATTTAAAGAGTTTCATTATACCTTGTAGGAGATTTCGGCGTTCATAAAAGTTTAAGTAGATAACTTAAAGACCAAGTAACAAAAAATTTCATAATAAGCGACTTTCCCTAATGAAAAGTGATTCGGGGTAGAACATAAATCCTTATGAACAATTGCCCCTGTTGCTCTCGGTTTCAGGTGAACAATCCCCTTTTAGTGTCTCGGGGTTCTTAATAGAGCTGAGGGGCGCGGTTCCATAAAATAATAAAGGCAGTAATTCACGGCAAGGTTCTAAGGCAAGGGCCCGAAGGAAACGCTTATTTCCTGTATAATTATAAGTTTAAAGACAACTACCACTGTTTAAACACGGTGCCGCCCTGTTGTTTGCCTTAGAACGCTTTAAACACAGAGGAACTTTTGAGTTACGGCGCAATAAGTTAGTTCTTCCGGTGTAGCACGCAAACCATTAAATGGCTTCATGCCTCTAACGTGATTAATTAGAATACGAAAGGTTAAAACTGATTTTGGGGCACAGACTACACAGCTCGTCGCCGTTTTTGCGAAGACTGCCGCCATTAAAATACGCATTCCTTAACAAATGACATCTCCTGTGGTGACAGGCGATTATTTAATGTTAACTGTGGAATAAATGGGGCATTAAAAATATAAATTGGGACAACGAAAAGCTCTTTAACAAAAAGTGTGTAACCCAGTTTTAACAGGTTTGGACCCTTACAAAGTGCCTCATTTTCCGAAGTAAGTAGTTTATCCAGCGGCAATTTGTTACGCCGAAGTTCGGTCCGCGGTCCACCAGAAAGTAATTGCATCGTCCTATTATCGATATCATAAGGGAGAGATATAGCTCGTTCCGAGGGAAACAATCCACTGACAATAATAGCTCGATTTGCTTGTATTGGTTGTTATGCAGGAAACTTATCGGTATACAGTTACCAAATACAAAATTAAAGATGGTATCTGTCGGTTGCAAAGTTTAGGACCTTACCGGAGTGCACGAAGTTGGCTCAGGACGTCGAGATAAACATGTTCTCAACCTTAAAGCTACGAACTATGATATTAAATTATTATAAGTTACGATTCATGTTTATTTGCTCTTCAGCGCCTCGATTTACCATAAGAAAAGCCTTGGGTAACATTTATGACACCTTTTATAAATATGGAAATTACACTATTAACACGCAGAACTTTGTACAAATGAAAAATAAAAGGCAAATACATTTAGTGCACAATATAAATTATGCATAGCTTAAATTCCAACCGGGACTTCTAGCTTAACGTGCTCTTCTAGGCACTGCAGGCAAGTCGGCCACCCAACTGAATACGAACCGAGGCAAAAAAGGAAAACACAATTGAAACCCAAATTTTAACAAAGTTAGCAGAATCATAAATATAAGAATATAAATAACAACTTCTAATTGCTGGCATCAACCACTTCTCAGAAACACAAAAGCGTTCACAAATATTACAAATAATGTAAATATGTAATACGGATCATACAGTCAAATGTCTTATCAATTACTTATACATGAAGGGGGAAGATCTTGCTGCCAGTATGGCCCGACAAATGGTTTCTAATCCAGCAAGCAACTCTACTGAGACGTTCGAAGCTTTCTAAAGTTTGGAAAGTTGTTACGGTATCAAACTGGCTCTACGACACTTACGGATGAGTGAGTGCCGAATACACGAACCAGTCCGGGAAACGTCCACACTTACCCTGCAAATCGCTACAAAACCGGCTAAAGGCCGGTGCTCAAATACGCTCAAGGAGATGGGCGTGGTCCTAAAGCGGTACACCACAGGGCAAGAGGGTCGGTATGTATAGGGCGTTGCAAAAGAAAAGGGCGCCACACGGTCCAATCAGGGGGAACCCACGTTTAACCAAACCTTGAAGGTCAAGCGGGGTGTAATACAAGGACTCGGTCTCACGAATTTCGTCGCTGCAGCGGCAAGGGTCTCCAAACTGACCTGTGAAGCTCCAACGCTCAGGCTTTACCGTACATAAATCTTTACACAGTAACCTTAACCTGAAAAGGCATGCACAGATTCGTTGTAATTATAGGGCTTTAGTTCAAAAACTCGTCTATTGGTCTGACGCATTTAAACTGGGTGATACACAGGACTATCAAGATTAAACTATACCTAAATCTAGAGATCCAGCTGGGAGACGCTGTATCTCTAATTATACATAAGTGGTCATAATACTTTTTAAACAGGCCGTGGTAAGCTAGTTACGTGATTTTAATTATCCAACAGGCCTTGATCGGCCAGTTACTTGAATCTCTAATTGACAAAGGCTAAGCCGCAAAGCGTTCGCTACGAAAATATTCAATTTAGGCCAGCACAAACAACAGGTGATTAATCATAAATGATAGAGGCCAAAATACATTAAGTTAGCGACAAAAATATACAAATTACATGCACACATGCTACCTCTTGTTAGGACGTGCCAAGCGTGGGCGAGAAGGCAGCTAACGGCGTGCCTACTGCAGCAGACGCAGGAATGGAGGCGTGGAAGTCGGGGTGTCACTTGCGGAAGCTCCACTCATGGAGCGAAGACTGAATCACGTCCTCTTACGAGACAGGAAAACGGCGAGGCCAAAGATTTGGGAAGCTCTGCGGATTTGATCCCCTTTTACGGGTCCCTACGACACTGATGCAAAGCTGACGGCCATCCGGGTACGCAAGCACCAACACACGCTCTACCAGCGAAACAGCAAGCCACCTCACGCTCTCACAGTCGGAATCGAAGTCCTCAAGAAGAAGAAGCAGAAAGAAACTCTGCTGACTCAGCGCCAAAGGAATATCGGGCGCTTCCACGCCGCAGCGTAAAGACGCCTACAAACACGCTATGTCGACCTTACTTTCTGGCGGCCCAGGCTGAACTGCCTCGAAGCGCTACAAGCCACGTGAAGTTTACGCGCCAAACGACTGCTTCGCGCGTGCAGGTGTTACCAATCGGAAGCCAAAAACTTCGCCTGGTTACGACAAAGCCGTCACGGTGCGACAGAAATCGACTGATGTTCTTACAATTCGAGAAAGGTTTTTCTCTCGCTCTTATGGATTCGGTTTTTAAATAAGTAGAGACTGAAAATGATGTAAAGATTTTGGAATTATTGTGCTTGATGCTAAACGCTGCAGCATTATGCGATGAACTATGACTACACTGAACTCGAAATACATGCGAACTCGTCACCTTTGTATCAAAACTATACCAAATGGTTACGTGGCTATAGGAATTACAGAAAATTTAAAATGGCCTGACAAATTGTACAATTTTACATGGTCCACCAATCCCCAAACCCGCTAATATAAGACGCTTCGATAAATGCATACAATTTCACAACGTACGAAGTGAAGCCTTGGTACTGTAAGGCTAGCGTCTGCAGCAAATTATAATCGGACGTTACATCTAACCAACGCTCGGGCTGGTGATAACAAAACAGGCACCCGCTATGCGCGAGTCCTGTAGAAACAAGTACGGCGCCGACCCCCACTTAATTGTACCTAAAGCGACTGCACCGATAATGCGGACCGAAGAGTATAAAATAAGACTTTGCAACCATTTCAAATCACTTAAGCCCTGCGACCTGACTAGCAGCTTTAATCTAGAAGAGCTTTTCGTTCTAGGTCCTCTTGGGCTTAGCCCCGAGTCCTGCCCGGATCGTCAACTTGAGTCCACGAATCCTGGCCAGCAGCACTAGTCCTACCCGTTCGACTTGAACCTTCAATTTGGGTCCTTGGACTTTCCTCTCATTGATCCTCTCCTGACCCTATCTTGTGACAGCGTTACTGTCTCATAGAAAAATCTGTTAGCTCGAAAATATTACAACCTAAAAACTAGGGTACCTATAGGTCCAGCGACGTTCTCAATTTACCGGTAATCAGCGGACTTCTACACCACGTGTAAGTTATTCCTGGAGTCCCGAATTTGCATACCACAACAACCGGACCGGCTTAACAACTGCCAATGAACACCAGGTATCCTATATTCTTTGTGTTTCGTGATATTTTTCCAGACCGCAAAACGTAACCAAACCGCCATTTCACGGCTCACATATACCCTATCGCAAACCTGTCGTCCAGAGTGCTGGATATACAAAGCAGCAGACCTAAAAGGACTCGGGCTCGAGGCAGAAACAGAAAGCACGTGTGTGCTATTTGGGTTGCTGACCGGCTAGTGACGAAGCAAACGAGAGATCAGAAGGAGTTTTATTTATATTAATATACAAAGCAGTTTCATAAATCAATGAACATTTCCCCGACTGAGTCACCCGAGGTGGAAATTACTCGTAACACAGCCTTTTTGGCCTTTCCGAAATTAATGGAAGTCATAAATTTCCAGAATAATTTACCAGGACTGAAATTAAATTTTAAATGTCGAAACGCTACAGTACGCGTTGGCATGAAATTAAAGTTTGTGATTGTGAAACTAAGTGATTACCTAACAAGCCATACCGAACGGAAACCTGAAGAAAAGTCTGCCCAAAACTCGCTTAACGCCTTGCATGGAAAATTAAAGGGCCAAAATCTCTCTACTACAACAACGTTCTTGGAAAACTAGTACAGTCTAACAGGACTCCCACCATAACCTTCACTGAAACATCAGTGCCGATCATGAAAAATTTGGCTACTAAAGCTTCCGTTCCAAAAAAGCTTACGAAAAATACGAATTAGGGAGGAACTCCGCAAAAAGAGGCCAGCATGCTTAGCAGAAGCCCGCCCCTTAAGATTAAAAATTTAAACTTGCAGTGAGCACGCTGCACGTGGTTTTCTATGTTTACAATTATATGCCGCCATTTAGAATAATAGTCTTGCTTCCAAAAACCAACCGCGTACTATAGCACGGCTCTAGCACATAATGCTGTGTTACAAGCCATTTACAGCCCAATTAAACTACACAAACTCAAAACGCTTACATATTATGATTGTTCACCCAAGAATGATGGACTGGAAATGCTTTTCTAACAAATTGATCAAAATGATGCGACGTGCCACCCTGTTTATCTCTCATCCTACGGTTTAACGCCGGTTTCGGCAGAACAGGCGACAAATTCCTCTATTTCAAAATAAATCGGATGAAAATAACAACTATACAAAAATCTCATTAATAGCACACGAACAAGTTCAAGGAAAAGAGTAAAACGAAAATTATGACAATATTTTGATAATAGGATAAACACACAAAACTTTAGCAGTGTAAGCAAAAAATTCTAATTTCCATATCAAAAAAATGGTTTACGGACGTTTGGCCCCCGCCGTTGCCCCCCCCTAGCCGTTTCGCCCCCGGGCCGTTTCGCCCTCGAAATTTTACCTGTAGCTTTAGTCAGCTTCAGCTGTTTCCAGTTGCACCACGAAGAAGTAGCTAGTAGGATTTCTGCAACCGGTTTTTTATTTTTTAATCCAAGATATAAAAAGCATGTCGCAATATCAGCTCATATGAAAAAAATCTTTGAAGATTTTGAAAATCGTCAAGTTATAAAAAAAGGTTTGATATATTTCGCCCACATACGTAGTAGATATGAGGCTTGAAATATTGGCCACTTTGAGCGGTTTTACCTTGACCCACCCCTTAATAAAATTTGAATCTCTTGTAGTTAGGTAACTAAATTGAATACGACCTATGTTCATATAACATTTTTTACTTAAAATTACCTCCTCAACAAACTGTTGAAGTTTGGTCCGCCCGTTATAAATCACCCTGTAGGTATAGAACATCTACAGATATCGCTGTCTGCCTGCTCTTATTTGTAGCCTCCATCCTTTCTTGTCTCCATATTTCTTATTCGTTGCAGTTAATTTTTTATTGCTTAATCAACTTGTAATTATCTGTTTGATCTTCTCTTGTACGTTCTTTTCATGTGGCTGCAATTAGCTAATTCATTGATCCTACACCCCCTGAATCTAATTTTTAACATTGCCTTTTTCCTATGTACGACATTTCTGTTTACATCCTATAGATTCTTTTTTTTTTGCAATTCTAGTGATGTGTGTATTTAATAAAGTTGTTATCTACTCAGTTACTTATTTGTGTTTGTTTCTTTAAGGTTCTTAGATCTTCTTCCATCTTCGTACTTGGCCTTTTCCATACCTATTATTAGAATTGCTATGTTAACAATTCACAGCCCGACGTTGGACGCTAATAAAATTTGCTGTGGAAACCCCAATAATAAAATTTTAGTTCAAATGTTTTTTATTATGGAAAGTCGAACTAAATACAGCACGTAGCTTTGAGGCTCTGTATGAAAATTAACACAAGAAACAGCACAAGGCTGCTCTTGCAGCATAAAATCAAATAAATAGAGAATTCCATCGCAGCGTCTTTAAGTATTAACTTAACGTGGCCTCGCCAAAGTATGTCAGATAACATATTACTTAAAAGCTTAATAGCAGCCATAAACTTAGTGTAGTCTTTGTGTCGACAATTCTCAGAGGAACATTTTTGGCCTCTAAGACCCAGCAGCTACCTGCACCCGCAGGGGATCAAAGTAAATACAGGTTAGCTAAAACTTGTGGCAGTCGTTCATAGTGTAAGCCTTGTAACGTTTAGTCGAATAAAATGAAGATACAAAGCTGTGTTATTTATTCATTACCACTTAATCACCTTAAAACACATCTATCCTATTCTCCCATTATCAAATGCATGCTGGTGCAGCGACAGCGTGGTTCCCTTGCAATAAAATGGCAGCTTGTGATGATCTAGAAAATAAAATTCCAGAAACGCATTGTCAGCAGGACTCACCGAACTCAGGTTAGGGGCTTTTTAGGGGAAGATAACTGGTTTGTAGTGACTTGTGACGCCTATCAGCATCAGAGTCTCTGGGGTCTTACGCGCATTACTAATATCTGGTTACCGTTACTTAGTTTCTTAAGTTGCCAAACCACCTCGTTTCGTTAACACACCTCTTGCAATGGATGTAAACCAAGATTTACTTGGATGGATCCCCACTTAGGTAGAACAGCTGTGTCGTAAAATTATCACCAGCCCCTATTGACTGAGTAAGCCAAATGTGAAATTTCATACCTTCGATGGACTATTCATTTTATTTCTGCAGAAACTGCTATTTCTGAAGAATTTCACAAAACACAAGTAATTTTTATAAGCGGATTTTGTTTATTGGAACAATAAAATTAATCAATTTATATAGTAAGAGCAAAATCAATTGTTTGAGCTTTAGCATCAAAAGCTTACACTTACAGAGTTTTTTTATAATAAAGCTTTCCCAGTAGTAAAAAGGTGGTGTGACGAATTCAACCAATGTGAGATAAGGAGCAAGATCAAAATGAAATTAAAAAGTAATATTTACTAAAATATAGTAAATTTTTCACTTATATTACCACATATTTACAACTAAACCCTTTAATCCGTTGTAATATTAAATATACTATATTTCCTTCATCCGTGTAAATTTATATTAAATTCTCAACAATTTCTGCCATAAAAATCTTTTAAATTTTAACAAGAGCCTGTTTCAGGTGGTACACTTTTGTGCTTAAGCGATTATGTCATACGAAACGAATTTAAAGCCAGAGTTAAGCTATACCACTTCTCATTTCGCTCAGAAAACTCAAATCGTAAATAATTCAAGAACGACACCACATGTCAATAGTATCTACCATAATTAACCCTCGTAGCCCACCTGGGGTCTTTTTTGACCCCACGTGCAGTAGAATGTAGTTTTCTTATGTTTATCTTTGGTCTATTGTCTTGAAACCCTAAATATGCTTCAATCGAACTCCATAGGAGAGGATCATACTATTTTTTTGTTGCTAAATTGTTATAGAAAAATATTTATACCGCAAAATATGCGCTTGGGGTCAATTTTTACCCTAGGTGGGTTACATGAGATAAAATTTTAATTTGTTTAGCCTTAGTTTTTAGGTTCCGAAATACGTTTTTATGTAAGGTAGCATAATGTGCAGCACCAACTCGCAGTTGTTCACGTTTCTACAAGTTGTGACGCGTTAGTTGCGTAGTAAAACTGCGTACTGCTAGTGTTTATAAATATAGCTCTCTGGGATAATCCCTCAATTACAGTTTGACTGAGCTTGTCAGTACATACAAAAATACAACAGGAAGACGTCGTTTCTTATTAGAACTAGGTGAGGAGCCAGTAAAACCGGAAATAAAAAGAAGAATTCAAAATCCTCAAGCCAGGACAAGAAAAATTTGCAAATCTGTTGAAGATGCCAGGTTTGGTAACTTACTTTTGCAATACAAGAACGTCGACAATCCACTACTAGATAAAAATACAAATATTTTGTGTGACATGTGCAATAATTTTGTATGTAAGGAGCACATTGAAACGTGCACATTGTGTTTTACATGTTCAAGTTTAACGTCAGAAGACAGTGACACAAAGTAAAGGCGTATAACTTAATATTTTATTAATTTTATTAAATTACCATATAATCTATCTTTTATAATGTTTATATTACTTGTTCTAGTTTATTTAGAAATGCACTTACCAATAAATACCTTGAAATGTTAGAACTAACTTTTTATTAGAGTGAATTGCATAATTTTAAGTTGGGGTCAGAAAGTACCCCAGGTGGGCAGTATGTAATATTAAAGCAGGTGGGCGACGAGGGTTAATACTACTAGTAAATAAGGCCTTCTTAACTGAACGTTTATAGTCACATAACCTCACTTGTTGCCAATTTTAGTTTCTTTGGTAATTTCTCCTTTAAACCTTAATTAAGCACATAAGTTGTAAAGTTGTTTTCAAACCACCTTAACTTCGGTTAGTTTAACTACAAAACTACTTAGCAGGACCATTCAGAACTATTTAAAGGCCATGAGTGAATATTTTCGGAAAATTTATACAAGATCTGAGAGTTTTTGATTGCTTAAAATAGCTTTAATAGATAGAAGTGTTACGTGAGCTTTTCTTGTGCAGCCTAATGTTATTTATAATTAGAGCTCTTTGTAAATCAAAAATGTGCTTCTGTGTACGGTACATACAAAAATAATAATCTATAATGTATTGTTAATATAAAATCACTCTGAGAGTTTACAAGTTGGTCTCTTTCCACATCAATACCGTTGTTTCTTCACTTTTACAGCTACGATGGTTGTATTATTAAAATTCCATTTTTAATTAATATTGGTTTATTCGCTTGGCCGTACAGACATATCTGGAGAAGGTATGATGTTGTGATAAGCTTTCTTTCTTTTGTGACTTTTCATAAAGTTTTTGACTAGTTACGTTTACATCGCGCACGTATCGATACATTTGATGAATGTGACTTTTACGAAGTGTACATGATAACTACTAGTTCTAAGATCGTTAAATGTAGCCACGAAAAAGGAAAAACCAACATATGAAGCGAGACCACACGATAAGTTAGAATAAGCTGACTTGTACCTGTATAATATCGATTATACCATTCATAATGTATCAGATCGCTATACAGACCAAGTATTAATGAATGAAAACACTGTGGTGTTATCGTTTTGGTGTTTTCAATTTTGAGCTGTCAGCTGTCAGTGTCATGCCCTTTTCAACAAGTTTTTTACGATTCGCATTCCATTCATTATTAGTGTAATTTTCATATTACTATTCATGGTAGAATCTAATCCAGTGTTACTCAAAGTGGTGGTCCGCGGACCGATGTCGGTCTGTGAGCAAAATGTTGCCGGTCCGCAAAGTATATTATTGATTTCGATAATCGACTCGATTCTGTAGTTAGTCTACCACCCCAAAATATAGGAATAATATGAAAATTCATCTATTTCGCGTGGCACTGTCATCAGTTTAACCACGGATAGATAAATTGACCAATAATAAGAAGCCCATTTATCACATTAATGCGTTGTACGAAGCTGGTTGAACTGTTAAATATGTAAATTGCGTAACGTTTTAATCTAGTAAATACACGGTAAACCTGACATCAAATACAGGAATGACTTATGAACAGTATTAACATTGAACTACTAAAAACACTGACTCAATTAAACAGCAATAAAAGGCGGTAATCAACTAAACATGGTACAAATGCGACACATACTTTATCTGCCACTACGTAAAGTTGAAAAGGATCATGTAATCTGACGGTAATGAATTAAACTGACAGGTAAACAACTATAAAAGGTTTAGCAAATGCAATAATACAAACAATAAATGGTACAATGACCGCAACGTTACTAAAACTGGCTGGCACTTCGCCGAAACATTTGGTACACTTAAAATTCGGCACTGTAAAGCTACTACAATAAAAATCGTACCTTTAAGAAACTTGGCTTAGCTGCAATCGACGTCCTACGTTGCTGCAAACGGTTGGCGTTCAAGACCACTGCTCTAACATCTAGTGAAACTGCTTCAAAACAATGGTAAATGGCCGACGATGTGGAACCTGGGATAATCCCTTTAACAAGGGCAAAATCGAAGCCCGCTCGGAAATTGGCCGAACGAAAAGAGGGAGCTTTGCGAAACCTGGTAAGCCGATACTGGGTTTTTACGGAGGGTCCGGCAAACGACGTTTTAGGGGTTGCCGCCCTACGATAACGAAAACCTCACGGTTGGCATCGATAAACAACACCGTTAAGTTCGCCCAACAGCCACCGCAACCAAGTGTAGTTCAATGAGTGCATGAAATGTGAAATACACAACACTTGTGTTGGATCGGCGGGAGTTTAAATAACGGAACACAACAGGCGATACACACACACACCAACGGAACAAACCGTTAGCCGTTAATCACACAATAAACAAACGTAAACCCTCGCGCCTACGCCGGGACGACAACTTCCACCAAATCACATGTTGCTTCTCGTCACGACAGGCCAATTCTGTCCAAAAACCCCGCGAAGACCATTGCAAGCGATAAATAGTGTCTTTTGTTTTGACTCAAAACGTAGGCGCGTCTGCGGCGGATCGATAAGAAACACGTGCCTTGCGGGCAAGCAGACTGGATCGATAACACAGATGTGTGCCGCTGGAAAACAACTGAATGCATGCACAAAATTCGAGATACTTATATACAGATGGAATCGTAATTCAGAATCGGAAAAATAATGCAAGATTAGACGTACGTTCATACAAATTAAAAATGTCCTTACATCTTTTAAAGTTTATGAATAACTTACCTATATTTTGTTATTGGTTAATTTTTTAATAAATGTAGCGGTCCGTCATACATTAGTAAAAATAATACCGGTCGGCTACATTAAATAGTTTGAGAAGCTCTGATCTAATCGAATACGTATTCGACGACTTTAAGAACTATCAAATACTTTTGCTTACAAACTGAGCAGGTTGCTTTCTAGAAAGAGCAACACCACTCGCCTTAGGCTCGTGATGTTCCTAAGCAACCCGTTTCTTCAGAAAGCAAAAGTATTTTTGATAATTTACAGTCATCTGGTGGTATTACTACTGATTCCACTAATCTGGAGTTCAAGTATCACTGACTATATTTATAGTAGATATTAATAATAGGAGATCGTCGGTTCTCAACCTTAGAGATGAAGTAATTACGGCTTGAAAAATATACCCCTGTAGGTGGAGAATGAGTAAAAACTAGAGCAAATGAATATTAACAAACATTTTAAACTCTAATTTTTGATTTAGGGTAGAGTTAAATTGCAAGCTCAGGAAATGTCTCGAGTTGTCCGCATTTTCTTACTCTATGTTTGGTTGCATACTCTCATTTTTGATTTTTGGGGTATTTTGAAAATCCTTGAGCTTAAGGGATTCTACCGAATTTTCAAATAGATTGCTAGTATGATTTAGAGCGGCCATTTTGGGAACTGATTTCGTGAGATTGTTCTTGGGTGTTGTGCCTGTGCTTTTTTTTGGAATTTTGCTTCATGCAGGTCAGAATCTCAGAATTATGATGAAAATCGTCGCTCACCCTTAAGAAATTCTGTGTGAGATTGCTAGAATAAATCTGGTTATACTTCCAACTTTGGTACATTTTCATCGTTACGTTTTGAACATCAATTTCAATGTTGTGTTATTTCAGGCCTCAAGTACCCCTTGTGGCTCATTAGTGCTATGCTCTGCATATTATATTCTTGGGATCTGATGTCGCTTTCTATAGGACTTGGAGGACCAACTACTACACAGTTTTGAGCCTCTCCGTTACTGTAACTGCTCCCGACAACTGATGCACACGGCCTTTTCTCATGAGATAACTGGAGAAAAGAAGAAAATAGCCTCAACTAACTAGTTAACCCTCCAGTACCCGTTCAAAATTGTAAGACATCAGTACCCGCACCGGTCTCGCAGTCCGACACCCCTCTGCCACCTCCTTAAAAATAATAAGATATTTTATGGCATTAGTTTCTTGTTCACTAACGTCTTCCTAATCAGATATTTCCTGTTCAGTGTCACTGTTCATTTCCAATAAATTATCTTCGTCAGACGGTGGCACATCTTCATAAAACGCGTTGTCGACATCCTCCTCCGCTATTATATCTCGCATCGTCTGTTCTAGTAGCGCCTGTTCTTTCTCATAAAATCTGCCATGACTATAATAATGTTTTAGTATAACAGTGTTCCTAAAAATTCAAAAAATACTTCCTTCTCCTCACATTGGTCGTATATCAAAGGTAAAAATAAAAACAACTCGGGTACCCGCTTCGGTCTCTGAAACCGAAATTATAAATAACTTTTAAACCACTGCACGCATGAACTCAAAACTGCATACGGATCTTCAATGGCAATATATAGGAAGGTAGTGAAATGGGCGGTAAACTAACGCTAGCACATTAAGTAATATAATGCATCATGTGTTTGCTCGGTCTCACAGACCGTAAACGGGTACTGAAGGGTTAATGTCAGTTGAAATTATGCCTTATTATAAGAAATGCTATCTATCATTCTTATTATTGTTAAAATGATGATCCAGTCAGCTTTATAATATGTTATTTGGATTGCATACTCTATTTGTTCCTTGCGTCGAGTATACGTATTACTACATGACATTTTAAATGCAAGGTATATTTTTCCTCGGATGGCTAATTGTCAACATTTAGATATAGAGCAGCTATATATTTTTACTGCGTCTTTCTCCAAGTTTTGTCAATTTTATCCAAAATCTGCGAAGGTGTTTTAAATACGGCAGCAAACTGAGCCATGCCCACTTGCAAAGTCTAGGATTCTATTAGAGAAAGCAGTTAGCGGATTAAATCGATCCCCTCGTTAAAACTGCTCGTTCGAATGTAAAACATGGAGTGTAGGTGCCATGGATGCCTCGTAATGTCGAAATTAATTAGTGACTTAAGTTTACGTGGCGCTTCTTTTGATGACAGCCACTTCGGTAAAGATCCTCAAGCATTTCCCATGTAATTACCACTAAAGCCGCACCCAAAGCATAAACCTAACCTCATTATTGTGCTCACCTGTACAAGCGTGTTTCAGTGCAGAAGTGGTGCTCATAACGTTCAAGCGCCAAATGCTAGAACGTTAAGGGCTAATTGTTGCATGGAGGTAAATAATTTACATAACTACTTCGTGTTCACTGCTCCGAGAAACCCTCCATTAGATGTGATGTGCTAATAATACAACCCACAGGTTACTCCATGGGTTTAAGATTTACTTTTGTAGTTAATAATTTCGTGTTACTGATACTTGTTGGTTGTCATTTTATAACTTGAAGAACTAATATTGTTCAGTTTCTTAATGGATGAACAAATTCGAATTTTCATTTAATTTCTTATAACTGTAGTGATTATTAATATTTATACACGTTATTAACAAACAAAAATATAACATATGGCATAACATTCATGGCAGCGTAACTGAACAGCAATTAAAGTGTTGGGCACCCCTATTTGGATACATGCGGTGAGTTAAGTGAATAACAAACGTGTTGTCAATGTGTAAGATGCATTCATTTTAAGCATTTTCTGTATAAACGCCAACTATAAATTTAGGTTTGGAGGCGGGACGCACCTCATTATTTGGAATCGATACATTAGTTCGATTACTGCAACTGAATCAGCTTTGCATATTAGTGGTGTTAATCTATGTTTCCACTGTGCAGCAATTTCTGCTACTGTGCTAAATGTCTACGTAAATCACATTGTTGCTACCATATCATTTTATCATACATTAATTATCTCCCAGACGTTGGCAATAAACGGCGGTTGCAAGTAGTAACTGATCATAAATTAAACAAAGGAAGAGCTTTTCTCATGTATAGTGTCTGTATAATATAAGAGTGGTGACATGATGACAGCGAAAAAACCCTTCATTAGTCAATTCAAAATAATGGGGTAAATCTGCATGCGTTTATTGGTCAGGTAAAACAGACATGCGCACAATAACATGTGAATTTGTTAAAAACGGTCTAATAAATACGAGTCTTATATTCATTCAGTGCTTCAAATTAAGTGGATAATTGTATTTAATTCACCTCGTATCCAGACATTTTAATTAAAATGCTACTGTGCATGGCCGTTTCCCCAAATTCATTTCTACTAATCAAAAAACGTCACATGACTCCACTCTCAATATAAAGGCACTCAGTTCTCAGGTATTTTTCAATATCTACTATACGCATATCGCTCTATCAGAATATTTTATAACTGAAAAGTTCGTTCTTAATGCTTCATCGACTTAGCAAGTGTCCAAAGGCCCTGTGATTAGCCTTCGCATAATTACCTATATATGTCGATGTTTTGTGATACGTCAAAGCCTGAAGCCGATAACAGTTTGCAAACGTTTCCAAATACCGAAGATGTGCAATAGCTGTTAGCATCTAAAGTACCTAGTTCACTCCAGTTTCCCTCGTGATATTCAGATATTGTAACGTTGCGAGAGTATATTTGAAGGTTCGCCAGCTAGCTGCAGATGAGATGATGTACGGTTTTTTAAATGATGTAATTTCCGATTAACATGAGCGCATACAATTTTTTCAGTTACAACATAAGAGCTTATAAACACAGTGTAATCGCGCCATTCACAAGCACTACATTTCAAATGGTAGCAGTAGCAAACTTAGACACTGAAAGATATAAGAATGTGCATTAGATTAATTAAACAAAGCATAAATTTAATAACCGGTACAGAAATATTATAAGTTGTTATTCTGTGTTACCTACTAAACTGGTCCTAAAGGGGCTCAAAGAAGCCGTTCCAAGGAGTAAACTGAAGGACCCCAACCAGCTTACAACAGCGACTGCAGGCAGTCAAGGCCAGCAAACGTCATTCACAAAGCCATTCAGGGAGGGTACTCCAACCTCGCACTCAGCGAAACGCCAATACGACAAGCAAATTCTGCATTCTTAACCCTTCCTAAGATGTGGACAAAAGTCCCAAACCAGAGCCCCGGGCTCTAACCTGCATATCAACAAAGCTTCCTCACAAAATAATTTACGAAATTTGAAGCTAAACTTGGTGCACCACAATCACATAATCCTACCGAAAAAGGATGCAATTTTTTCTCAATCAAGCAACGGAAAAACAAAACTTTGTTATCAAAAAGCTGTTCCGACTGCCGGTAAAGCAGATTACATCCCAAACGATAACACTGCGTTTACACAACGACCGCGTTCCAATGAAGGGGCTTTTTCGCGGCCATGTATTTTACATAAAATAAATCTTTCATTAATTATGCTTTTGACACGTAACGAGCCAGGCCTAAATACCTGTGCCACTCTATTAGCTAAGGATCTTTAGTTTTTGAAACAATCAAGTCATTGGATCCTGAGAGCATTTAATTTTCACCTCGGAATCGATTGATATCAATAATTTATGTTTCCACGTTGTAATACTGCTAATACAAGTATGCATGGTATAAGCACAGATAGGAGGGTAAAAACCCTACGTTTATGTCATTGAAACCTTTTTGATGTAGATAGACTAGGAAAATAAACTGCGAGATATGTACCTTAAAATATTACTAAGAGCGTTTAACTTCTAGCGTCGATTGCATTCACAGGAAATTGTATTTTGGAAATGCTGTACAGATAGATGTTCATAGAAAACAAGTAAAATAGCATGTTTAGTTAATTTAGTAACTCCCAGTATTTTACAACCATTTTTGCTTCTCCTCATATTTCGTCGTTGGTCTTTCTTTGGGCACTTCGCTACACTACAGAATGCAGAATATTAGAACTTAAACTTTTCGGATAGCAATTCTATTCTCGTTATCAACAATTAACTAACTAAATTAAGATTCTACTGGAAATCTAGCAGAGTGAGAATAACCTCCCCATTAAATGGCTGGAAGTAGAATTTGCTAAAGTTTTTTTTCTATAATAACTGTCAAAGTGTTACAATGTTGGTAGATATGTGAGTAAAACCATAGGTAAAACGCTAGGAAATTTTTATACTACGTGGTGGTAGAACTTTTTCAAAATTATGGTTACCTATGTGTCAATTTTGAATATCAAAGTTTCTCAATTTGAACTCTTGACAAATTTCATTTTTTTACATAGAATCAGACGTTCATTATGTATATTTTCAAATATTGTAAGTTTAATAATTCATAAATTTGCAATATTTTACTATGCTGTTCGTTTTACCCACTATTATGACATATCTGTCAAAATGAAAAATTATTTTTTAGTGGAAAAAAAACTAAAAATCTATGTATCAACATTATTAAAATTAGGGACCCTACAGGAATGCAACTTATACCCTAGAAAGTTGACTTTGAAAATTATTATAGAAAAAAAATACTTTACACGGGAAATTTCTGTATACAAAAAAATATTAAAATGCAATAATCGGTACTGCTTTACAACACGGTGGTCCAAGAGTTGTCTCGTCGTGTAGCAAATTTTTGCCAGCTAGTTCCTCAGCAGGATTGGGGGGGGGGGGGGGTGCAGAAGCGCCATTGGTTCGAAACGATCCAAACTAGAAAACCTACAGGTGCCAGTGTAACCTCCTACACCACATAGCAGTTTCAAAAAAACAATAAATAAAGAAAAATGCCACAAATTGATATAATCTAAATGTTTACTTGCCGTATGTACTATGCAAGACAAAGAAAACTGGGACAGTTAGTATAGTCTGTTGTGAATGTGACTGCCTTAATATGTACAGTCTTAGCGGTCAACTTGTTTGGAAGTTGCTATGAATCAAAATTGTTATAATAAATGTAATTGTTGAAAGCTTTATTTAAGCTAATCAAATTATGCCAAAATCTCTACCAAGAGTTGTCGCAGTTTTTTTTTGACTTGCATAGTATATCTCCGCATGCTGTTCAATAGGGAAGCAAAAACGAATCAGCGATATGTTTTACTTATTTGGAACTAGGATTATAAGTTCAATTTAGTTTTAAGTATTGTTAAGTATAGTAAGCTGTACGACTTTTTCTCGCTATCCTGTCTCGACTCATCACGTTGCCTAAAGGTCCCAACCACTAAGACGCGAAACCTCGCGAATGGTAGCATGCGCGCCAGGTCTATTGCACACTTTAACTGATGTGTTTCAGCGTTGAAAAATAGCTTCTAGTTTGCTTGAGTAGTCTGTCGCGTAGGTATTAATTCTAAACGTAGAGGAACGTGATTTTTTAAGGTACTCACCCTGTATATGTCTGATTGAAAGTGATTCGGGTCGTGCCAGGTAGACATACAATCCGCATGCAAAATATAGTTTTTCTCCATTAAATGAAAAGGGTGCATACAAACAGAAATAAAATAAGCTGCAGGGTGGGATGAGATTACTCGACAGTTGGTCAAAGGTTGGAGAAAAGGAGAGAAAATGTCTGTCCAGAAACGGTTACTAAAATGTTGAAAAGAAATGTCTAGAGACTGCAAATCATCGACGTATGACGCTGCTCCCGTGCGGGGTTGCTGGTCCACCACCGGGCGCCTGCCTCGGCGGCGGGTAGGAAACCCCCCGCCAGACATGGTAGATTCATGGGAAATAAGATAGGGGAAGTAGACTAAAACCAGCAGCAGCGCCTGTCGCAGATTGGCAGGCTGCAAAAGAAAAAAAATCCAAGCGGTATCAGTGTGACGTTAATCAACAATAGTGACATTGATTTGAAACCTGTTCGGCATATTGTGAATACTCGCAGCCGCAACAATAATGGTAAAAACCGCTGAGGAACTGAAGTGCAGAAAGCAAGTGGGAAAATACTACACAAAAAACCCCATGAATATGAATATCAATACAAATACAAAAAGGCCCGAGTACCCTGCGTGTTTCCAATAGAACAGGGGTGCTAAGAATACTCGGGTGCAAAATACATAAATCTTATACCTAACAGAACGACCTGTGACTTGAAACGTCTACAATATGCATGCAACAGGTAAACTGCGAAAAATCCAAGTTACAAATGATAATCCCATTAAGATACAGATTTTTGTAGTAAGCGGCGCACGTTGGCCGGAATTTGGATGTTACAAAATAATTATTTTGTCGGACCACTCGGACAACACTCAAACACGGTCTACCTACAGGAGATGAGCAAATCCACCTAGAATTTTATTCCATTCTCTGATTAAGTGACAACACCTAAGTTGTCAGGAAAACCAACAAATGTTAACCTGACCCAGGTGTACCTATACACCGACAGGAGATAAATAAATCCAGGATTTTTTTGTCCAAATAAGGTAATTCAACAGATAAACCAAAAATCAGTAAGTTAATATAATAATAATCGCTCTAATGTTAACGTAGTCTGTCAGATAATTGCAGCAATAACTGGTAGTTATGTACTAAGCAAAGCAAATTAAAAAGCAGAACAACTGGTCAACTTTTGCCAAGAAGAACACTTCGTTATCACGAATTCATAATGGTACAAACATTTGCAAGAAATATTACATACTGCGAAATCTTAAGCAAGTCAACAAGGAAACAGAATCTATATTTATTTTATCCCAATAACCAATAATAACTAAAGGTTTCCGATTATAATTTAGTTCAGCATGGATGTTATCGGGATGAGATATGGACACATTACGGTATAAAAGCGAATTGAAGTTTTAGTATTGAATAGTGATTGACATAAAAATCCAAGTTTGTCGTTGGGTTGACGAGAAACATGTACGTCAAAGAGACCGTATACTCAGAGGGTCAAAATACAAACAAATTCGTTCAAATTTAAATGGAAAAATTGCAGAAAAGGGTGTGCGGTAGACCTTAAAATACTGTAATGGTTAAGAAATGTTAGGAAATAGACAGAAAGAACTATTGCACTTTGCGTAAGATCGCGACAAGTATGATGAAGAAGAATATCGCCGCTAAGGGTGCCTGTTATATTAATTTTTGCCGATAATTGAACGGAAACATGCCACCGACTAGCTCGGAAGACTTACCTTCGAAGAGAAGTAAAATTACATTAAAGGGCGCCTAGTGGTTCTAATTGGCACGGTTCCCAAAGACTTCTTGAGATAACAGAATATAGCAATAAAACCCAAGTCTAAGTAAAATCTTCTAATGATAAGGCATTCAAAGTTAGTGAATAATCAGAGATAAACAACAAATTGTAATTGCTGGCTTACATTAATCTTCAACAGCAAATATAGAACATTTGAATATCACATATATATTACAAGAAAAAACTATCACAGGCCACACGCGTTCATCATAGATCGAGGCTTTTCCCCAACTAATCCTCAGACACTAACTTCACTACTGGGAGATGCTCGAAATGTACTATATATTAGCAGTGCCAAACCAATATGGAAACTCGCTTACATGGAAAATAATCCCGCTCGCTGAATGAATATAATCCCAATACAGCTTTCCAAATAATTTCGTAATGTACCACGAGTTGCTTAGAATTCAGACGCCTGTATGTTTTCTAGTAAAACACAAAGATATGAAGGGCTGGAATAATAATCTAGTCTGCAAACTATAAACTAGCGAACTAAACTTGGGAACGTTTGTACAAGTTATTCCAATACCCACTCAGCTCTCAAAATCACATAAGAAAGGTATTAACCCATTCCTAAAACCCGCCATCAGCAACAGCTAGCTAGAAAATAATATTTCAGTGCTGAACATAAATAACAACTCTATCTGAACAGTTAAGCCAAATATCAATTAAGTTATATTGAAATTAAACCAAAATATAGTGCAACTAAAGTTTGCAATTCAAACCCCAAACACGGGAGAAGTAAGATGGCAGCAGCTTTGAGAAGATAGAAAGGATTCCGACAAGTGATTGTCCACTGCATGAACGGTTATAGGATACAGCTTGACTATGGGCCTCGAAAGACGACTGACATCGGGCCTTCTGCTGAAATGGAATTCACACAAATCGTCCAAAGCGAAAAAGAAGCGTTAGCTCGTACGACAAAAACGTTTTTCGCCCGGAACTAAAACGAACTAAAAATTGGGAAGCTTAGAATCGAAACAAGTAATACAAAAGAAAGTTAGCGTTTACTGTTGAGATGTTCTGCTCAGTTTGCCAAAGTCGTCACATGCTGCTGTTATGACCAATTTCAGAATATGTCAGTTTTTTAGAAAATCACGAAAAATATGTCTTTCAGGACATCACTAATTTTCCTAAACCAAGCCGTATCACAAACTTGATTAATCAAACATGGATGTAAGCGAAAATCCCAAACACATGGAACATTTGATTTTACAAATGTATATGACATCGTAACCTTGATGCTCCAGCACAAACTGGCAAATGGCAGAAAAGATAAGCAAACATTTTGGGAAACCTAGGAAATTTAGATAGGCAACCATAGTACATCGGAGAGTAAAGTAAACAAAATAGCTTAAAACTATTTATGATAATACATTATATTGTAGGTAATATCTGGATTTATCAGTAATGATTAACTACGTAGATTTTTATAAATGACTTTTAACACAGAACAAACACTATTTGTTATTTTCATTGATAATTGCTGCGACTTGGGTAACTTTAAACGTTATCATATAATTCAGGTTGCCTATACAAAGTGCCAATTTTAACTTGTGCAAAATTGCTAATTTCTTTACTTTGAAGTTACAAATGAGGTTAAATGGGGAAACTGCCAGGACTCTTTATGAATATTGCAAATCACGAATTTAGTTATTTGTAGTAGCTCCGGTTTAACCGAAAATTGCATCAACCTTGAATTTTTAAATGGAATTATGTACTATGTATTACAGTTTTTTAAAGCTAAAATGAGTTCCAATGCAAATATTAAAAAAATACCGAGTATTTCAATTGATCCACAAAAAGTATATTCTAGCAACTCTCTTTACACCACAAGCTTTTTACAAATGTAATTTGTAACGTGACAAATCAGTTTTACTAATTAGAAATGTTTATTGAGTAGATATCAATTCATAAATTCCAGTTGTGTTAATGCAATGCGAAAATATTTGTGATCAAAGCATATTCTCGCTCTGGATATAACGTTCCCGATTCTATCGGAGCATTGCAGAAAGGATATACTCAAGTAGAAATTGAATATAAGAAGTTTTATAGCTTGTAAATGCGTTCAATAAACATATTCTAAGAAACTAACAATGTAGCTAGACTACAGCGAAGTGGCCGATCCTCAATGCAAACACAGGAAAGCATTGGAAATTGTTGGAATTTTACTTACTACATCTCCTTGAACTCGTACTAAACAAATAGAAGTTTCCTAATTCTATGGTTATGTTAATCCCTGAAACATGCGGATGTTTATCAAGGACATTCTGGCAGTACAGAGAAGATATTAGCAGTCTAAAACCGATTTAAGGTACCGCAACTATCCAAAAAGGGACCTTCTAGATCAGTGGAGGAGCGTGGGAGGATATTTCTCCTCGTTCCCAGCGCGTCAAAATAATTAAGCACCATACACTGATCTAAGCATGAAGGTGAAGTGGAGAACCATCCAACAGGACACAGACTTTTTTGGCTTCGAAAAAACTGGTCGGGCTGCTGATTGACACTGAGCTGGATTATTAAAATGCTTTATGCTTTACCTGAGCTCACGCTATCTGCTTTTATATTTACACTAAAAACACAAATTTTACTAACAAGGGGCTACAATATAAGCACATCTATTACATTTTTCCCAAAGCTGGTTTACTCTACAGGAAAGTATTGAACAATTTGGAGCAAAACACTTAATACGCGCATATTATAAACCTTCGTCGGCGACTTATCGCTTCGATGCAAAACAAAGAACCACAAATTACCTACGATGACGGAATCTACAGTTCTGCCATTAGAATGGCTCCAGCTATCCTATAGCGGCGCGGAAGGCGACTTAAATAAACAAACCAAGAGGAAACCAAAGTCTATACAATTAGCTAAAGGCGAACTAAATTCCTAATTTCGTGGTAATGTAAAGGCAACTATGATGGGGAATATTCAAGTTACGCAGAAATCAAAACAACGCGAACAATCTAAAGGAAAGCCGGAAGTGACATTGATTCTGGGTGCTACCTAACGCTGCAATCGTAGTCAGCCGAATAATCACCTGTAGAAATGCGAGACAGAATATGGTAGAAGTGGGAGCTGACTGCTATTCTAGAAACTAAGCGGAATCGACAGGATGGCGGATACTGACTAATAACTTTGACGAAAGTCGCAAAAGAAGTGCGTCGCAAGGTTATGAGATGCGGGAGGTCGGAGACACTTTAAGAGTGTTCTCATTAGACTCGTTTTGTTACTCCGACAATGCCAAAATACACAGAACTACGAAGTCTAAGCACGCGAGACCTACCACTGCTTAGGACACAGCTCGTTTGTCAGTTGGCAACTACTTAACGGTCTACACACTAACTGGGTAAAATATGATGCTCAAACGGTTTAATTACGGTAAGATAAGAACTCCAAAAACCCCTCAGCGTACCTGCGAATGATATTGCCTAACAAAGATCTTCAAGCGTTTTTTAATCAACTTAATGATGATGACCCACAACACGAGTTCTTATGGCAGAATGGGGCAACACATTGTTAAGCACGCCAAACTGTTCACTACTTGCAACATATTTTTGATAGTAGATTTATCAATCAATCTACAGAGATCTCTTAGCTCTTTATGTAATTTAACACCAGTATTATATTATCCAACTAATTTCGAAAAAAACATAGTTGATAGGGTTAGACGGGTGGTACAGCTGTGCATTCAACAAGCAATAAACTTCTTGATTGTCTTTATTCTACTTTGTAAAGTTTTTGGCACTACAAATCTACATTTTATGATTTTACCACATCAAATACATAGTAAAAGAGAAGCATCCACATAATTTCCAAGGCCTGCTTTGAATGATTTTTTTAGAACACTTGTGGCCCGTCAGAATTTGAGAATACTGTTTTTGTAAAATTCCAGCTCAATCGTCACTGGAATCTTTGTATACCAGCTCCTAGAAGTAAAAATAGATTACGGCTTTGTAAAAGCGCTGCTTGTATATAACTCAGAAATCTCATTAATTCTTCTGTGTCAGTGTCAAAGGAGGTCCGTGTTAATCGAGGACCTCTCGGCGCCTGTGGGATTCGCGGAAAGCCAGACGCGATAACTGCAGGAGTTATCGAATCCCAAGCGAGGCGAAGGAAAACCTTATCAAAAATGTGTTGATAGCGCTTAAAAAAGATTCCCATTCGAGTCGCGTAGTATAAACTGCGACAAGCCCTAAGGACAAAGCGACCTGTGATTTAGTTTGATTGGTGTTGCATCCTACTCTAAACAAGCACGTGGGCATAATCGAGGCGGCCCTGCAGCGCCACCACAGTGACGGACATTGACACCGGCGGCTTTGTTCATTAATTTGTGTCCAGGACACCTATCAAAGCTAAACGATAATGGATTATCCGGCAGACAAAAGAGATGCAGTTGCAGGAACGTTCCGCTGTCGGCTGGATATTAACGCCATTTGCATTAATATCTATTTGCACTTACCTGCGTTGAATTAGCTAATTAAAGTAGATAATGCGCTCGCCAACACCTGGGGTTTAATATCATACTCGTCTAGCCTCAATGATTTTAATAAAATATTTTAACTGAATTACGAGAAACATTCAAATCTGCCATTGGAAATTGGATTACTGTATAAAGAGTTCTGAACTATAGTCCTTCGCCACTGATATGTTATGTTTACAGCGGCCTTGTTCATATTAATTTATAAAAAACGTAGCCTGCTAGAAAATACAAGTAAAAAACCGCAGTCTCACCTCACCTAACCAACAACCTTCTCTTAGTCCAGAAAAACCCATTCAAAGACAGGAACCTATTTTGATCACGCATTGGCGCTGGCTCAGTGCCGTACTTAATTACCGTCAATAAAAAACCATTGATACCGACTTAACGCCTGTTCGGTGCGCTGGGTATATTTTCCCGAGAGCTCCGTATAAAACCTTTGCTATCAAAAACCGTAGACAGCACTAGATTAGATATTGAGGAAACGCCAATTCAGTGTATGGGGAACATTTATTTCCGAGAGCCCCTGTATCTATAGAATCATCGTTTCAGAAACTCATTACGACCACCATCGCGCTGCTTCAGGATACGCAGCAACCTTTCCCGAAGGGCTTCGGTATCTACGTCCTCCACCTGAAAATACAAAAGCCTGAGCACCTAGCGAATACAAATTGTTGCAACGTAGAATTAATTTTCCCTGGAGTAAGAACGTAGCCCGAAATACATTTGTAAAGGTCCAGCAATTGTACAAATTTACGTACATGTGTCCTCCTGAGGGACTCGACCAATTAACAGCTTCAACAACATCACAAATATTTTGCTTAGAGAATGAAAGCCAGAATAGTGGTCGACACAAACTTTGCCAGCCACGCCACCTGTCGACAATAGCGAGGGCTTTGTAACTCATTGAATCGTGTATGTAGCCGCAACAACGGGCATGGAACAAGCCCATGAATTTATAATTTAATACCTATTACTTGCTGTACAATAAATATTTATGCATTAAGGGAGATATGAATATGTTTTCCCTGATGTTGACAAGTCAACCGAAGGTAAAGAACATGAATATCTCCCGTGGTGCATACAATATTTTGTTTACTAGCATTGTTAGTAAGAATAGTATGACATTTCAAAATTACATAAGTACATTTAAAATAAAAATATATGTAAGTAACATCAAGGATTGTCTCAATGTATGGTTGGTAAGGCGTTGCATGTATTTACATGGTTACCATGAGAATGCGGGAGATATAATTTGAAAAGTCCCTTGGGAGTTATGAATGGCTTTTCATATTTTGTATCTATGACTAAAATAAATAATATCAAGTTCCTAGTAAATCATTATATTTATTTCAGTTTGTATGTACTGTAATGGTTTACTGCCCACAGCTATTCTGATTGCCGAATTAACTAAACGAATAAAGTCAAAATGAGCACAGAACTAAATATTTTATTTATTGCAAGATAATCAGTACTTCACATTAATAAATGCACTTGATGTGAGCAGCAATAACTAATAATTTGAGGGATAAAAGTTAGCATGAGATAAAACAGGTTTTAGAAGGGTTACGTTTAGAGTTTCAGATATGATAAATGTTCGGAAGGGCCAATGCAATTTAATTTGCAACTGACGAATTTGAGCTTATTAATGTCAAACATAATGTGAATAAAATGATACAGAATGATTTGTTAAGTACAGAAAGTATATAAGCGTTATGTGTTAAAAGCGTATAAGCCAGCAAATAGAAAATTAGCTGAAAGGTAAACGAAACACTGCTAGCAAATCAATAATTGCAATAAAGCAATGGAAAAATGTAAGGCAACCGATCGAAAGACAATTAAAGCAACTCAAGTGTATCAGTACATTATAATCCAAACTGATTTCAAAGCAGAGCAAAGTGTAGTGACATTTATTCCAAGAAAATGACAATTATAGTAGTTAGGCAAAGACATGACACCAAAACTGTAGTCCATAAGGTCAAATATGTTGTCAACCCTAATTTCATTTACAAAATTGAAAATCTAGTTGCTAAGCTACGAGACAGTCTTTTCGTTGTTTATTACCAACCAAGCTTGTAAAATTTG
Organism: Agriotes lineatus; assembly: GCA_940337035.1. Taxonomy (NCBI): domain Eukaryota; kingdom Metazoa; phylum Arthropoda; class Insecta; order Coleoptera; family Elateridae; genus Agriotes; species Agriotes lineatus. The sequence continues at coordinate 59,687,489 of OW679201.1, read as the reverse complement.
TTCTGGAGGCAAATCTACTCTCAGTTTCGTATAAATTTTCTAAGTGAAAACTTTTATCTGTGAGCCCAAAAAAGGTGGTTTTATATTCACCAGTTTGCAGAGCACCTGTGAGTATAAATCTAGTTTTGAAAAGTAATCCAGGTGAAGAAAGTAAGCAGGCTGCAAGATTCGCCCAGGTGCGGTTCACATCAAAGTCCTTTTACGATTAGTTGGAAGTATCGGCCAGCAAAAATTTTATGTCCAACGTGTAGAGCTGTTCCCCCTGAGTGCTTGTGTCCAGAAATTCGGAAGAGGAAGCCACCACGAAAGTTACTATCAACGAAGCTTCCTTAGAAAGCGTATTCCGCCTGCGAAGCAGCCTTTTTCAAGGTAATTTTACACGGAACTCGTTGGGGTAGGTCCATTATTTTTGGATCTCTTCAAGATTAGACTGTGTACGAGGTGTAGATGCATATTTCAATTCCCAGATTCGTTCTAGGGAGGTTTTATCGAGAAAGCGTCTCCTAAAAATGCAATTTGGAGTAGATTTCAACCTGATGCAGAACAAAAGCACATCGAGCTTCCTTTTACGTCACTAAAACAAACAAGGTTAGCAGGAAGCTACATCAGAGAATTAATTGCTTTTACCTGATGCGTCCTTGATATTTTTGTGTTTTAAAATTCAATTTTACGCTATTTTCACACTGGCAAATCATCTTGTTTACTGAACTAAATTTAGAGCTTATCTAAACATCAGTTGGGAATGGTGCATTTGCCCTAATAATTGAGAGTAATTGTCATATGAGTTATTTTTCATACAAAGTTTCCTGTTAATTTTATGAACCGACGGCCCTGAGATAAGAATTGTTTCATGTTCACCGGAGTCCCTAATTCATTGCAAATGGGTAAAATATAGAAAGAGCATTAAACCATTTAATTTGGTAATAAATGTTATATTCTTTTAATTTGCCCTGAGATTGACAGGCAAATTTTCAGTTAAAACTATAACAATTCATAAAGGGCAGCGTTCCTTTCCCTAAGTATAAATTTCATATTTTTATATATTTTTATTAAAAATCACTGTTATAAAGCGAGGGTGATATTATAGTACCACGTGCCTAATCGCGATTATAGCTCTCGGGAAGGTTCTCCGCTTCGTGACGGGCTTTAAACATTCCCTCGTGCTCTAATCTATTGCTAATGCTCTTAGTACATAAACAACTATTAAGTTCAATTATTTTTCAGATTATGTATGTATGTATTCTACAATTTTTGTTGTAAACATAGTGTACAGATATTCTTATTTGACTATTTTCTTGAGGTGTACTCCACAACAAACATCTGGCATGAGCTAAATGAGGCATAGAATGTAATGAGGGGGCGGGGATATAAAACTTCAAGAGCAGATCTACTTTATTATTTACGTGCCGCGTAATAGCCGATATTTTGATAGTGTGCCACAGTAATAGCCGGCACATTACAAATGATAATGCGTGGTGGCCCAAAATCATTTGGGAGTTGGAAAGATGTGACTTCTCGGGCAACTGGCTGTTTCTTGTGAGAGACTACTTTACCAACAGGACAGCGCAGGTACAACTTCCGGATTCAACCGTGGTGCGCTAAGTGTCAAGGGGATGCCCACAAGGTTCGTTGCCCCGGCCCGACCTTCTGGAAGTTGCTTTACGAGAGCATCTTCCGAGAACAACTACCGCATTCTCCAGGAATGGGTCACGGGGAGCAAGCTGGATTTCAGTGCCGCTAAGCCCTGTTCTACGGAAAAACGGCTAGGCAGGAGAGACCCACCTTTATGCTGAACAACCAGCGTATCTACTGCGGCGACACCATCCGCTACTTGGGAGTCCTGATAGACAACAGGATTTCCTGGCACCCCCATATCAAGATGGCCAGCCAAAAAAGGCAAGAACTCTCACAAGATATGCGCGGCAGCGAGGCTAATCTGGGGATTCCGAGACGAAGCCTTGAAGAGCGTATACGAAGGCGCCGTCCAGCCCGCCATCCTCTATGCAACGCCGGTCTGGGCTAAAGGCTGCAGGGTGAAACAACGCAAGCAGTTGCTAAGCGCCCAAAGGATACTGACCGTCAACGCCGCCGCAGCGTACGCCACGGTGCCAACCGAAACAGTCCTGGTGCTCAGCAACTCCTCCCATCTACCTGTCGCTCCAGGAGCTGCAACAACGGAGAACGGCTATAATCCAGAAGGACCCGGCACAGCTCCACCTACTAGGCATTGAGGGCAGAGTGATTGATGGCACCGTGGACATAGTTACGATCGAGACGAGACGTTCACTCCGACCTTCTCCCTGACCGACGACGACGCGCACGTCATTCGGTGCTACACCGATGGCTCTAGACAAGACTATAGTGCAGCAGGAGCTGTCTTCGTGATTATGCGCGGAGCCTACGAGATCGATAGTAGAAAGGTGAAGCTCGCCGATTGGAGCACCGTCTTCCAGTGCGAGCTGGTCGGACTGCTAGCCGCGCTGCAATACATCCGGGCCAACCTCTACGCGTTCCCAGCGATCTCGGTCCTGACGGATACCAGGTCAAGGCCCATGTTGCGGCAGAAGAGGCACCAACATTCGATATCGTGAGCCGGGCGTTCTGCAAAAGGCGATTTGTTTCGCTCAAGGCGGAGCAGTGGGAGGCACGCTGGCGCACGGCCACCACCGGTAGAGCGCCTGATTCCATCAATTGCCACCCGGCGCGACGTCATAGGCAGGCTGGACCACCTCACTGCACAACTTGTCACTGGACACGGGGGTTTCGGGTTCTACCTCCACCGGATCGGCAGACGAGACGACCCAGCCTGTGCCTGCAGAGAAGAAGACGACACCCCCGAGCACGTCATCCTGCGTTGCCTCTTCGAACGGCAGCACCGCGGAGCCGCCGAAGCGCAACTGGCCTCGCTGGGTCTGACCTGGCCAACCACCATGGAGGAAGCGAGAGAGTTATCCGGGGAGAGGGAGTGTTGGCTGGCTCTTCGATAGTTCGCCTCCAAAATTCAACGCCTCAAACCGGATCGCGTGTGATGCGCACGAATCAGCGGACCCGGGCGAGTGCTGAATGACTGCGGCCAGGATGGTGTTGTCTAGTGCATAGGATATCTAGATTAAGTAGTGTAAGGCCTAACAACATTAGAAATGGTAAAACACCCAAAAGACGCAAATGATGAAGGTAACACTCAAAATATTGAAAATTTTTCTTTATTGCTTATATATTGCTGATTGTTGCGATGAATTAAGCGTGGTTTACGAAAGGAATTTACCTTACATCACTCTAAAAGAGTGAAATTCTTATATTAAAAACCAAGACTTGAAAGTAGGAAACCTTTTTATAAAAATTCTTACGTCAGTTTGAAGCTTGAAGGTGCCACTGAATTTTTTTTAAAACGCAGCATAGGGGATCGATAAGTCATTTCGTTATACCGGGTGATTATAAATGCTTTACAATCAAGTTTCCTTTGAAATATTTGTTAAAGTTGCCACCTTTTTCTGATGACTACATGGACTCCACAATAGTGTCATTTAGTAAATATCAGTATTGTCACGAATCCAAAGTTTTTTAAGTTTTCTTGTGGTGTTCTAACATTTCGTATCCCCACTATTTTGTGTTATTAAAAAGTCTTTTTTAAGATTATAACGTTGAGTTAGGTGTTGAGAAAGGTAATAGCTTAATAATAATTAATACTTATAACTTACACTTTTAAACAATCTTCAGATTTCCATAATGAACTATACCGTTGAACATAACACTTTGGCTTTATGACCTATTACAGCACTGCAGTTCTTGAAAATGAATTCTGGAAATATTCTGTTCCAGCTTGCAAAAACAAATTTCTCGTAAGATTTACAGATCCTCAAGTACAGGAAGAATTGTTGCGGAAACATATTGGAAATGTGTAATCGCTTTGTGAGTACTGTATCTGTGGAGAAAGGAAAATCCTCAGGGAGATTGCCAAGAAGAACTTTTTCCACAAAACTATGAACACCGTATTCAGAATTGCAACTGGTTTGAACATAATTTAAACAAGAATGACTTACCAGACCTCTCTTTCGTCAATGATGAGGCTTTGTTTCATTTATCTGGATATGTTAATTCACAGTATTACAGGATACGGAACGCCAAAAATCCTCGCACTTATATTGAAACACCTTTGCATCCATTGAAAATTGGAGTGTGGTTAGCTATCTCCCGTAGGCGTATAGTTGGACCAATTTACTTCCGTGAGCGAGTTACTGTTCAGGTTTATAGGGAACAGATTTTAGAGGTGTTCATTAACCAGTAGCATCATGACGCAATAAATGAAGGATATGTTTAACAAGATGGTGCCACAGCCCACACCGCACATGAAACGATACAATATCTTCAAGAACATTTTGATGATCAAATCATAAGTAAGGGAACAAACATTTCTTGGTCCGCTCATTCACCAAATCGAACACCTCTTAACTTCTCTGTTTTTGAATATATTAAAGACACCGTTTACAAGCACAGAATGGAAAATTATCAACTGATGTTACAAATTGAAAATTGCTGAGCTAGTATTGGACAAGAAATGTTGGAAAACATATTTTAAAATAAAAAAGATGTGTAAGAATCTGCTTGCAGCTAAATGGGACTCACTCAACATTTACTTTAGATTAGTGTTTCTAAGTTGTAATATATTTTTTTAAATGTTTCAATTTATTAGTAGGCAACCAACAATATTAAGGCAAAAGCCTGTTTCAGTGAAGCGGTAAATAGTTGTTAAAACAAGTTCACTTATTTTGCAAAGCCAATTTGATTGAACAGCATTTATAATCACCCGGTACTTTTCGTGTCAAGCTAGCGCAAAGGGCTGATCTTCAAACTAGAAATTCGCTTCAAGCAGAAAGGTTGTGCTCAGGTGATCGTTACCGCTCCGTGTATATTGCTGTTTGGGAGACCTTTACCATGCCAATCCTTCAAAGTAGTACTTTTGTTTAATACATCGAGCTTTCCGAAATGCGGCTTATCCATATGAAGTGCTAATCTCGTATCGTTTGAGTACCGTAGAATTTCATATCCATGTCAGCGTTTAAAACAGCGCGTGTTGCTTTTAGCCAATCTTTTAACTGCCGCTGTCCATTCTATATTTGATAAGCCGACGCAGCCCTAAAAGGTTTCCCATCATGTCATGTGTAGAACAACGCCGATTCTCCTGTCTTAGAGCTTCCCATTATTCTTTCATCGAAGCCTGGTTTTTAATTACGGCTTTCATCTGCGAGCCTCCAATTCTCTACCAACTTTTGTCCACTACCAAAGCAGTACCGCCTGCCTGATTTTCGCTCTCGGTGACAGAGACTTGGCTTGCTTTTCACATCTTGCCCTCGCCTGAATTGCTGCATCAAGCTAAGTTTTTGTTATTCTCAGCCTTGTTAAATCCCCACTGCAGGGGCAACGGCCTCTTTTCCTTGACGACATCTTAGGCATTAAGACCCCACGGTTGCCAAAGCCAGACTGAGGAATGCTGTGAAGGCTGTTAGAGTTGCCCAGTTTAAACTAAAATTTTCTTCCACGTATTTAGAGGCTCGTACTTCCAAAACGCATCTACTGCTAAGTTGTACTTGTTTTATTGCATGTGTAGCTTTTTGGAAATTCTGAGCATGTATTTAGCGAAATACTTTGGGGGGTATCACCGTTAAAAGTGCATTAACGGCTTGAGCGTTCTGCATCAATGTATCAATATACTTTTCTCTGTAGAATGTTTTCACAGGCAAACATCCGCCAAAAATGTTGTTCATTATAAGACTTGACGTAACAAGCAAGTAGAATTCTTAGTTATTGAATGTTACCATTATTTCTGTTGCGGTTGCGAGGCTACTTCTATTTCAGTCTACGCCCCCCCCCCCCCTCGAGATGAGCTACTGGACCAATTTTAAGCTTATTGGCTGTCGTGAACGATGATTCCCCTTGTCCTCACGCATCGAAGTGGAAAGCATGCAAAGCAGTTTCTGTTTGTAAAGCACTGAATTTCTGAATTCTTGGAGCTACTGCGAAGATTACTTTAGAAGATCATCAGCTGCGTTAGTGGCTTTGTAGGACCCAACAGCATCACTGTGTGTCTATTTACTTTAACAAAGAAGTCCCCCAAGCATTATCCACCAGTAGTAAAAAGGATGTTTAAACATTTATAATAAACTAAGTAGTAATTGATTACTTTGTCGTATCTCTGTTAGATGGTTAAACTTTTCCTAACTCATGTTGCATATTGAACTCAAGAAAAACTCTAGTGTAAATACGTTTTGTGCGATTCAGATTACTTTAAAGAATTTTTTAGTATGAAGTACTTCATAGAATGTCAATTTCAAGTTTTCCAATTTAAAATCTATTAAACTTTAATAAATACTACGCGAGTTCGGTGCACTCAAAATGAAAATTTAGAAGCTGCTGCGAAAAACAACTAAACTAGTCAATAAGCAAGGTAGGGAACGTGGAAGCTAAAAACGCGCCGATTTATTCCCCTGGGATATCTTTGCCGAACGAAACAATAATCTTTCGTAGATGGATGATAGATAAGCATTTCAGCCCGGATAAATATCTATCTGTTGCAACTGCCGGTGGATTAATGGATCGCGGAAGGAAAGTGATATCTGTCATAATAAATCAGCCGAAAATTTCACTTTTCGCGGCCGAAGTGAGGCGTTTAGCGCAAACAAGTATATACGCTCGCTGGATAAATAAAAAGGGGCTTTAATTTAATCCCTATTTGCTGCGGGTTTAAATATTTAGCGAGTCCGAAGTTAGACGATGAGGCGGTTTGCAGTTATAATTAGTGTGTTTTCGCTTAATTAGCTCGGAATTAAGATCTGCAGGAGCCCTGGGCTAGTTTTAGATGAAAAATACCAATTTCGGCTAATTTTTGCGTACCGAAAACGCCAAGAACAGGAGCCCAAACAGTTGGGGGAAAGATTGGAATTGAAACAGAGCCGGCTCTTAGCATCGATAGATAGATACAATTTGAATATGAAATTCAGTCCGAATAGGTAAGGCGCGGGAATAATTAGAAAGTACAGAGCAATAAGTAGGCAATCCACGTTCCACTCATGCAAACAACTCTAGGATAGTCAGGGACATAAACCACATTGAAGCAGTTGAGGTACAGAAATATTTATTGCCAGGAAATCAGACAGCGAAGTAGTGAAAGAAAAGAGTGGGCAAAAGGACAAGAGCGGGGCATTTATCAAGAGTACTAAAACCAGCTGAATCCCGGTTAACAACATTAAGAAGAAAAACAGAAAGAAGAATTTAAGCTACCCGATGGAGCAATTTATAGTCAAACTAGAAGAGATAAAAGGAGTTCAGAAGGAATATATTCCAGTCATGAGAAAGATAAAAGAGAAGTATAGAACACTTACAGCCAAGGTAGAACATTCGGTGACAAAAGTATATGAAAGGTAATGCAAGAAGGGAATGAAATCATTCGAAAAGGTGAAGATATAAGCAGAGCTGAGTGCTATAGCATGCAAGGAAAGAAGCGAAGACAAATTTGTTAAAGAAAACTATACGCAAATATCAGCAGCGGAGGAAAATGCAATTGGGACAAAGAGAGTCAAATGGTGTTGAGAATAAAAATGGGGATGACGAAAATGGAAAATAATGAAAAGACGAGTAAGAACAACAAACAAACGTACGAATTAAGAAAAATGCGGACCTGGTGTCAACTTTGAATGTGAGAGAAACGTCCGAGCAAGGTCCATTGACGAAAGTGACAGGAGAACTGAGTCGATATGAAGTCAATAATTTATTGTAATTAAGAGCAGTATTAGAAGGACTATCTATGTTAAAAGAAGCTATCAGAAGATAACATCAGTTAAGTTTCAGGTGCCCAAAAACAACGCAAAAATAAACATAAAAAAGGTACAGAATTTTAGAGGTGGAAGGGGATATACCGCAGAATGACTTAAAAATCATGTTAGGAGATGCAAATAACCAGGTTGGAAACCAACAAGCGAATGAGTAAGCATCAAGAGTTGAACTAAAATTGCATATTGTTAATATGTTTAACAAAACACATGAGAATCATAACTACATATGTAGTTGGGAAGAAGGAGCATGCTGTAATGACCGCTCTACTAAAAATAAAAAATAATGAATAGGGAAAATCATCACAAATTACAAATAAAATAGTTTTAATAACGAATTCTGTATAATCTCAGGGCTAATCAAGAAGATGTCATAATTAATATTTGCAAAATAAATGGTTTATTGAATTTTCTGTTATTCATTTGCAATCAAATAAAATAAAGCTCCGGTCACAAAAACAACTCTATTTTAAAGGGTTAGGACAACACTTGTAATACAATTACTTTTGAGTAGGACAGATTAACTCGTATGGCAATTGCTCGAATTCGTATCTGACATAACAGTTTAACCTTCAAAGTGACATCAAATCAGATATGGATTGCTTCTACAAACAATCGCGTAATTTGAAGGCAAAACACCAAAAAATGGCAAAATTCACATCAAGTAAATACAGTGCAAATAATATACCGTAATTTCCGGCTAACCTGGTTCTGTTGCAGTGACGTAGGGAGACGACATCTGCATTTGTTTAACCTCCTGCAATTTTTGGTGTCTAAAACCGCTTATCCGCAAAATCAAAGAACGCCACCACCAGCTAGTAGGCCTTATCCAATTGATTGCTTGTGAAATTTACCTTGCAAGGACAGCTTCGTAGGCTGGATCACAAAATAAAACGACACCACGGCAATTATAAACTTGGTGACGGCTTCCTTCTCCAAATCCCTGAATGTAGGGCTCGATAAAGAACTCCCCAATAAGCATCACACACAATTCTTGCTGGCCGACGCTTCCAACTATTCGAAAACTTGTCCGAAGAACTGTTCTTGCTGTAGAACGCACGTGGTCAATTTTTGCAGAGCTTTTCCCTCTTCACTGAGGTGTTCTAGGGCGAAGAAATATTATAAAATTACACTCTGTAGATTAGTAGATAGAAAAAACTATTTTTGGCTGACACAGAGAACTTTTTAGTATAAAAATTTACATAAACCTATGAGCACCTCTTGCACAAAGCACAATTTTACAAGACCTGTTTTCAATCATAACAATTAAATATCTCGTTTGCTAGCAACTAAGTTTAACATTTTTTATGAAATAAGTTTTTTCTGTTTCTTGGAAAATGGCAATCGTAGGCACTATAACTTTAATTTACGAGGAGCGTTCAAATATAAACGATAATTTGAATTGTGCGCCAAAAGACAAAGACATGCACAGAAGTTTTATACATTAATTAATGCTCTGGAATATGACCTACCTTCATTCAGTCAAGTCGTCATAATGCATTTTCCTTCAATTGGCAAGCATAAGTGAGGTGGGAGTGCATGCAAGCGTGGAACAACGCATTAGTAGTAAATTTCTTATCAACTAAGACATCAAACGATTAGAAATTAGTGTAAGAGTTAAAAGACAGTTTGATGCGCAACCACTATCAGGCATAAGCGTTTACAAAAGGAGTAAAGCGCTTAAAGATGGCTGCAAATGTGAGGAGAATGACCGCAATCTCGCCATCAAAAAACATTGACAACAGAAGAGAATGCTGACAGAGTAAAATGCATTCATTTGAAACGATTGTCGATTTACAGTGAAGGATATTACTTCCGCATTAAATATCAGTAGGGGTAACTTGAAAAAAAACGCGAGTTCTCTGTCTGCGACTTACAGGATAATGCTCGACCCCATTTCGCTATTCACAAGCTGACTACAATCCAAAAATTTAATTGGACCATGCAGTCCTATTTACCATACATTTCGGACCTTGTTCTATCAGTTTCTTATTTGTTTGGACCTTCAAAAGAGTTTCTAGGAGAAAAATACCTCATTGTAATGAAGAAGTCATCGAAATTGTTCCGAAATGGGTGCGAAGGCACCCAAAAGGGTTTTTTTCTCGTGGAATACAGAAACTTCCGGAAAGATGGCACCAGTTTATTAAAAGAGAGGAAGGCTGAGTAGAATAATGACATGATATACATTAGACTCCTTGCGATTGTTTTTGAATAAATATTAAATTATCTTTTAAATTTGAACGCTCCTCGTACAATTAATTTTAAATGCACTGTTTCAGGTGTTTATAATTAGCACATCACTCTTGTTTCTGTCCTTTGATAGGTTGCCTTATCCTTCTTTTATCAATCTTTGCTTCCTTGCACTGCTTAGCACCGTTTATTTACCCATCAGCTGTCTTGCCGGTTGCTGCCTTTATAAACTTTTACTCATAATGCTCATACAATTTTTGTTCTTTACAATCCATTTCCGTATCATATTAAATTCACATTATTGTATTGACGTTACCAAATCAAATTAACCAGCTACACAAGCTAAGGTGCGCTTGCCATTCCGAACATCAATTACGAATAAAACGTTAAGTATAACCCCTTTTTATTCTGCCTTATCTAATGCTAACCTTTGCCAATAAAATTATAGTTACTACTAGTCATATCGTGCATTTATTAGTGTAAAATCTTGCAATAAATAAAACATTTATTCTGTGATCATTTTGAAATTTATTCTTTCATTTTCCTGTTAGTTAGGCAACCAGAATTGCTGTGGGCATTAAACCATTGCTATACATAAGGGCAAATGGGTAGCCTCAGATAGAACGCCGATTGGTCAGATTGATGATGTCCTAGGAGACACCAAAGAGAAAATGTGTAAGAAAGATGAAAAACTATAGATAATACCTTGACGAAAATTTTGACCATATTATGTTGCTGGTGAAGATGAAACAAATTATACCAAGAAGAATATAAAATCGTAGAAGAAGAAAAATAAGGTAAATCTATCCTGTTTGGCAAAGAATAACAAGAGAGAGACAAACATTGGAGGAAATGGCGATGTGGAATAAACAATAAAGTCAATAAAAGAACATCTGTTTATGAATATAAAAAATTATGTACGTAACTTCCCTCTTGTCTGCTTTATTGTCAAGTCGCGTGTATTGTTAACTTGCTAGATGTAAAATTATACCGGTAAGCCCACTTTTGTATAGTCAATATTTCGTATTTGTATAATTTCAACAATTTTCTAAGTCTCCTTATTTTTAGTAGTCACTCTAGTTTTTGATTTCTATTCCCTAAACATCTGTTTTTCCTCCAAATTTGTGCTATTATTTCATATAAAATTTTATGTAGTTTTGCTCCTCCCTTCAACTCTTCATTGATTCCATCCGTAAGTAGCTGTTGCTTTTCAAATTTTAGTGTTATTCATTCCTTTCGTGAATTCTTCATATCTCGGATCTTGCACATAGTTGTGGTTTGTTAATTTACTTTTTTCTGGTTCTCGCCGTTCGGTATTAACGCGACCATTGCACCGGAAGCTCACAACAAAACAAGAGGCTGGACACTCGCTGAGATGGTCGTGCGAAGTTAGTGCCAGGGTCCGATCTTCAACTGGACAGAAATCGTCAAGCAAAGAGTATGTGCATGAAATAAGCTATAGCGTTCCGTGGATGTAGCAGCTTATAGCCGTGCTACGCCAATTATGAAAAATTACGGCTCCTGTCGGATATTGCTGGCTCCCAAAATGTAGCGTTTCAACTTGAAACTTCTATTTCCGTCTCGTTTCAGTGCCGCAAAATTTCATCTTTACCTTCGGATATATTTAAAGAAATACCCGAATCGTCTCACCATCAACTACTCGGCCAACATTTCGAGGTGACGCAGAACTGAATTGTCTCTCATCGTATCAAGTATAGAACGACGGCAGTTCGAGCGTCGTCATTCTGGAGTTGCTCCTCCCGACCAAGGATCTTCCTTTTTTCGCATCACTGCAGATTAATTTACTGTCCTCAGCTAAGCTGAACCAGTTGTTATTAAATGTGCGATTTACAGCAATTATTTAATATGTTATATGTACTAATCTAAGTTTGTAATCGTAAATTTCCGCCAATCACGTGTGCTTTAAAGCTAGCTTGTGCAATAAATTTTCTAACGGATTTACATTAGAGGTGCAATAACGCTTTAAGGCTTTGCCCCAGTTTATCAAAAGTTTTTTTTCCTGTGGGTTGCTTACCAGGCGAGCACAAAACTATCGTCTGCTCATTTTTGAATTGCATTATCCAGCAGTTATAACTATGCCATTGCGAACTTTTTTTATAGCAAGCTAATCATGCTTACATGCAATTTTTTATTCATTTACGTATTTTAGATGCGTAATACCATAACAACATTGTATAGTTTCCATAACGTATATAACACTGAACAGGGGGTGTAACTTGAAAACTAAAGGTGATAGAAGAATTTTAATAACATTTTTGAATTCAGGGGGGAAACTACACATAGAAACCACTTCTACTTGTTCTGTGACAAAACTTTGTATATCAGTGTTGTCATATGTTTATGTGCAAACCATCAAAACCTAGTATTTTTGTATATTTCAGACAATGAAGAATCAAGCTTACACATCAATTTCATATCAAAAATAATGAAATCCAATCTTTATAAAGAAAATTCTATTTTGATATGGTGATACGATAATTTTGTTGAGCAGTGTATTTTGAAAATGTGTTCAGATTGCCAAAAGAAGAAAAATTAACGAACCTGCTTAAGCACGATTCTCAATCATTACGGAGATAACTAGTTTTAGAGCTTTCTAAAGCAATTTTTCTATTGAATACTTTAAAACTGAAGAACCAGGTCTAAGCCCCCTTGATTATTTTCTTTTGAGTGGATGATATCTTTAGATTAAGTGACAAGATTGGAAACGGAGATTCACTATTCCATAGCATTAGTAATGCTACAGCACTTATTAGAAACTATCGCAGATGCATCTAAGTTGGACGATATTTTTAGAAATATTATGTAACTTATTGTGAATGTTGGTGCCATTTGTAATATATTCTGTACAGTTTTTTACTTTTAAAGCCTTCAATAACGACATTAATTTAGAAAACTTTAGAACTAATTATTACTCTAATGGTAGAAAATCGGACTTAAGCATGAACTATTTCTCTTATTTTAACCTTCTGAACTTATCATAAAAATATTTCCCTTTCCTCCTGAAACACCCTATATAATTTTGTATACTATTTGTTGGCGTGCTAATTATGTAATTGCTCTCTTCCAAATAATTTAGTAAAATATGTCTTTTGGTGTATTGAAGCTTTTGTAGTAAATAAATATGCTGTTGGTATTTCACATTAACCGTTGTTGTTTCTATGGAGTATTTATTAACTCAATACAGTTATCTTACATTACATCTCAACTGCTTCCTATGATTTGGCAAAGTATGGCACGGCAAGTTGTTGAACCTCGAGCTTCTAATTATTGGTTTGGTACAGTTGATACCTGCTTTAATTCGTCGGCTAAATCTCCCAAAAATTTAATGACTACGTGGATACAGTTGCCGGCTAAATTAACCCATGACGGCATGCAGTTATTTAAGTACAAAGCTTAATTAAAAATCCAAAACCGGGCTCAAACGAATCTTATAGTTACGACAAGAGAATTCGTATACTCCAAGTAGCACGATATTTTGAAAAAAACACAAAAGTCCAGGTAGCAGTAACAATAAACAAGATAAAGTAATGGTATCACGGTATAATGATCACATAATCAATAGCATACAGGCTACTACAAGGTACAGCTGATTATTCTCTAAATATATGACAAAATTTTGGTGATAAATATATGCAAAAATAAGTTGGTCAAACCACAAAAAGTAAACTAGCTAGTAAGATACCATATATAACAGTTTAAAATTAAATTATAAATTGCATTACATACAACCAACAACTATTGAAAAATGCAACGGAGACTAAATTAGGCTCCAAGGATAAAAATCATTAAATGCTTTAGTTTAACCGTTCCAATGGGCTCTGATGGAAAAAAGTAAAACACACGAGATTCTGAAGAAATCCAGGCAAGAACTGCAGCAAAGCCGATGAGTTATTCAAAGCACAGGGTCACCGCCACTTGAATGGTTCACGTACGGACAGCATCGGCCATCTGAGGCTAAGCTAAATAGCATACAGGCAGAATTTAGAAATGCGCATTCATGACCATAACTGGATCAAGGTCATTGGGCGCATGCAGGAGTGCAAAACCTCCAGTGAACAGCAAAAAGGTTAATTAAGGTTCCAAACCTGCAACTATAATAAAATGCCCAACAAAGAATAAAGAATGTCTCCAGACGTGGTACGATAGAATCTTCAATCGACTTACCACAACTTTTGGGCCACGTGAAAATCCGCCAAAAATTGGCGTGATATAAAACTCTTTTAAGAAACTGCCAGAGCTGCATAAACCGCTACATCAGCGAGGGCGGATTTCATCAATCTACATTAATATGCCAGCAGAAACTCTGGGCAATCCAAAGACAGATTCACTGCTTGCAACCATTGCACAAAAGAGAAGAAAGCGGAACGAGACGCGCCTTCCATTCTCCAAAGACAAAAAACAACCAGGAGGGGTGCGCTCGAAGTTTAAATTATGCGCCAAAGACCTAACCAGACAGCGCTGAAAGACCTGCAAAGTCATCAAGAAGAACTTTGGCCATAACACACTTTATGGAAATTTTGTAGGCACTATTTATGCCAACATCCTCTCTCCGGCAGTATGTAATGCAATAGTTGTTTTAAATTTAAGTTACAAAGTTAATATTGGGTACTTTCGTTTTTTGTTACATTTTAACATACATTATTGTAATAAGATCAGATAAAGAATGACTTCCGACATAATGACTGTGCTGTACTTCTTCTTCTTTATTAGATCAGTATTTTATTCTTTTATTATTATTAGACTTGTATATGCCCTTCTGATAAGGATTTGTGCGGGACAAGAGTTTCTTACAAGAGTAAATTGTTACCATATGCTTGCTTTATTGTGGTCACCGCAGTAGACGGTCTAACATATCCTTTAAAGCACAACGAATAGGAATTTTAGAGAATATACCAACTAGGCTGATAAATGATTAACTGTAAAAGTAGTGAAAATGTCCATTGTTCCACTGATACTCAAATTTTTAAACTGCTTTTGTACTTTGAGCCGACCCTGCTTAGGAACGCTCCATCGGAAATCAGCAAAGAGTGACGGGTGTCGAGGTTTCGAATAATTTCAGTATATTAAAAAAATGTTTTAAGGGTAATTTAATAATAACGGGTGCCACAAGCAGCCGCAGCGTGAGCTCCAGCCTGTTTGGGGTAACTCAATTCTGTATCGCTCAAAAACCTACATAATTACGCCCCCTCAGATGCTAATGCGGTTTTTGGTTACTGAAATTCAGCTGGCGACGAGGGCAGAACCTGGTCCGAAACGGAAAACAGAAAGGAACATACGATGCAAAACAATGTTCGAAGTATTTGCGCAACATGGCTGACCCAGATATAAAATACCAGAGGTTACAACTACGTCATCTAATTTCATATGGGAATTGTGAAATGACGAGTTATGACTCCCATCGTTGATATAAACGTAGCCTGAATTTATGATTTGGCTTTCCCGCATGTGCTGCACCTCTAATTTGTTTTATAATTTTCCTTTGAAATGTATAATTTAATGGCCGGCCAAATTAAAGTAAAAAATTTTGTAAATAACCTAGGAAGTACTATTTATGGATTTCCTGAAAAGGAATCAATTTTGAATAGCGTTATTTCGGTAGAAAACTTTATTGAGGCTAGAAAAATAAATATTATTATGATGCTACAGTCCTCTGAGCTGAGATGAAAAATTGGGAAACCGTTTGGCAATGCTGCTATGAAGAATAAGGCATCACAGATTTAGTAAGAATTCAATCTTAAATAACATAAAACGAGACGAACCAGAAAGATCCATTATTATTTATATACTAGTATGTGCTAAACGTAGTTTACTAATAACACTGCCTTCGCATTTATCAAAACAGCAAGCTGCCAACAAAGGTGTGGCAATGCTAAAGGCAAGTTCTGTCAGGGAAGCCCCTAATCGCCTGTTCGGGCATTAGATCAAAGCGCCCTCTAGTTTTAATTGAGAAATTGTGGTGCTTCACCGCCCAGTCAGCAAATCCAGCCAATTTTAAATTTGCAGCAGCTAAATAACTCGCTTAAACCGCATTATTTATTACCTCTGCAGCGAAGCTCCGATCAAAATAAATTATTTTAATTGCCGCTTTCCCCATTAGGACGTGCATTGTTGCCAAACAAAGGGATTCCGGGCTTACAAATATTAAAAATGGCACGTGTAGGTTTAATTAATTTAGCGAAATTGATATTTCATAGCCCGAAGCGAAACTTCAGATAACCTATTTCCATTATTAACAGCAGGCTAGATTCAACATAAAATGTTTAACAGATATTGATGTGGTATAGTATGGTGGAAGATATTTAATTTCTACTTAGACAATACCTAGAATGGTGTTCAACCTAGAGCCATCCATTATTTATATTCACAAAGCTATTCATAACTCCAATTATTAACATTAAACCCTAGCCATCTTTTCAGGCTCGAGTTGTGTTAAAACCGTAGGTAATGTTAGAAACCACTTAAACAAGTTTTTATCTATACTTTTTAGATCAACCTCTTCACATTTTCCACTCTTTCTAGATAGTGGAAAGCGCTAAGAAAATAATTCGTATTTATTTTGACATCGTTTGTGATAAAGCCAAAAACATTTGTTAGTTTTAATCGATTCTATGCACAAGGCAGAGGGGACTGTAATCCGTCGCATCAAAATTCTTCCCGCCCGAAGGCCATTCAGTCGAGAGCAGAGGTTGCATATGATGTGCTATCTGTGCCGTAAACATAGTCGTTTCGGAAGACGCTTAGCTTAGCGTTTGTGCTGCTGTGGCAAATTGGCCTCTAATGTGATATTTCGAATTCCGTCTAATTTTGATTTTCGCAAAGTTTTACACCGACCTGTTGTTGCATAAATTTAAAGAAACGCCGCACCGCTATCTACCGTTTGAAACCAGCCTGTAAGGTAACGTTTGACGCCGACGCTGACCTGAAAAGGGACCTCCGTTAATCGCGTGTGGATTGGCGATAATTGCCTGTAAAAAATCGACGTCTCACCGACGCACCTTGAAATGTTTGCCGTCACATTTAATATTAATGATGGGTCCGTTTGTTCCAAATTACAAGCATGCAAATGCCACTCAAATTGGCGTTCAGCGATTCAATACTCAACGCTCGGGGGCATCTACCGGCGACGCAGCTTACTGCTCCTAGTCGTTATTTATTCGAAAATCTAGAACCCAATAGTGCAGAACTGTAGAAAGCAACCAAAACTTTAACACGACAAATCGACATTATTCCTATCACAATAAGCGACGGCACTTCCTATATCTCTGGAAAAGACAAATATAATATTTTGCAAACCACCTTCAAACAGTGTTTACCCCAAAAATACCTAATAAAAACCAATACCGCGCGTATAATTAATGCTTATATTGAAACATATGCACTAATTGTCAACGATTTTGACGAAATAGACAGCAACATTAAAGCATTGCCGATTAAAAAAGCACCAGGCCACGACCTCATTCAATACGTAGCTTTGAAACACGTAACATAAAAGACCTAGCCTACTTGATCTCTCTATTCGACACGTATATGGAGATCGGATATTTCCCAAATGAATGAAAACTCGCCCATATACATACTTATGTTTAGTAAACCCACGAAAAATAAACACGACTGCAATGACTGCCCGCCTACTAGCCTGGAGATGGAGACAAACCCCAGTAGGTCGGGCAAACAATCCACATCAGCTGAAATGCCGGTTTTCATTAAAATTATAGGAATTTATTGCCAACGTTTAAATAACATTTTACTTGCCGTCGTCAAAATACAGACACTGTAGCTGTCACACTATCAAAACCCTGTTTATATTATTTTATAAAAGTATTTACAGTGAGACTTGAGCCTCCTCCATCGCACACATGTGGAAATTGTATAAATTTTTTCGACAATGTTTTGAAGCTAAAGTTTATTGCGACCACAGCTGCCAGACTGGCCTGCTTAAGTATATTTTTACAAAGCTATATCAATAGAGTTCTTAAAATTGCTGTATGATTACATTTTGTAAAGCGCAGTGAAGTGCCGGGCATTTTGAATTTAAGGAAGCTATTTCACAAAACGCCGTACGTTCCATATTTCGGCATTTAGCAACGTTCACATTTTCCATCGCCCACGAGATTTTCTGTTGTTTCTGTTTCAGTCCATCGCTAGCATCGTAGTACCTTAAAATAACAAATTTCTCCACGTATCCTTCAAAGGGCAAGTATTTTGATTACCGCTAGTAAAATTTTAATTACAGGTTAGGTACGATCCGCCCCCATCCCACTGAATAGCCGGAACCCCTTTTAGCTTATTACATCTCGCAATCAGAGATTTACCGGTACTACTCTTTTGTAATTTGTTTTTGCGACCTGTAGAAGATTAAGCTTGTCAATGGTATTTTCCTAAACGCAGTTTAGTTTGCATTCGATAAAGTTTGGAATCTGAAAAGTTTAAAATGATTAACTAGATCTGAAGCTTCAGTTATCCAACCTTGGACTCAGAGTTACAAATTTTCGTTTGTGTGTTCGTTTTTCGCTTTAGTTAGTATTTAAGGGCAACTAAAAATGTATCAACATTCTACAGTTGGTAGATTACTATACGTACAGAACAAGTATTGGAAGCGCAAACACAGAATTCTATTAAAAACAGTCAAACAGCGAGTATTTAGTTAGAGAGCATTCAAATTTAATGTTTTCCTCAATGCATTTGCATCCGGTGCTTCTCAAACCACTCATTTCTGGAATTACAAACTAGCTCTTCCAACAGGGCTTAAAATACATCACTAATCCCTAATCTGAAAATGACCAGCAAAGCTTCCAAGCGAGATTATGGCAATTTATTGATTGGCAGATACAAGCCCAATATTGAGATTAAATTCCGAATTACAGCACCTCTACTTTCGATCTAGTTTCGCTATGCTCCAATTTTCCCTAATGCTATTAGAAAAGAGTTCACATTTTAAAGTTTTTAGTTATACAGCTCTATCTTTAAAGCGCTGCACTTTGCTCGAGGAGATTAAGGGGTCCTTACAACTTCGTTCAAGAACATCATTTATATGATAATTCTAAGTTCACTGAACAATTTATAGGCACATTCCGTATGCGACCTCGAAATAACTGTAATTGGGAGACATGAAGATGTAGCAACTTTGAGATAAATTCGTTTAAAGAAACAATATATGAAAAGTGGCGCATTATCGCGATATGTTAGAAATTACTGCTGTAGGTATTCATCATTGCTGATTTAAAAATGAAGAGCACACAATTATATAGTTACGTCTAAATGTCTTTGCAACATCAAACTGTTTGTTACGCAAGGACCAAAATTCTTACGTTAGATTAAAAAACACTATTTATTAAACGATCCGAGCTTCGTTTTTACTCTTCTACGTATAAGTATATTACTATAATAGTTGTTTGTACATTGCAGCTTTTACAAGGTAATATAATGCATAGCTAACAAAGTTTCATTGGCAAAAGGGAAATTGCCAACACAAAACAGATTTCCTTGGCGTAGAATATATCGACCGTCGTATTTAGTCACGCTCATGGCATACGTGGTTTCAAAAGCAAAATTTAGAAGTTTGTTGTATAAAGTAGCCACATAACTCATAGTTAATTTAAGTTAAGCACACATGCAAAGTGCATTTCACACAGCACCAAGTATGATCGGGTTTCTTTCGTTGTCTGTCTCCAAAATTTGGGGCTGTTTGGCAAAACCAACTTAAAATTTACTTGGAGATCCCAGTTTAGCCACACAAAAGGCCAGCAAACATATAAGGCCACATGTTAGCTTTAATTGGCATAGAATAAAATATTTTGGACAAGTTTTTTTTTCGTTTCACAGTGCATTAAAGTGGGCGTATAAAAACTGAGACTTACAGCGTAGTCATAATAGAAGTGCGTGTAAAACCGTACAAGAACACCAAAAATGGATACATTCATTGTACTGACGAAGCAGATGGATCCATTGCCGTGCGCAAGAACGGCAATCGGAACTGGTTTTGGGTCCGAGGCCGAGGTCGGCGGCAACACAAAATTGGGGCCGCAGCTGTAGAATTCAAGACAACAATATTTTTTTCGGTAATCAAATAATTTAATTGTTGTTTACGTCCATAAACCCATCGACCTATTTGATGTTGTGTGTTGTATTTTATAATCCCTGAGTTGCTACGTGTGTAAAACAAGAGTTTCATATAATTATTGCTTGTGAAAAACCTGTTACGTGTACCCAGAATAATTAATTTTCTTGCAAAAGGCAGGTATCAAAATTAATTCAAGGTCGAAGGGTATCTGTTGTCGCAAACAAACACAAATAATTATTTTTAATATGCGTGTATCGCAGCAATATCTTATGTAACAGTATTAAAATACTTCTCTTCCCATTTCGCCTATACAGCACCTTTGACATTGGGTCACTTGGAGTATTGCTGCATGGATCAGGTTACTTATGCCTTTTTCTGGTTTTAAAATTCGAAATTAGCTCTTCTATGGTTTTTGCAAACTTGAAAGTTACTCTATTTTTCGGTGTTCTTTTTTGAAAATAAAGATACGCAGCTACAATTCAAAGCGTTGGGGCTACGGGCGGCAATAGAAATGGTTTTTGGGAGCGCTGCAGATGGAATGTTTGAGAAACTTTTGGTGGCGGGACTACAAAAGCTTCCTAAATATCCGACCATGGGACGAAATTTATATAATAGAATTAAACTAGCAATCCAGTGAGACACATGTCTCATTTAAAAAAACAAAAAAGACCGTTTTTCAAATAGAACGCGTATTAAATAAAAACTGTACCCAGACCTGGAAGGTGTCAAAGTGGTTGCCTAACCGATCGAGGTTTTAAGACGCAGAGGGTCGCAGCTCCGCGTTCTATTTGAAAACCGGTCTTTTTTGTGATTTCTCGAAAACCGGAAGTGTCACGTGACTGAAATTCGTTTCCTGAGCTGACATGACCATTCCAAACATATAACTTTCATAACTTTTTTCTCTATCTCTTACGGTTTGGCTGCTGAAACAGCATCCCGGACGGACGGACGGACAGACAAGTCTATTAGATAAAGGATTTCGACTCATGGTCGGACATTTAGGGAGCTTTTCTATTATCTATAGGCTGTGTTTTGAAAATTGTTGATTCCGACGTCGAAATTGCCTCGAACAGATGTTCTCAAGTGGCTTCTACATTACACACAACGGTAACACACAAATGCGGGACAAATTGTTAGCCCCTTCTTAACCTAACGTGTTTCAAAAATGATACAACACTGAATAGGTAAAATAGTTCTTTGGTTGAGAAAAGCATGCAGTCGGTTCTGTAGAATCTCACTATATATCCGGCAGTCTCTATATTTTTAAAAAGTATTTCAATAAAGCAGATAGTTCAGAAAATTAAAATACCTGCAATTTGGGTAAGGTGTTTTTATACAGTGGAGGCAGCAGAGTAATAATTTTCATGCATCGTTTTAATTCTGCTATGCATTTTTTTTTTCGTAAAATCAATTATCTTAGACCTTTGCCCCCCCCCCATAATCCCTGTTTTCCAAGAATTCATAAAGCACTCCTCGATCTCTCTATTAGTCGACCTAAGTTTCTTTGTCATTTGGGTCTATTATTCATAACTATTTAAACTAGATGATATGTGTTGTTCAAATTTCCTGCTTCGTTTTGTTGTCCAGTTCCTGATATTCTCTATGTTACGGTAGTCTAATGTTAATATTTCTATCGCATTTTCAATAGTCTTTCCTACAATCTTTATTATATAATAATATTTTCATTTCCGCCACTTAAGTTGATCGTGGTTTAGGTCACTTCTAGTTTCGGTTGCATATGCTTAACTCGCATAACCCTCTTGTAGGTGACAACATCTGTTAATAACATTCGGGGATTGGAAGTACTTTAATCACAGTTGTTGTCAGTCCCAAGTACGGCAAAGGAGAATGGTTTTTCAGGTTAAACTAGCAACAGTGCTAAATATATCAAGCAGAAACCCTGGGGAGTACTTATACTAGTGGAGCAGAAATATCAAAGGCTGAAAACGCAAATGAAAAGAAGTAGTTATAAGCTCTTCACCTGTACTAAGAATAAGAAGTTTAGAGATGACATGAAGAGATGATATGAGAACAGTGTTAGTCCAAGACAGTCAGATGTGTATAATCTCGACATCACTGTTAGAAAGGTCATGTGAAGAGGACGAAACCAAAAATATTACGTCTTGGGTAATAATAAAAAGGCCTAGCACCAGCCGGGTAACCTCAAGACCACCGAAAATATGGTATTTTTAGAGGATTATAAATAGAACGAACAGAACATACTTCTATAAAAAAGATCAATAAGCAGAGACTTGTGCAAAATTGTACTGGAAGGTATGAAGGAAAGGGTAGGAATTATTCCAATGGTGTAAGACCTTTTGTTTTACTAAACTTTTATACAACCCCATTTAACCATTGTTATCAAGAGACTAGGTCATTATTTATTTAATATATAAGATTTCTGTTTAATTAAAATTGCATTGTTCTACTCGAAAAAGCCGTTGGTAAAGGTTAAATTCACTTCAACTCTTGCAGAAAGTTTATGCTAATTTTTTAAAGCTCTTGTTGGCAATAACAATACTTCTTGAAGAATAAGGGGTAAATTAAAGTATTATACCACATAATGCCATAAGTAGAAATACTATCCTAACTTACAAAAAAGTTTCAAAATTACCCTGGACAGTTGTAGACTCTCAGATAAACTATAACTGGTTATAGTAATAACAAAACGTGAGTGCGAGGTAATACAAGTGATATTTAGTTAAATCGATACAATAGGGTAAATATTTAAATAATCCGTAATGACGTATTTACACTGGCAGCTTTTGTCAATATTTTTGATTAATGTAAAGGTTTAACTTAGTGTTAAAATCTAAAGCTAAAAAAGTGGAGGTAAGTCCAATCTGCTATCCATTAAGTGATTACGTTATATTTATAGATATTAGTTTACGTTTTGATTGATTAACAGATGAATACACATTAGGAATACTCATAAATTTGTGGTGTATCATTGCTCATTATAAATCAATATTATAGGTGCATTGTACTTTTTCAAGGTTAGCATATGCACTTTGAATTACGATCACGAATAAATATATCTATATTGCAAAATAGCTCCATTCACTTATCTGATGTCTCCAGGGCTGACAAAATCCCCAGTTCGCTATGGTTCTATAGCGACACAATCGAATCAATCCATTTGCAGCAAAGAGGCCAATAAAACAAGAAAATGCAAAAGGAAGAATCAAGCCTCCAAGGACAGCACAGTAACGAGCAACAAATTGCCAAGTAAAACAGAAAAAAACACACGGAAACACATAGAAAGCAAGCAGAAAAGACCATCACTTAATTATCAACCCATTTTTCTATACTCGCCAAACATGACCAGTCCCAAGACACAAGCTCAACACAAATGCTATACCCATCTAGGAGTTGTATCCCAAATCAATGCTGGTCTCATATCAAATCGGTCGAACTATAACGTTTCCCCAAATCTACAAGTCCCATAGCCGAAGGGGTGCAGGACCAACCTCTTCAAATCTAGATGAAGATGTTTTTCTATGTTAATTATTGCGAAAACGTAGTCATGACGAATAAACAAAACCAAATGATTATAAAAGTGCAGAAATGATCTTAAAATACTCGAGATTCCCTAGAAGTTAAAATTTAACCGGTTTGAATCCAAAGGCTTAACTTTGTTAAGTAGGGCAGACCAATCCAAACCTTAACAACGAATGTCTACGAAAAGCAAAGTTACTACGAGAAATTACCCATTCATTCAATAAGACAAGACAGTAATGAATTCTTAGGAGAAAACCGCCAACTCAAGATACTCCCACTGGTCCACAGCCACTATTAGTGCAGGCGTTCAACCCAACACACTAAGCCCAAAACTCCTTAATCACATTAACCTCTCAATTTTTTAAACGAAACTTCAGTTGATAGGTCAAAGCCAATTTCCAAAACTCCACTAAAGCCAATTTGTATTTCCAGGAGGAGCGTATAAACCACTAGAAGTTGCCAAGGTTCAGATGGACGCACCACAACCGACATCCATTTACCGCTGTAGTTACCAAGTATAAAAAAAATACACCAAACTAAATTTCAGTAGCCGTTTAGCCGTAACAAATTAAAACAGAGCTGCACATAGTAACAAACATATTTCCCGTGTGCACAAAAGTTTCCTGTTTGTCCGATACCCGAGTATAGATATTACACTGATTGAAAGAAGGAATCATTTATGATAGGTACGTGGTTTAAAATTATTAGGTGAGGGTATTTTCAGTTTAATTAGGAGTTCGAGAGCAGTTCCTTATGTATCAATTTAATATATTAATTACCCCAACCTGAGAAATATATTTTTTTGTTAAATTTCGAAAATGTCCTTCAAACTATCCTGCAAAGTTAAGGTAAAGGTAGAATAGGTAACCTAATATGAAATGCTGTGTTTGCAGCTAAACTGATAGCAAGATTTATATTCTGCCATTCATATATAATAACTTGTCATGTAGGTAGCGCTTGCGTTTTCTTGAATCAAGAGACTCTGCATAACAATTAATTGCTTGTTGTGCAAGATTGTTGAATATAACCTCAAAATAACTGTAAACGTGACATTGTGGTTTCACTGTCACTCTATGCATTCATTATTAACCTTAGGACTTCAGTAAAAGACATGCTAAGCAATGCTGACGTTTGTTTAAAGGTTATATTTTACATTATTAAAAAAATGTCTACAATTTTCAATAATGAGGAAAAGCCGGCCAATGTAGAATGTTCCCCACTAATCAACCATCTGTAAAAATACAAAAATTGCAAGATTTGCAGAAGGATGGTGAAGCAGCTGCAACCGGAAAAATAAGACACTTAACAGCATCTAAGAAATTTAATTCGCTATCCACGAACATATCTTTTTAGATAATGCCAAAAACAAACACACTTAAAGCAAAATGAGGGTATTAACCCTTTACCAAAAGCTGTTAAGACTCGTTGATCATATACTTCATATGAAAACAACGTTTTTTGGGCTTACTAGAAGATATGTTTTTTATCTAGCATTCCAACTCGCAAAACGTAGCAATAGTTCATATCCACTTTATTTACTTTTGGAAACTGAAGAAATAGAATCGGTAATACGATAAAGAACTTTATAAAACTTTAATATGCTAGTAAAAAATAATGGGGCACAAAAAAAGACAAGTCTTTATATTGTTTAATACCAAAAATATATATGCAAGAAAAGAAAAAATTCAACTATACATTGTGCACAGACACGTTGAAATATAACTTTGGACCAAACGTTATATTAACGTTAAAGTGAAGATCAACCGCTTTTTCAACGTTATGTGGTTGATTCTACGTCAGCCTGTGATGGTCGTTTAACGTTTAAGTCATGACCAAACATGACCGTTATCTGTGGACGTTATAACACGATTCAAGTCACGTAAGTTTTAATCTTTTTGTCAACTATTTAACGTGTTTTTTACGTTTGGTTGTCAAGCCGAAGTTTTTAAACATCACGTTATTGTACAATTTTCACCCGTAGGTTAACGTTGTAACGTCGTTACCTTTTCAACAGAAAATGTACGTACTTTATTTGTTACAATAGCGTTTGATTAACGCATTTTTTTACCAAAGCGATACTTTATAAACGCGTTACTTTTTAATCACAATTCAATTTGTTGTTTACGTTGAAACAACGCTTTATTTGATACAAATTTGACATATCAAGTATTAACGACAGAAGAAAGCTACTTTTTTAAGTAATCTTTATTGCGCCAGCCCAATAGATTAAAACGACGACTTCATTTGATAAACGAAATCTCAAAATAGATTGGATAGCCGCTTCAACACTGTGTAGTTCCACACAAAGCCGACAGCCATTTTATCTTTAATGGGAAAGAAATTAAGCTTAGTGAAACAAACTTACTACCTATCACCGATTCTTCTAATGCAAGATATTCTGCTAGTCTTATATCAAACTAAAATAATAAGCACACAACATGCTAACTCACAGATATGGCGACCTGAACAGTGAATCCACATCACCAGCAAAGGGAAACAGTTGCTTGCTAACATATTGCGTAACGCGTTTCAATTGGTCGCACTATCATATGAACGTCATATCAACGTTTAATATTAACGGCTGGTCTTATATGCATTTAAAATCACCTACATCAAAACGTTATGCAAAGACGTTATTATCGCGTTGTTGTATAAAAGTCGGCGTTAAGTGTTGACTACTGATCTGAAAGTTTTTTATATTAACGTTATTTTAAGATGACCTTACACTCGCAAGGGTAGAAAGGTCCGAGGATTGAGTAAGTAAGTAAGTATTTTAACTTAGTGGAAAATTTGCTATATGTTTTTATAAACGTCATGTCTACGTTTCACGTTAACTGCTGGTCTAGAAAACACTTAAAATCAACGATATAAAAGCGTTATGCAAAGAAGTTATTATAACGTTGTTGTAGTGACCTTATATCGACGTTAAGCGTCGACTACTAATCTAAAAAGCGTTTTATATTAACACTATGTTAATGCAATGCGGAAAACTTTCTTGTTTTTATAAACGTAATATCTACGTTTTATATTAACTGCTGGTCAAAAAATCTCTTCAAATCAACGACATATCGACGTTATATATACACATTCACATTCAACGTCATAACCAGTACGTTCAATAAACGAAAGAATTACTTAAACAGAAAAATTATTCTTAACGAACGTCTAATTCAGGTGGAAAATATGAAGTTAACTGTTCGTTTAAAATTCAACGGAGAACGTCTTTTCACGTATGTCAACTACGTCTCGTCGAAGTATTTTAAACGTACATGTGCCTGCTGGGAACTCGCTGGGACTTCAGCTGAAAGAGGCTCTTAGCTACCGTGGTAGTTTTGTCGTTTTTCTACCGCTTAATATGACGTATCCAAGAAACATCCTAGCGAACCAATTTAGATAGTTACTCCTACAGGAACTCTTTTTGTATTTGATACGTCTGCATGGATTCAGAACCCTTTACGGCGTGGTTTCCAATGTTTGCCCAACAGAGAAAAATCCAGCTTTACACATACTTGGTGGACACTATTAGCACTGGACTGGAAACTTAGACGTCCTTCTTAAAGGCAAATAAAATCAAGTCACAATTAATTGCATAAGTGCATAGAAAGTATTTTATAATGAAAAAATTCGAACCTTTCTTCCAAAACATCAACCAGCTGTCACAAATTTTGATGTATCAGAACTTTTTCTGAGGGCCTATCTCAAAGTGCAGTAGAGAGGATTTAAAGTAACAAGAATTCTTCTGACGCGTAGTGATATTGCTCTGAAGAAGATCTTAAAGCTGTTACGCAAACCGAAGAAATCGATCAAAGAAACATCTTACATTGATTGAACTAGAAGTTGAAAGTGTGACACAAACAGCAGATATTACTGTTTTCCTGCAGGTACCACCGTTACAAAAAAAACAGGAGCAACTTGAAGTATCTGTCAGCGTTGCCTTAGAAAAAAAATCTAAAGTAACATCTCAAATGGAGCAGGGCCAAACAAAGTGCCTAAATGGCAGAAGATGAAACAAACGAAACAGTATCTTAGTCCAAGTTCTAGTGAATCTGCGGCCTACGTCATGTGCGTGTGAAGCGATCCCTAAGATAGTCTAAAATTTTGTTTTCATATTGTTAGCAAAAGAGATGATGCTAGATCATTTTGGCATTTGTTCCATGCGCACATGACGCCAAGGAAAATCACTTGGATAAACTGTATTCACGATAGTTTAGAAGATAACAACAAAGAGAAAATTCAGAAAGCGGCTGTGACGGTCTATTATGTGACCAAAAATTCAATGAAGATCGTCAAGATGAAAAATATGTGAAAAATTAGAAACTGTAATTTGTTTCTCTGTGAATTAATACAGGTACTGAATCAAATAATCAATAAAGGCAAACTGAACAATTTTTCTAGTAGTTTTAATGTATTTTTCGTCGCATTGGAAAGCTTCAGGAGGCTTGCAAGGCAGGCTAACCGTACGAACAGGAATGGCAGACATGAAGAAAGTTTCTGGTGGGCCGATACAGGGCTAAATATTCGTCGCAGAAGCAGGATATCAAGGTCAGAAGTACTTTTTCCTAAAAATTTAGTGAATACCCCTGTGGCGTCCTTCGCGTGTGTTTTGTTTACGGTACCATTGGTTACTTACGTTAAATCAGCTAGGCGACGAATCAATAAATTGTAACAGATGTAATTGTTAAAAATTAACCCAACAAAAATTGTACTGCATAATACATGTGAGGTTATGTCACTGTAAGCAAACAATACGACATTTTTTAAATCCCGTACAAAGTTATTCTAGTGGTTAAATAGACAGCTTAAAAACGAGCAGAATCAGTAAGACAATAACAATTTACGTAATTAGCCAGTATATTACAAAATAAATTTACATATTCAAATAACAAATTGGCGCACTTTAGAGACCCAACCCATGAGACAGAGTAATTAATACCAATTAATTATATTTAAAACTAAAAAACTAAACTGGCCGAAGCATATACCGTAGCAAATAACATTTAAACAATAACCAATTTAAACTAAAAAACGAATCTGATGATATAACAATATAAAAAGCGAGTAAAGCTGTGTGCGTGTGTTATAACCAAGAATAATATTTTTTCTGGAGGTGTAAGATTGAATTCTACCGACACTTTTCTTTTGCGAATTAATGTAGTTCGCATTATAGAACGACTATTTATTTGTTTTAATAAAGAAATTAGCTAGGATTGCTTTGAACCTCCTTCCTTCGTAATAGAGCTTATCCGGTCCCTTTAGCCTTTTTGATCTAGGCGCCTCCTCTTCTTTTTCTTGAACTTAATTATCCCCATCTGATACCACCAACTACCTTCTTCCTAACGGAATGTTACAAGGTGTTGTCAATAGATGTTCATTTATTATTTGTATGGTTAATTACATCTATTGCATTAAAATTAAACGCACTTGCTCATAGTGCTATGTTTTAAGTTTCCAAACTAAGAAACTTTACTGAATAAATAGAATAAGGCAGTTACCATCAATCATGGTTGCCAACTTTTGAACTGAATATATTTTTTATCAGGTTACTTGTTGTTTGATTATGAACCTGGCCTTCTTAATAACTAAATGTCTAACAAGAATATTGACATATGAGTGATACTCTAGCATCCAATTTTAAACAAATTAGAAAATATTATACATTAAATATAAGGCTGGTGTCATAAGTACTGTGTAAACACCACTGCAATATATTATGAACCACAATTTCGTCGGAGACAGCAACGGGATTTAAAATTAATAAGAACTAAACAGCAATCCGCAAGGACTCACCCTTGCGCTCCCTTAATCAGCCGACGCAGGAAGTGCCGAATTGCACCCTTCCGGGCCGATGAAGGCGGTTTTCAGCTTACGAAGCTCACCTGCAACATTAGAGAAACTTAAGAGATTGCCGACGCAGAGCTCCATGCTAATTTAGTGACGTTGTGTATGCCAAATCCGGTTTACGGTAATCACAAAATAAGCCGAACCGGAAATGGATTAAAAGGTCGATGCTAATTTGCCTACACCTGAGCTACAAATTTACTCTAACCTGATCCACTTGCCCTAAGTGCACCTTTCAGTTTAATTATAAGCAAATTAGGGTTAAGTTTAAATACGTTTTTCGGTAGAATGGCCGAAAAAGGTGTCTGTATTTAATGTAAAGTTCAATTAAATTTCTAAATTATGCAATGATATTTATACTAGATCACGATAAGCTTCCCCTAGAAGGGCGAGATTAAAGTGACGAATGGAACTGTAGCCTCGAAGACTTTTAATGAAGAAGTTTCGTATGAAATTTTTACCCAAGGCACTCGTGAAGCCGCTCAGCGGTTCAAAGACACTAGAAAAGTCTACAGATAGAAAACTTATGTACTAAGATTACTGCAAATATAAGGATATCAAGGGAATATTGAAATTGTGAACAAAATCCTTGCTGCTCTGTGTAAGTCCTGTTAGACTACTTAGATATTGTATATTGTATAAGAAAATTAGAACGCGCTTCGGTTGTTTCGCCTAATAGCTGGAGATGCCTTCGGGGACGCCCCTTGGAAAGGGTATCAGCAACCGCCGGTTAATTTTGAGTAGTTCCAAAAAGGAGAGAGCAATTCGGAATAAAATTAAATTAGAGGTCTTGCCCCGGTGCTGTACTTCATCCACTTTGTTAGGATTAATAGAATTAGAACATGTTCTGCGTTTAGATTAGACCGGCGCGCTTTTGTTCCGTCTTCCAGAATGGTTACTTAGCTCGACATCGCGCAGCCTGCGACTGATAAATATGAATTTCTGCGAATTAATTTGATTTCGAATCAGGAGCTGGATGAGATTTTTCAAGTATGAAGTGGAATGAGAGATTCGATTATTTAATTTGGAGGCACGCACGCTGATCGAAATGTTGCTTGCTTTTTAGAGCCGAGCTTGAAGCATCCTCGCTTGTATCGAATTCGCATTTAGCTTCTCCAATGAGGAAGATATGAACGGTATAGTCGAGGTGTCAAATTAAACGGCGCCTCTTGAGTACATGGAAACAAGAGTAGCTGATGTAGAACAGAACGATAAAAGCGCAATTACGTTAATGAACGCGTAAGTATTGTGTCTCATTCTCGAGCTACGAGAACGGTTCACCAATTATTATTGTCATTAACGTAATAAGCTTTGACTGAGAAATGTCACTTTTTCTTACCAAATGTATTTTTAACGATAATAAATGAAGAACTTTATGAAAAAATTTGGAACAATTGACGATACTTGGACTCACTTAGGTTGAGAATAAAAATGAAAAATATGGAGTAGAGAAAGTTTATGTAGAGCAAAGCTGCGTATTTTTTTTAATTCATGTTGGAGTTATAATCACAAGTACCTAGTACGATATGTATATTAATAGTAAAAAAGAATGTGACATTATAAAAAATATAATATTTTATCAAGATAATGCTGCGACTTCCGAAAAAAAACTGTGTATGTGTCCATGATGCTTCTTGAATTTATGCAAGCCTTCGATTTGTGTAGTTACGTGGATTATTTGTTACACTCGTTCAAGACGCACTTCGAAACATAAATTGTATAGTCATAGAACCAGGTTATTTTACTGAAGGGGTTTACAATTGGTGAAAGAATCAAGAGTTGTAGGATAAGAGGTAAATGGGGTAACCAGGCCTAACAACCCCTTCAGGCATTTTTAGCCTTTGTCTGTTCACAAATGAATACACTTCAGAGTTCAAAAGTATAGTAAAAAATCGAATAAGTTACAGAACTTTCTATTCAATTAAATTGTGTCCTGTTTTACGATCTAATGATCTACTATTTGCATAAGTGCAAAACTTGACCTAGTGATACAATATTAATGCTGAGAGTGGCACACGTTTAGCTTAATTGTTACACATCATGAACTAGTTTTGCAGTTCAATTTGTTTCCGCACTATTTCATCTGTAGATCAAGCTGTAACTACTAAAGTAGTTTTGAAAACATTAAGCGTATTCATGGTCGTTACACTATGGACATAAAAGCCTCCATAGATTTTGTCAAACAAATGAGTACTATTGTCTTCTTTGCTTCTATGTCACAGAGAAAAATTGGAAATTGCCCTCTTATTTACAAAATAGTAGTTTATTTATCTAGAACGAAAAGTGGCATTTTAAAGACGAGAAAGTTATTTATGTCCGAGGCGTCCGCCGAGGACGGAATTACTTGCGAGGACCTTTAAAAACACTTTTCGTTTGTGGTGAATACAACGGTTTATTTCATACTGCAAGTTTAATAAAAAGTTGTAAATCATTTCAAATTTCATGTCAACAACTGACGTAAAACTTTAAAGTACTTGAACTTTAAAATTTTACTTTAAAGTACTAGGAGTTTAATGTTCCATTTTTTGTACAATAAATAAGTTTTAAAGTACTTGAACTTTAAAATTTTACTTTAAAGTACTAGGATTTTAATGTTCCATTTTTTGTACCATAAATAATCCGAAAAATGTCATTTTTGACATCAGTATGAAATAAATAATATTCTCTAATAGCGGAACAGAAACAGTGTAAGTTTATGATTTTCTGAAACAACACGGTTTTGTAATCTGCATCAAACATTAATTAGTTATTCAACCTCACATATTTTAATAAGTATACTTCCATTTAAATTAAGTAAATGCAAAATAAGAC
The DNA here is from genome assembly GCA_940337035.1 of Agriotes lineatus. Taxonomy (NCBI): domain Eukaryota; kingdom Metazoa; phylum Arthropoda; class Insecta; order Coleoptera; family Elateridae; genus Agriotes; species Agriotes lineatus. Next base: position 59,655,245 of record OW679201.1, on the reverse strand, counting down.
TTAACACATACAACTATTACTATAGAGACTAATTAAAGAAATCTGTTGCTATCAAGATTTGAAAGATAATATACTTTTACCACATCATGCAATTGCTGCCAGTTATATAACAGTAATCTATGCATAAGCTTAAGTTAAAAAAAAACACTTCATGTAATACATTACACGTATTATATTGATTGTAAGACGATTATAGCTATCAACTAGTAGTTGTATATCAGTTTTTCTCTTTACCACTTAAAAGCACCAAGTCTGCCACGTTTTTAAATATAATGATTCGATGTTTTGGTGGCCTGTATAGACCCCCCCCCCCATAGAGACCAAGCTACTTAGGTGTATTGTCTTCATTTGAATTACTTCCATATTTGCATATTCGCCCAATATGATTGATTACAAATACGAATTTTACGAAACACACCCTAGGAATTAAGGTAGATTAGATTTGCTACAAACCTCCAACTATTTTTTTAATTAAAGGAAAGGTGGTCAGTGTGTTTGTACTAAGCTATTTTCATACATTCTACAAAAATTACATCATCAATACAAAATGGTCGCCTACGAGTCTTTATGCAACAAATGTGGTCAAATAAAAATGAGAACTCATAAACTCAAAGCTTAACAAAGATTACTATAACCTGAAATGTGGCAAGTATTCCAACCAGGCCATAACTCGGTCTGCAATACCGAAAACAGACATGATCATAGTAAAACCTATATAGTCAATAATATGACCCTTGGATACATACGTTAAGTACGCCAGGTGCATTAAATAAACGTTTACATTTGACTGCTATATTTTTTAAACTAACGTTCATAGCTTGACAAAAGCGATGTTATGTAAAAGGTTTAACTATGAATCAAAATTTCTCTTTAAATCGAAGTTAATGATTATAATAAATAAAAATTAATTTTCTTTATGTTATCGAATCGCATTTGAAATGATATCTGAATTTGTAACAATGAATATATGTGCGGGGAAAATTATTCACAGAAAACTGGAATACAAAAAGATATGTCCTCATTGAGTTTTATACCTTCTTATTTCACAACACAAACAGCGTCGCATTAAGTGTTCTGGAGTCAATATGTAGTGAATATTCGGTAAGCACTTTACGAAGCCATCAGCTGGAAAGGTGAGGCTCGATGCATTTATTTACTAAAAAAACATAACAACAAATTCTCCTTATCCCAATTTGCACAGACACGTTGAAATAACATTGAAAGATAACCTTGGACCAAGCGTTATATTAACGTCGAAGGGTCGCGAAAATCAACCAGTTTTTCAACGTTATGTGGTTGATTCAACGTCAGTCTATAGCGGCCTTTTAACGTTGAACTCGTGACCAAAAAGAACGTTATCTGTGGTCGTCGTATTTAAGATATAAAACACGTTAGTTTTCAACGCTATTGCCGACTATTTGACGTGTTTTCTACGTTTGGTTGCTAAGCCGACGTCTATTGAGCGTTATTTTATATATTATTCACTCTTATTCAGGGAGAAAGTAAAGAAGATTTATCACATATTCCCACTATTTAAAACGCGCATGCAAGTGTAAGATTTCAAAGCACTAGTGAAGTGGAAATCTACCTCCATATTTATTCAGTCCAAATGGTGTGACTTTGAAGATAATAGAAATTTACCAGACAGATGGTATAAATACGGTGAGCTAAAGGGAATGCCAAGCATTTTCTTGTTAATACCTTACCATACTTAAACTATTTCTTTTCTTGCTTTTTTTCACACAGTTACTGTCTCCTCGGCTGATGTATTTACCTATTTATGACTACTTCTAAGTTTTTCCCATTTATCATTCGGTGGCTTCATTATCACCTTTTTACAGGGTTTTATATATATATATATATATATATCTGCGGTATTGCTTCTACTTTGTCACTAGGATTTTGTTCTCTTTCTTGTTAATGGACGCCTTCACAAGAGAAGCAATTTCTGTATGGATGAAGCAGGCAATCTCATCTCGAATGACAAGAGAATGGTAGAAATGTGGAGAAAACACTTCAAAGAGCTTTTAAAATCAGAAGGTGGGAAGTGGGAGTACCCACACTATGAGAAGAAGACAAATAACGAATTGTCCCTAAAAAGAATCACAGAAATAGTATTAACCGTGACAAATAAAAGTGCAGGAGGACACAATATTCCATAGGAACTATTAAAATATGGCGTAATACCACTAGTAAATAAGCTGCGGAAACAAATAAGGCAAGTGTGGCAAAAAGAACATCTACCAGAAACACAGCCATAAACAGCAATATTAAAAAATGAGAAAGGCCATTGTATAATAACTAGGAAGATGTAGCAGCGCTATATACAACGTATAGAATCTTAGCTACACTAATAAAAAAACTAAATTAAAGAATATACTGACAACGTTTTTCGGAAGTACCATTGTGGCTTCAAAGAATACAGGACAAGCGTACGACTCGGTAACCAAGAGTCAAGCTCGCAAGGGTAAAAAATGTGTTTGAAAGTTCCGCTAGACACGATGTCATACGACAGAGAGCTCCTTTTTTCACAATACTTTTTTATATTTAGACAAAATTGGCAATGGATAGCAAAATTAACCAAACAAATACAGTTAACACGTGGCACCATTGCGGATGACGTTATCAATAACACAAGTCGAACTGAAACAAATTATAGCAAATTTACAGTGTTTTCCGATTGCTTTTCACCATGTATCAATTGTGTTTCACTTTATCTCAAATGATTTTCCCTCTTGTAAACACTTGTCAATATTGACAAATGCGAATTACATTTGACAAATAGTGGAACACAATTGATACATGATCAAAGCAATCGGAAAACCCTGTAGAGGCAGCAGTTAACATGGTAGGTTTGAAAATGAACCTGAGAAAAAAACTGCATGGTGATGGACCAAGCAAAGCTTGAAATAAATCTAGTTCACGGCGGAAGACAAAGTAAGGTGGCTTTTGAGGCTTTCACGGCCATTGTCATTAAGTAACAAACGACTTCCGGGATTGAACCGTGTCATGATTGAGATCGAAGAACTCAACGTTTCGCCCACTTTCGTAAGGGGCTTCATCAGGAGGAAAAACGCAAAAGAGCACGGTAACTCAACGTGTTAACCACGCCAGAGGCGAAACTCTTTGCAAGAGAAGGGACAGAAGAGCACGTTAACTCAACGTGTAAACCACGTCAGAGGCGAAACTTGACTGAAAGTGGGCGAAACGTTGAGTTCTTCGATCTCAATCATGACACTGTCTAATCCCGGAAGTCGTTTGTTACTTAAAGTAAGGTGGCTGTTTGAGAACGCAATATGCCTAGTTAAATCTATATAAGGAAGAAAGTGGAAAATGAAGAAGGAAGTTAATAACATGTACTAAAGCACAGAGATCATTCGGTGTGTTAAAGCGCAGTGAGATGGCTGAGGCGCAAACTACCAAACACAAAAAAGAATGAAGAGGGTTCTAACGACAAAAAAAGCAGGAGGGAAAGACATCGAAGAAGATGGCTAGAAGCAGTAAAGATAAATCTAGAAAAGAAGATCATAAGAAACTGAATAGAAACGGCTATGGACAGGAAAAATTTAATGGAAATTGTAGATCAGTAGACCTAAATGAACTATGAAACTATGACTCTACGTTGTAACGCCTATGTTATGTTATAATTAAAGCTGATATTATATGGCAAATGCATATTTTGTATAATTGATATACCTGCGAAACTTCATTTTGCATATATTGCATATATATATATATATATACGTTTTTGAGCATATCTTCTGAATTTTGCATATTTGGTTATATTTAGCGATAATTTGTAATGTATGAACTTTTTGAGATTTTTTTGTAAAATTTACTTTTTCATTAAATTTATTAATAAAATGTTTGTGTGCATACTTTCACTTTCTGCCGCTCGAGTGCAGTGCGCATGTCGAAATAAGCAGAGGAATGGGAAAGTCCCTGTTAAAAATTTTTGACTATATAAACATATACTGCCAGAAACCCCCACTTTTCCCATACAAGCAATGTATAAGGAATCAGCCAACATAGAATCCATTTTAAGAGTCGAACTTCGAGTATTGGGTGAACGGTGAATAATAGTTTGGCGGGGTTAGGAGAATCTCATTTTTATGTTGGCTTACAACGTAACGTTGGCAGTCCATGTTTATGTAATAAAACGTTAAAATGAATGACGACTTTGAATGAAAATTAGAAAAATAAGTATACTCATACAAAATAATTAAAATTATTGCATTATTTAGAATACTCCGTATTTTCAAAAAATTAGAGCATATTATGTGCATATATTATAACTTTGGGTGCATATACTCAACAAAATGTATGCATATATAGGCGCATATTTTCGTACATTTGAGTGCATATAATTATCAGCTTTAGTTATAATTGACTTACACTTTACTTTAGTTTATTCTCAATCACTTCTTTTTAAAATTGAATTTTGATTAATTTATTTGTCCTTTTATAATTATGGATTATCAAGATTATTAACTACTAGCTTCTGTAGAAAAACACTTGACTGAAACACAGGTCGGATTCTTTATAATCTAGACTGCTTCCATTCTGAAATTTAATTTTCTTATTTTATGTCAATTCGTACGTGTCACCTGGCACTTCAAATTATTTTAGTGCAAAATTAATTATAAATTATATCTCTTTACATGTTTGTCATTCAACTTTATCAAATGGTAAGTACTCCCTTAATTATAATTACCTCACTTCACTCTTTCTATATTTTCTTTCAGTTTTTATTTAAATACCTGTATTCTGTCACCCGTTATTGGAGTCGACACACTCCTCTACCAAGCCAAACGCATCCAGCAACCTCACTAAGATCTCCTAACTTCCAAACCTATACCTGCACGCACTCCGCCAAAAACACACCTGGATCCTCAAAGACTTTCTGTCCAAAACACAACAAGGCACCTACCAACCCTCTCTAGCAGCAATTCCAGCAGAAAACACCATCCACGTCTTCCTACCAATAATCCTCACGCCTCCAATGACCTGGTATCATGAACCTCGACTAGATAGAAGTTATAAGATGTCACTGCAATGACAAGTTTGTCCTTTAGACGAAAATCTCTTATCCACCCCATAAAACGCTCACTCTACTAATGATCTCGATGTAAACCACTTCCAGTAAAAACCATTCCTTGTTATCCAATTCAGATGATGCAATGTAATTTGACAATAAACTCAGTTCATCATCCCCTTCCACAAATTTTCTTTTGTAGATTATAGCTGTATTACTTTGGTATTCTCACCACATCCTTTATCTTCATCGATATCGTCTGCACATCTTTTATCCTTTTAACATTTTACTTTTATTTTTACCACGCCATTTTTTTTAATGTTCAAAGAGCTTTTTACAATTTTTATAGGTTTATTTTAATAATTTTTAATCACTTACAACTTGTATTACATGTTTTTGTATCAAATTATTTTTACATATTTCTAAATAAATATCTCTTTAGTGATTTAGTTTAGCATATATTTCATAGTCCAACATACTATAGAACTTGATTATATTTGTCTAATACCCACTATGTTAAATGGTATATCTCGAACAAGTATTTGCCGTTAATTCCCCTTTTCATTTCAGATAAATTAAATTATGGTAAAATCCTACTGTTTCTTATGTAGCTTTATTCAATTGAATTTTAAATTCTATTTCTTTTCTTTACACACACACACACACACAGCTCTAGGGTCCTTGTAGAACCTTGGCTTCTTCTTTACCAAATACATTTTAATAATTTTGATATATATTTCATACTAAAATTCACCTTTGTAATTTTTAATACTGTGTTCTTTTAACCTTCTTAATCTGATTTTAAACCCCTGTACCATGACTATAACAATATGTTACCACAGTAAAGTACATATCTAGATAGTATACAAATTCCAGTTCATATTTGAACTATTCTTGTGTAAAGAAGCATTATATAAGTTATAAGATATGATCAGCCATCTTTCATGTTTTAAATAAATATGTTTGAATTAAATCTAAATTAAGTCTAATGTAAGATAAGGAGCAATTTGTAACTTTGTACTGATATTGCAAACAGTTTTGTTTTAATTACATTTTTTTAAATATGTCAACTCGGCTGCTAAACCTGCAGATGGTTCAATTTTAAAAGCAATCGGGAAGAGTGATATCGAAAAATAACATTCTCCCTCCTCTTACTCTGCCACTCCCACACCTCGTTTAGTTCAGCATCACCTCATTATAAAGTTTGAAGTGACAAATTCCAAAAATGAGTTTTCTTGCATGATTAACTCATTAACAGGATAAATTCACTCGACTTTTGATTCTTTAGTAAAAAAGTTCGCCACATCTGCTGGCTCGACGTGTCCTACTTTACCGTTTTCCCCTTTTATGCGTTTGAGGGTGTCTGAACCGCTCTGATTTCTTTTTACAAATTTCCACCCTCGGCGCTAAATATAATTAGGTCAATTTGCTTGTCGCGGTTTACAAAGCAATTAACCGATTGGCTTAGCATCTTAGGTTGACTAATGATAATATATGACACCGCTCGACACGGCATGACGCAATGTGATGAATCAAATATATAATTAGTTTTGATGTAATTGAAATTTTTTTTAACATGTACAAAGTCTGTCAACAAATACTAATAAATCACTAAATGCAAAGAATAGGAAGAGCTATAAAGAAAAACATAAAGAAAACTGAAAAATAGAGAATCGTTCAGAAAATAATTCTAGATGTCGCACCAGAGATGCATGGAGTAAAGAAAATAAATACAGGATTTAGGGAGATAAGGGTGAAACGAAACTGAGAAAATCAAATGTAAGAAGAAAGCACGGAAATGATACCTATATGTCAACAAAAATAACAGTCGACAGAGAGTATTACATTAAAACTAGAAACCAAGGCAGATATGCAGTAAGATTTGATTAGAAGAAGTGGTGTATACCATAAAAAGTTTAGAAAGAAAAAAGGAATCAGAATATATTAAAAAAATCAAGTTATTACAAATACAAAAGATTCTACGGAGACACTAAATGTACATTAGCCGTAGACACGTGGTTAACCAATCTATTTATAGAGACATAAGGAGAAACCTGTTAAGACAAGATTATAACTCTGCACCTTTCATTTCAAATGCCAACGTTTCCTCGCCCATTTCAGTGCATGCGAATTGAAATAACTAGCGACATCTGTTGCGCTTGTGTTACGAAGTAGCAGTTCTCTATCAAAGTAAGCTTGTAAAAATTGCTATTTCTACCGCTTGGTTTCGTGCCGCTTCCTCTAACTGTTACAATTGTTTGCCCACAGATGGCTTGGCATGCCGTCTCAGCGACCAATTTGGTATCATCCTGTCCCACTCTGAGCGACAAGTTGGGACATGTCGGTTGCAGCGAGCCGTTAGGGGCTACGTCTGACTTGTCACAGATGCTTTTTACAATGTTGTGCAACAATGAGATTACTACATGTGTAAGATAGAGTAAACAAGTGACGCGGCTTACGTCCCCTTCTTTCTCGACTAAGTCTATGGACATTCACTCTTTCGCCTTCAAGCTACAGCGTCGCAAGTTTGATTGTCTTCAGCTCCCGCGGTGGCCTCAAGCCACCGCGGAGCCCCATTGAAATTGGTTATTATGCCATTTGAAACAATTTTGTGCCTTTTGAAGCCATTCGTTGTTGAGTTCGTCGATAATAGCAATATTCAATGTCTGCAGCTGCGATCAACAAGTGACAAATGTAGTTCCTATGTTCCTTAAGTTCGGGGTAGAATTTCCTACAGGGTGATGGCTTGTGCAGTAGTTAAAGCCCCAAGCCTTCGTCGTCGTACCGTTGCATCATTGCAAACTACGCCACTGGCAGATTTCCGATTGCAAGAAAGGTTTGATGTGACCATTATGTGCTGGTACATGTACTTAAAAGCAACCTAATTTATACACTGACACGCCCTTGCAAATATTTAATAACGTATTTTTTATTGTTGCTCCGGTTATTTTTAGACTGACGCGCTTGACTTAAATTCATTTGTAACTTGCGGCTAGTTTTAGCATGTATTCTTAAGTTTTGTTTCCAGCTCTTATTTTATACTCCGGTGGTAAATTTCCTTGTTTTATAAGCAGTTTAATAGTAAGTTAATTAAGAATACTAACCCTTTGGAACTATTTGACGTCAAATATTTACATGCCTATTTAATGTTAATGGATGCAATTTGACTCTAACCGTTATTGTATTTTTTGTGTTACTTGCAAATATTTGTTTATTTGTATGTGTATTGTTCTTTGGTGTATTGTGTTTGTGAGGTGTCTTAGCAGATGCAAGCAGACCATCACAAAGGTAAGTAAGTTGATTAAAAGGCTGGGACGACTCACACAAGCTAAGCAACTGCTCTCCTATTTCTGTTTTCCACGAGAGCGGGTGTGTTATTCCCTTCAAAAATCCATGGCGGCTGTTTCCCCCTTGTAATTTGGTTACGATTAACAACTATTGTTACAGCATCATGCCCTAAGTTACATTGCAACAAACTGAAGCCCCCTCCCACTGAGCTTTAGCAGGTGAACATTCTGTTACGGGGCTGTTGAGTCATAACTGGAGTAGAATATGCCTTTTTGTTTGATAAAGTGTCTTAAAAACCTGTTTAGAGTATACCGGATTAATTGGCTAACCCTGTGTGTCGTCTTTGTTGTCGCAATGTTGAGTTTCAACTGTAACAAACTGTATTCATGTTGTAAAGTCGAACTTTTCATGTAACAAAACGTTATACTGAAAAATGAGGAACAAATATAAGCTGCCCCTAAATAAAAAGACAAATACTACCAAATTTAAAAATTATCGAACACTATGTGTGTCCTTAGTAATGCTAAAAACCTACACCAGAATATTGGCAATAAAACTCAAACATCAAGTAAAGAAAAAATTACAAAAGGATCAATTTGAATTGTCTCCTGGATGACAAACACAACATGCGCAGCAATAGAAAAAATTGAAACACGAACAAGAAAAAATATGAAAATTATTAGAAAAGTATACAGATAATCGTAAACGGATCAAATGCGATTAAAACGCATAAGGGGGCAACAAGAGGAGATTGTCTCAGCCCATTACTAGTTATACTTGTAATAAACGAAATGAGTATTAAGTGCAAAGAAAAAATATAATTGAAAATGGAAGAAAGAATACGACTATACAACACCTAATTTAAGCTGACGACCCGAAGCGGCAGTTATAGCAAGAAAAGATGGACGTATGCGACAGGCAGTGGAAATTTGGAAAGAAGTTGGAAGAAATAGGTTTAAATATAAAGAAGGGTAAAAGCAAGGTGATGAAGGATAGCAAAGGAACAGGAAAATATGGATTACGAACGAGTTAATCGAGGAATTCCATAGTTACAATTATGTAAAGTCCAAGTAGGCAACCGTGAGAAACAACACCAAAATACAATTATAGAGGGATATATTCCTATCCACTTTGACTTATGGTGTAGAACGTTGGGCGTTCGTAGTGAAACATAAATCTACAACCAGAATAAAATACTTAGTAGATAAAGTGACACAGAAAGCAAGAAACCACAGAATAAGAAATGAGATAATTATGGAGCAACTAGAGCAAGAGCCAACAATTAAAAAAAGGGGCAGAAACTAAAATGGTATGGACACCTGCTGAAGATAAACGATTACTGATCATGGAATTTCTAAAATTATAATGAAGGTATGGGTGAATGGATGTAGCCAAAGAAAAAGAGCAAGAAAAGGTGGGCAACATACGAGAAATTGTCAGTAAAAGAGAAAAGGAACTACCCGAAGTGAGAAGATATTTTGCATATTTCTAATTCTGGTAAATATCACTGTTTATTAAGGTAATGAATTTTTTAAGGTTTCTATAGCCTTCTGTCAGGCTAAGCTCTTCTTGTTAGAGTAACTTTGACTCTGACTAAGTAAGTTGCAATGTCTTGCAAACCATTAGTTCGTATGGGTACACAAACAGTAAAAATCGCCTGTTGCTTAAAGAAATAGTTTTATTCTTTTATGGACAGGCTGTACATTCTCTAGAATTTTTTGGTTTTACTAACATAAAGGTACTGAGCGACGAAAAAAGCATAGTTCAGGCACCCTAAAGGGAAAATAAATAAATAGCAACATTTTGTTTACTAATTAATGATGAAAAATAATGATGGTTATTTTTCCAGAATGGAAACCCCACATTTATAAAAAAGAGGCTTTCCAAAAATTGCCGTAGAATGGCCCCAGCTTCATAACACATTGAAAATGTTCTTCGGGGAATTTTATTAAATCTAAATAGGATAAATTAATGCTTTGTTGATAATGTAGGGTTAACCTCGAAACTATGCTCCAAATTATGATGGAAAGACGGAATAAATACGCAATAGCAGCACTAACTGTTTAAACGGAAATGAGGCAGGATCCATTCAACCCATTCATCTCGAATTTATCATCTATATACTCGTAGTTCGTCTATCAAATGAAGCAGCAGCACCAAAGTTACATATAATATGCTGTACAGACAACGCTGTTGCCTATACTAAGGACAACCTCCCAGGAGTCCAAAACTGAATTACTACAAGAGGAAAAACACTTAACATGATGGTAGACACACATAACTAGGAATAAGACAAAGTATCTGCAGAAATTCAAAATGTATGGTCAAGATGGGAAAGAGAATCTCAGACAATTTTAACACAAAGAAAAGTTTAAAATAAAGACGTTTCCTGTCTCTGACTTTGTTCAAAATATGAAATCACAAACGAGTATTGTGTTAAGAGGCGAATGCTTACATACTGTTTTACTTGCTGTCGGGCAGGTTCTGATAACAGGTGATGACAAATATATGATGAAAAAGCTTGTAGGGAAATACATTAAGTGGAAACTTAAATTGAACTGTGACACCGTAGAGCACCTATGTGTCAAAGAAAAAACGAGTGATACTCAGTTCAAATATAATAGTACTATACAATAGTAAAAATATAAATAGGAAGTTTCATATCATAAGATGGTAAATGTGCTACAGACTGTTAGGTCAATTTATTTCTCGTTATTCATTTATTCGTTGATGTTTCGGGCCAGGCTAGCCCTGTTCACTGATTATGCAAGGCTTTAAAGCAATCGAGCAGCGCCGGGAAAACCGCTAATTAAGCCAAGGGGCTTTACCGTAGCGCTTGCACTCCGCGCAAGGCTGTGGTTCGGGTATTTTGCTTTTTGGTCTTCAGTCGGGATTCACCTCTTTAGCGAGCATGTAGCATCGCCCCCGTTCGGATTCATTCAGTGGGGCTGTGCATAAATAAATATTTGGGGTTACCGTGCTTACCATTCTCCTATCGTCGGTTACAAAATATTGATATGATGTCGGATTAAAATAACACACTACTGCGAGGTTCTTTCATCAGAGTGGCTACCTCCAACTCTACCGGCCACTTCCTGTTGCATCTCCGCCTTCTAGTCGCTTATGATAATTTTTTACGTGACTGTTGTGCCTTTTTCTCAATTGTTCTTCTTGTATCGTACATCTGGTGAGAAAACTGCTGGCTTCATGCCTTCTCTTTGTGGTTTGAAGTATCGTGACGAATGCTGCATTTCCGCTATATTAAAATGTACCTAATTGAATTACTTTGGCATCCTGCGTAAATATTGTGTTTACCGTTCTTTTTGAAGTGCTTGCATGTGTAGATTTCGGTTTACGTTTGAAGTGTTACCGTCTAAATCTGTGTATTACCGTATTTGAAGTTTAGTAGCCCGCTTAGGAAATGTATATATGTATTTGAAGTTACTTTTCCATACTTTACATTTTTATGACGTTGCATAGGCAAAATTAGTTGGAATTAGTCTGAAGATTACAGTATCAAAGCTGCATGTCACTCTGTGTGTTTATTATAGTGTTTTAAATGTTATTGGGTGTTTTGTTGAGCTCTATTCTAAGGCAGACGTGTAGAAGGTAGCTTTACAGAAAATTAGTGAGGATGGTCTAGTTTACAATTTTATACGATTACATTTTGTCAAAGTTAGAAGGTTTTTTTCGTAGAGTAAAAAAATTGATAAGGGCCTATCTTATTCGCATGGCAAAGAGAGTACAATGGCGCATATAAATAGGCGAAATTCTTTCAAATATTTCCAGAGATGTAATTTAATTTTTGGCCGTCCTTCGCGAAGCAATGGAAAACGCTAATGTGGCGCACGTGCTTCCTACTCTCTTTCAGCGTGGAACAGATGCGTTTTTAATTCTGCCTAATGTTGATATTTATTACGTCTTATCAACTGCCGAGTGCCAGCTTTGTTGACGGAGCCAGAAAAGGGCAATTTTCGCTGACTACGTACAGAAATGTTTACCAACCCTGCTGTGCAAATAACCCTAAGAATGTCGAAGTTCTGTTTCGAGCAGAGAAACTGGGCCTCGCTTTGACTTCTTCGCTGTTTCGCCAAGTTGTTATTTGTTGCTCAAACTGTAATTATTAAAGTTTAATTTGGGTAATCGCGTTTGATTCTGTAGAATTTGCCTTATTAAAGGGCGGATTGTACTATCATATTTCACTTACTGAAGTGATGGCACAACTTTGCCTAGAATAATTTATGGGTTGGCCTCCATATTTCCGTGATTCCATGGAAATTTCCTTCTATTGATTGCCGACTCTAGCTATAAATTGTTTGCACACGTCTTGGAGTGTTTATATTTATAGGCTTATACCCAATAGTCGCTTGTTTGCTATAGGAAGTTATTATATCTAGCGGAGCATACATATGAATAACTCCAAAATAGCTTTTAACAAAAATTACCATGCACACACAGGCCACGAGTATGATATGGCTTAATCTGTGTCATATTGAATGTTGGTAATGCATGTATATAATAAGTACTTTTGTTATTGATTTACCGACTATTACGTATATTATAAAAGTGTTCTATATCTAAAATGGCACTGTATACCTGTATAAGAAGTGGTATCTAATCATGTTTTACTATAATTGGATATTATTTCCTCTTTCAACCGGATCGCTGATGTTCCCGCCTAGAACCGCTTTCGCTTTACTTCTGGGTGTACGGCCGTCACTTCTACTACCTTAACTAACTGAAACCGGGCCGCCAGGACCGTAAGTCGAACTCCCGGCCGAACGTCCCGTGTTTGACGGCAGCTCGGCTTCAGCGGCGGAGACAACTGACGCACCGAGGCTCGCATAATTAAATATCTACAGCCACCTGCATACACTAGAGTCACTGATGCATCAGACGTAATATGTACAATACGGCGTACATATGTTACAACCAAAGTAACCTGCAAGAATATTAATAAATTTACATATAATTAGATTAAAGTGAGAAGAGATTCAGTATGGTATAGCCGCAACCTTTCATATTTTTTATAACGGAGATATAGCATACTACACGATATATATAGTTGCAAACAAAGTGTCCACGGCGGTAGCTTATTTATAACTGTAACTTCGAATAATTTTTTAAATAACTATTATCTTATACCTTACTTTATCGTTGTCTTCACCTGGCCGATTGCCGATGCTCAGCAATCCCTTTATTTTCCTATAACATGTGCCGGTCAGTGAAGCATTGAACACCTGCGGCCTGTGCTGTTGTCGAGGTAAATATTCCAATTTTAGCTACTTAGCGACGCGTTTTGCATGTTCTGCTTGGAAGTACGTAAGCTTGCCCAATGCGGGTTTTAAACATTTCTGTTTGCGTTCAAACACATTTCTTGACAGGCGTTTCTTGGTCGTCTATTGTTAATAATTATCTTATTTCTAGCTCAGCAAACCTTCCAATTTTATATAATATTATCAATTGCAATTGGAATAGCACAAAACCTGACTTAATGGCATCTATCTACCCAAATTAGTCCGCGATTATAGCGAAAGTTAAAGTTGATGTTTAATGCATACAATAATTAATGTTTATGTGAAATCACTGCCCTCAACAAAGCGTTATCGTTGGCGTTATACATAGAACGAGTTAATCCGTAGTTTTATTAAAGTGGTAAGCGCAATCACTTATTCAGGGCTGCGAGTACCTTAGCTCTATCGATTCCGTACGCGATCATCTTAACCATATGTTTATTAATAGGGTTTCATTCACTGTTTGTACACCTAATTTTTATGTCAACTGCTGTAAAGATAATTTTTTCTTCTGGGTTTTGCATTTCCAAACTCAGCGTAATTTTTAATTTATTACTAAGTGCATGGCTTAGATTAATTGGATTATCTGTAATTTTGACGCTTTGCTGGTGTTGTTCGCGTCACCCGTATGTTACGCGCTTTCTACCACTGGAAGTTGTTGAGATACCTATCATTTTTCAATAAACAAAGTAGTATTTCCTATTAACTGACGCTATTTGTTTTCTTTGGGTGTTGATTATTTCTTGCAGCCTGTATCGTCGTAGCTTACGCTCTTGGCGTGGCTCTGTGGAGTCCGATTTCGTAAATTATTAAAACTGACACCCTTATTGATTGATTTACCATACCTTGTACTAATTACTGAATTAATTGTTATGCCCCCGGTTTGCCCTTCTCCGGAATGTTTAGGTAGTTACTTGGAATAATATAGATTGTGACGTTGCTATCTAGTATTATTTTTAATAAAAAATAAATTCAATAAAGTTTTGTTTAACGTATTTCTGTAAAAATGATTACTTTTTATGTATTTTTTTAAATATTACTATTATTAGTAATTTAAAACAAAGATAATAATTACAGCTTTTTTTACAAAATACTTTTATGTTATGATCCGTACATCATAAGAGTATTGAGAAATTTGCATTTTGTTAAAAACGGCAAATCAAGTGCGATATAGCCATAGACGATATATCAAGTAAAGTCATTTCGTAATTTATTTTATTTTCCACTAATCTACTATTTGTTGTTTATATCTGTAATACGAGGTATATGAAGTAGTCTCTGCAAGCTTTTCAGGTATTTGCGTATTCAACGTGAAAAATAAAACGTTGTAGGCACCATAGGCATTACTTAATGTTCATAGTGCTCGAACAACTTATAAACCCTCAGGCCAGAGGCTTGTAAATTTGTCGCCGTCGAAAAGTAATAAACATCTTCATAATGCCTTTATTATATAAATAATTATTATGAACTGCGTATACACACTTCATTTTTAGATATAGAGCTTCTAGAAAGCAAACGCTATTGGCGGTTGAGCACTGACAACTCAAATGACGGCGCGCGTTGAATTCTGGGTAATGTGAGTCGTAAGCCAAATTTAGTTGAAAACCGTTTTTTAACGCACTTTAATTTGAAAACATATGTTCGCATATGTCCCATAGTATGGTGTTTTAAACCTACCATTTGAATAAATAGTAGCAAATAGTTTCTGATCCTAGAGATGACCGTAAGCAAATACGTAAAAATAGTAATAATAGTATCAGTTAAAAATCAATAAATGTAACTAGAGTATGTCTAGAGAATATACAACTCCAGGTTGTTAACGCTGCTGGTTAAGGAAAGCTATGTCAAACTATTGGCATCTCTTGTGCATTGCTGGTTTGTTCGCAGTAAGATAAACACATATATATTGCAGTGTTCATAATGCTATCTCTGTTTGACGTATTTCTTCGAGGCAGATGGAGAATTACCAGGTTGACGTACTTGTTGTAGTAGTTCATATTAAATCCTCAGAGTTTTTTCTATCGTCAACATGTAAACTACGGCGAGGCATTTTTGTTACCACTCAATGCGCTTGACAACGAATGTTTGTAAGAGCTAATTATTTGCAATACTCAAAATTTGCTGCAATTAATAGACTAGTATTATTGGCCTATGTTTAACTTTATCCAAAAAAATATTGTAATGAGGTGGTGAATATAGTGGTAGAAACGAAAAGCGGCTCAGTGCATAATTTAGTCAAATAACTGAGTCACTTTAAAAGTAAATCCATTACAATGGAATTTTAAGCGCTAGAGTTGTATATTATACGGTAGACGTACTCTATATATAATGTATCACAATAAAATAGTGGGGAAAGAAATTACGAATGTATTTATAAACCAAGCAGCTTTTAGCAAATAATATTTTATCCGAGATATATATAGACTTGCACAAAATTCGACTACAAACAATTTTTCGCATGGATTTCCAGCATTGAAGTGAATGATTAACGTATTGCTTTAACGTATAAAATTGTTTCTGCAACAACTTATATTAGACGTATCTAATGTGTTTAAAATAAACTACAATTGAAAAAACTCTGTACTTCTAGAGTATTGTTGCAAATGTGCATTATAACAGAGGTACGTACACAACAAAAATACTGATAGATTTTCACAGACTTTCGCTGATAAAATGAGTAGGTTAAATTTACATGTTTATGGCATTTATATTCGTTATTATCAATTATTACTGTATTGGAGATATTACATTGCATCCAACAAAACCTTTATCAACCATAATTTTTTTGTTATCACGGCTACGTGTACCAATAAATTTATTAAATATTTATTGCTATAGTTTAGGAATGTTGGTTCCTTTAACCGAAAATAGCGTAGTGATACCCAAAATTCCTTTTCTCAAATTTGTTTGGAATAGCCAAGGTTTTCTTGCAAATTGTATTATAATCGAGACGCAATTCAACAGCATTGATAGATAAATAATTAGTTAGAACGTGCAAGGAATGGTATAACAAAGTGGGATATTCGTATTCATCATATCCGAATAGTACTCCACTTAAAGCGTTATTATTGCTTGGTTCACAAAATCGCACAAGATTAAAAGAGTGAATTAGTATGCGGGAGAGACAGATATTCCTGCTTTAGTTCGCCGGTCAGCGGTAAGTGAGCCCTAAACCTACGCCATCACTCAATTTATGCTGTCAAATACACCAGGGCTCAATTGCAAAACTCATGCTTGTGTATGTTCTGCTCCCCCAAATGAACATTAGCTCGACGCAGTCGAGACTCAGCATCTTATTCTGCCACCTGGTAATGCTGCTCGGCTTCTAAAAAGAAACGTGTTTGCAGTTTGGCAGTTACGTGCCTATGTGGGCTTTGAGGCTACGCCATAGCGAAGTTCGCCAGGATGAAGGTTGCCGCAGGTTATAATGGTGATGTGGTCCCGTGGGTGTGGTATTTGCAAGCAAAACATTACTAGCCGTAAGGCGCTCGATTTATTCGAATTTTTCACTTGTGCTATGTATATAAGCTTCTGGGGTTCCATGCTATTTTACCATATCGTTTTTACCACCAGCCCTGAAGATGAATAATATCGGATAAAAATATCACACGACTGCAAGTAGTGGACATCTCCGTCTGACTTGGCGTACTATGCCACTCTCTTGATTGCTTCACATATACTGAACTACTGGACATTGTTTTCGCTTGATGATTTTGAGTGATCGTAATAAAATCTACATTTTCGCTATGTAATTTCCGTGCCGCTAACTGACTATAGCTTTTGAAGTGTTTGCATAATTGTAATTCGGATTTCTGTTCGCCCTATTACCGTATATATTGATGTACTGCTGTATTAAATATTAGTGGCATATTCAGGGAATAAAAATGCTTTATTGGCCATTGATTATATATTTGAAGTAAATCGCTCCATAGCTTGTCCTTGCGTGATGTCACATAGGGTAAATTAACCTCCATCTTACTGAACAAGGATTTAGTGTAACTTGGTGTGCTCATTATAGCCAGTTAAACATTAGTGTACATTTCTTTTAAATTTCTGTTGTAAGTCAGACATGCCGAACGTGTATTTATAGCGAAATTAATAGCTGAAGGCAAAATGTAGGTGAACAGATGTCCATTTTTTCATCTTCCTGCGGCTTTGTGGATGTTTCTTAAATGTTGGACACCTATTGAAGATTTGGAGATTAAGTAGACGTAGATGTTACTGTCGATTGCACACCTAAAACACGAAAGGAACGCTGTTATGGTGAAAACGTATGCTTTATAAACCATTGCAAATTTCTATACTTCTATAACGATCACAAAACTTATAGAAACAGCAAATGATATCATCATGGCGTATAATTTTCACAGAAACTTTACACGTTACATATCAAGAGACTCAAGAAAACTTAAAAATTGATTTACTTCCAATAAGAAATTAAATTTCTCAAAAATTTTAAATAAAAACAAATTTATGAGCATAAACACCAACCTAAACGTAATCATAGCCGGCCAATCAAACTACGTGCAACCGGCTTACCAATAGGAATATAAGAATATCATACTACAATTTAGCCCTTATTTGAATTGGGAACTTACTATATTGGCTGATCCAGGAAATTTAAGATCTAGTTTGCTATGGCTCCATATAAACATAAAGCAACAGCAGTCAACTTAATCTGAAATGTAATTGATCACCCGATTTATATGAAGCTTTTCACAAGCCATTTAGGCTTATATTTTGAATATCTTGCTCTACCTTTCTGTGCCTTTTTCTCATAGGTCCTCTCTAACCTATTTGAGCCATCTTTATCTCAGATGCCCTTTTCTCTTTGTTCCTCCAATGCTAGCCTCTAGTACCTTTTTGGCCAATCTTATCGCATTCAAACACAATAGATGTCCCAACCATCGTATTCTTTATGATTTTACACAGATGGTGAGATTGGCTTTCTCATCACCCTTTCTAATTGTTTATTAATGTATTTGTACCTTTCTTGGTGTCGCCTTCTTTAACTGTATTAAAATTTTTCTGGTACTATCAATCCCAAAATAGCACTATAAAGCTTATTGACTTTTATAAAGTCATATTCCCTTTTTAAGATCGCATGTATTTCGATATTAAGTACATATGACGTAGTTTGTAAGCTTTCTCTTTCCTTTTATGTAGAAAGTGATAATTTCTAAACCTCCTTCACCGTCACTCAACCGCGACGCCACTCGCTTATAAATTCTCGCCTTTCTCCTTCCGATCGTTAGACAAGTTTCGTCTCTGGCGTGGTTTACACGTTGAGTTACCGTGTTCTTTTGCTTTTCCTCCTGATAAGCCCTTTACGAAAGTGGGTGAAACATCGAGTTTTTCGACCCCAATAATGACACGGTCCAATGCCGGAAGTCGTTTATTACGTGTTTGCGTTTGATGTTCACATCGTTTTATAATCTAGTATTGGTTTTTACTCCCATGTTATATTTACGACTAACTGTTGCAGAAGTAACGTGTCCCATTCCTATTATTATTAGAAATTGCATCCACCCTCTACATGGACTTTTATCGTTCTTCTCAGAGCACTGTATTAAGTGTCTTGGATATTCCTCTTACTTGTATATAACCTAGTTTTGAAATTAACCATGCGGCTTTAATTTTTCTAAATAACAAATATTTGTTTAGCTTAAAAATTCCTGATTATGAAATGTATACAACACAGGATGCAACTACAATTTCCTTTACGAAATTAACTTTATTTAAAACAAACAGTCAAACGGCCAGAAAGGATGTTTGCAGTATAAAATAATAAACTTAGTTACGTAAGTAGGGATGCAATTAGCAAACTTAAACAAGGTTTGGCAACTTTCTAGTGGTTTAAATCAACAGACCTAACAGTAGATACACAAAACGATATGTAAATACAATAAACTAAAACCCATACTTCACAAAATATACCTATAGTAAAACGCCACCAGTGGCCTAGGTTAAATAATATAAATAGCTAAATCGTACAAAGCGTTCGCGCCAATTATAAATACACACAATAACTCCGGTAAGTCTTACACTTTATGTACAATTTATTATATAGAACTAAGTGACATGCAGGGTGAGTCAATGCAATATTTACAAAGGTATGAAAATATAAATAATTGTGGATATAAAAACTTCTACTTCTACATACTATATACATTTTTTATGTCGAATTCGTCATTCAAATACGAGAAATCGGCAGTGAAGTAACCGGCTGTTCCACGACTTTTTGAAGTTGGCCTGTGGTGGGTGTCAGAAAATATCATCTTAACCTACAAAAGTGATTTAAACTTTTTTAATTTCACGATTTCTCGATTTCAAAAAGCATTATGTGGCCCCTCCGGCCTCTGTGAATAAATTCCGCATTCGTAATAAAATCTAAACTTCAGTGTCTCGGTATACAAATAACTATTTACAATGGGTTTAATTTTTTTACAACGATTAATTTACGTTTCCCTTTTAATCTCTTCACAAATGAAACATTCTAAACGGTTCAAACTAATATCCGACCTTGAAGGTCGCATCTACCCCTTCCTCACAAGCCTTCAGCACATCTAAATTGCACCCTTAATCAAATCTAAAACACTTGGAGACCTCCATCTCTAAACTACTAACAATAACTTTTACTTTGTCGAAAAAGAATTGCGTCGCCTGCTCATCCACCACATCCAAGCAAGTCTGCGAGAAAACCTTTGGAAAAACGCACACAGGTAGAACGCCACTCCTGCAAGGCTCGTCGAAAATGAAACGTGCGTTCTGCTGACTCAATTTGAAGGCAAGCCTGTCCATGCACGAGCACAACCACGGGTTTCCATCCAGGGCAACTTTGCCCACAGTTATCCTGTCCAGAGCCTCGCTAGGGAAGAAATTTAGTTTGTTTGCGTCCAGCCTCAAAGTTCCTACGATGAGATGGTTGGAGAAAGCGTTGTAGTCGATGGTGCTTAGACGGTTGTGGGACAAGCCCAGATGCTCGAGCTGGCGTATGTTTTTGAAAGCGTCCCTCTCGATTGATGACAGCTCATTGTGTTCGAAACGAAGTGCTTTCAATTTCTTTGACTCTGAGAAGGCGTTTTTGGGGATCTGGCTGATTTTGTTGTTCCTAGAATTAAGAACATGGAAAATACGGTTATAAAATTTGAAGAAGCAGGAAATTAATAGATGAGTTAGAGGTGATAAAAAAAGAGAAAAAAAATACATGTTTGTGATATAATGGCGACGCAAAAGATTTAAATGGTAGAAAGCGTTAGTTAAACACACGTAACAGCTTCAGCAATGATTTCAAGCAATCATTTTCTAGTAAGATGGATAAATCAAAACATTTGTTGTGGCAATGAACAATAACTTGTAATGTAAAAATAAGTGCAACATGAACAAACGACAAAACAAATGAGAAGATGAGAAACAACTTGAAATGATATTATCAGTTCTTCATATAAACCTAAAGAAGTTTTAACAACATGGACATAAAACAAAAACAAAAGAAAAGCACATTAAAACAAATAAATCGATCTAATATCTTGTTTTAACAATTTACGGGTATGAGTTATCATTACTCAATCATTAAAAATGTAACAATTTAAATGAAAACGTAAATTTTGCACTTAAAAATATAGACAGTTGATGACCAGCATAAACACGTAATTTAGAAAGGTTTCTCTCTAGTGTTAATTCACAGTGGTAAGTAACCTATCAAAATAAAATAATAATAATAATTACATTTCTTTATGCTGTTCTTATGTACATAACATTAAATTACTTACTTCTGTCTAGGATACAAAATAATCACCTTTTGACGATATTAATATAGGTGTATTATGTAATGTATGGTTATTGGAACATTAATTTGACGTTTTGCTTGTTAATGAAAAAATAACTTCAGAGATTTTTATTACTTCTACTTAAGGTATTTCAAAAAGCTCTATATTAAATTATTTGTTCAACTATTCCATACAAATTTTTATATCAAATAATGAGCACTTAATCCTGGAGAAAAGTAACCAACACACCGACAGTTCCTGTTTTCTTTCATTATGAAAATGCTAAATTAATGTGCAAGAAAATAACATCTAGAATAAAATCTGTTCATACCTAAGATCAATTTCCTCGATATTAGTGGTGTTGACGATCCAATTCGGCTTCCAGACCTCCAACTCGTTGTTCCTCATGAGCAGACGCTTCAGAGTTGGAATGTTCGAAAAAGCTTGATCTTCGATCAAACTGATCTTGTTGTCGCTAATCCAAATTTTGGCCAAGGAGGGCAACCCGTCGAAAAAATATATCGGAATGGCCTTGATGCTAGTGTATCTAATGGTCACCTCCTCCAGCTCGGGGAGGTTCCTAATGCCGCCGTTCTCTACGGACTCGGTGGAGGTGTTGAGGATATTTATGGTCTTCAACGAGTACAAGTGCTGAATGGAGCCGTGCTTAATGCGCTTCACCTCTTGGTTTTCAATTTTAATGTGCTTCGGCTTTAAGGTCGGGTCGTCGAAAGTCTTCCTTTCGATGGTCTTCTTCACTGTCACATTAAACGTACCGCGCCCATCGGCCGGAGTCACCTCTATCCGGACGTTGAAGAGCGAACCACACTCCGCTTGGTGCAGGACGATTACACAAATTGTGCTGAAGAGCGCGTAAACGAGGCGATGCATCGTGGTGTAGAATCAGCAACCAACTATGCACCGGCATGCTCGATCTTCAAAATAGAACCGCTACGGGAAGCCCGGCGTTGAAAGAAGTTTTAGGAATTATATCGGGCGGACTTTCCACATAAAGCCGGGTCTACACATGCTCACTTTTTTACGAGGTGCAGGAAATACATTCTAGTTTTATTGGGATCTGTTCGTCGAAATATTTAGAAATTGAATGATGTACGCGAGGGGATGCACATTTTATAGAATGCAAGAGCCGACAGTGAAATTGCTAGTTAACTAGAGCGAGTAGCATGTTGGTTATTTGCAAAATCGCAGCTGTCGAACTAATCTGCCAATCCGAGATAACCTGCTGAACCAGTTAGTAGTACAGAACCATAAGCACAGTCAGGAGAGACGGAAAATTTAGATTACAAATCACTGCTACAAAAAAATAATAACCAGAAAAGATAGTGCTTGTTGCAAAATAATTCGATGTATGTACTAAAAATACAAGAAATAAAAATGTAACCAGAAAAATTGATCCATTGCAATGCTTTTAAGTAAATAAATATCAAATATGGAATTTCGTTGCAAACTTTCAAGTATAAAATTTTTCAACAATGTTATTCATAGCAAGGTTGCAATTTTATGACGACGCTACCATACGAATAATTGTCTACCTTGTCTCTCTATGTCTCTCTATAAACAACCATTATAATACAACTGTACAATGTGTGTTAATCCGATTAGATGAGCTCTTTTTGTTTTAATTCTACAACCAACTAGTTAAAAAAGGATTAAATACATAAAATTACTGGCATTGGAATGATTAAATACATATGATAACGTTCATTGCCAGTCAGCAGAGCATAAAACTGATTTTTCATAAGTAGTTTTGAAATACGATACCTATTCATGTTTCAAGAACCACTATTAATTGAAGTATAAAAAAATTAAAATCGGTTAGTCTGTGCGACGAGAAGAAAATTTCCTAGATTTTAAGGAACTAACAACTGTTATGCGTTACCCTCTTTAAATGAATTTGTTGTTGAAATACATACAGAATGATTTTTAAGTTGATTCTTTCCTTTTATCAGGATATAAAGCTTAGAAAAATAAGCATTTTTTTCATTTACCACTTTTGCGAAATATGAAAACTATCGGAGGTACAGGGTGTTAAAGTTTCAAATTAAGAACTAAAATTACTTAATAAAAATTAACTGAACTTAATCTAACTTAAATGATATGTTTAAAATGATCACCATTCGCTTCTAAAAATACGATCAGCGTATAAAAGCGATTTTGACGACACTCCCAGTAAATAATGAATTCACTAATTCATTATTTTCATAAACATGAACCATTATTGTAACAATAGCATTAATAAAATTACAATGGAAAACTAGTTGACAGGTCATTGCTTGACAACAGAGATAAACAAAAATAAAATTGTGCAGCCGCTTTTGCGCCAAAGTTTAGTTTGTAATTTGAAACTTTAACACCCTGTATCTCCGTTAGTTTTGATATTTCTGAAAAGTGACAAATAAAAAAAGGTATTTTTTGTTAGCTTTATTTTTTGGTAAACATGGAACATAAAAATGGAGTTACACAGTATTACCCTAACATGTTGATTTGTAAATAAAAATTATAGAAAGCAAAAATATTTTAAAAATGACACGGACATCTATGTTGGTAGCTTAGCTTTACACATTATAATTCCATTGTAGATGGATTTTGATAAATCCTTTTACCTTATTATTATGCTGCGTACGACTGGAGAGAGAACGTTAAGCCGATGTACACCAAAAGTAAGTTATCTGTGTGATAATGCCGTTCTATTGCTTCAGAACTTCTTTTTGGATTATGGATTTGATTCCTTTTGTTTGCATTTATGCATATGTGGAATTATGGATTTAACTTTCAAGTTGCTAGATTTAGTTTGACGAATTTTCAAGGTTTGGGTGTCTAAACTGGATAGGTTCAAATTTCTAGTTACGATTTTAGCCACTTGGTCGTAGAACGTTGGGTTCAACCGATAAGCCTTGCTCTACTGTAAATAAATATTTGGGGCAATTCAAAATGCCTTACTGTGAAGTTTTTAAGCTAACAATATTTAAATGTTCTTGTTTATGCCGTTTTTACCATTTAAATATTAATAATAATAATAATAAAAGCAATGTAGGGCTTTATAGGTGTATTTCCTAAGTACCTTGAGCT
This sequence comes from Agriotes lineatus, assembly GCA_940337035.1. Taxonomy (NCBI): domain Eukaryota; kingdom Metazoa; phylum Arthropoda; class Insecta; order Coleoptera; family Elateridae; genus Agriotes; species Agriotes lineatus. The sequence goes on along the minus strand of OW679201.1, from coordinate 59,630,769 downwards.
TTCTGTATTTGTGTGTTAAGCCTTTGCTTGAAATTACATACGTTATGCTGGGAACGCAGCGTGTACACGTGGTGGATTCTATATGGGGTCACCCCAGTTGCTTAGATTCAATATGTGATTTTAGTACAAAGACCTGCCCTCTCATATTATTTTCCCGCATTTATTGAAAATCAATATTATTTTAGTTGCCCCACATCTATATAACTAGCTATATAACAGGTCATAGATTATCAAGAGGTATGTGTCTAACAGGTGTACTTTTGATATAAACCCTTCATTTTAAGTTGGTATTACTACATCTTCAAAAGATCTTCCAACTTAAATTCTTAAGTTGGGGCAATTGAGTTGGTGGAGCCCATATTTGGTTTTAATATTTTGGTGTAAATTTGCTCCCTCCTCCAGACCAGCGGTGACGTGTTATACACCAAAGAAAAGAAAAGGAGGTTATTTGTCAAGGTGTAGGTTTAAAGCACGAAGGCTGCAAAAATGTTTTCCCTCCTGCTGTGCATGTACTATTTTTCTACGACTGAGAGTATAAAGAAACAGTAAATCGGAATGGTACGGCTATATCTAACAGCCTTTGAATTGTCTTTATGTTAATAGTACCGTGACAACAGATATTTCGCGTATTGTTATTATATTGTTCGGTGTATAATAAAAACACACCGGGCATATAGTGTTCATATTATTATGTCCCTCTATTTTTCAAATTGAATAGTAAATAAAAAAGTTGCAGAAGAAAATCTTTTCAACGGCTTTAATAAAGAAACCTCACCGTAACAACAACGCTTGCTAGATCGAATAATGGTTGATGGAATTACATTATTTTACAGTCGGTAAGGTTTAAACGTACTTCTCAAAGGAAACCATACAATTGCAACCCCTCGGTTAGGAACGTTACGTAACACACATTCGTAATCGTTCTATTATGAATGCGAAGGTAACGACATAACGAAGTCAGCCCGATCGCGAATAAAACGAGCCATCTTCATATTTTTGCTTATCGTGGTCTAAGTGAAGTAATTGTTGTGCTTGTAGGCCAGTGAACTTTCGCGAGTTTCTCAACCGTGACCGTTTTTGTCCTCCAAAACCTCTTTTGCCTTCGACTTGGTCAGTCATAACTAGTTGAAGGACAGAATATTTTTAATTTCGTTATTTTAGTTAAGTTATGGATTTGCCCATTATTTTGGATAAGGGAATTTTCAGAGTACTGCTGAGTAGCCTCATTTCGAATGCTTCTAGTAGATTTATTGTTGTTATTTTTAAAGCGCAATTTACGATCGTTAATTTATAACGGATTAAAGTTGAATTTCATAAAAAGCCTATTGCTATTCTGCTCTTAATTTCTTGGTCTGGGCCTCACCTTTGATTTAACCAGCATCCTACCTATTTAAATTGATGTAGCTGTTCAAGAGCTTAATTGTCGAGGGTTATATTTATTTCATCGATTAGCTCTTTACTTATGCAAATTACTTTGGCCTTATTAATATTGATGTTTAATCTCCTCGCTTTGTTGTCATTTGACAGTTAAATATTAACGATCCAAACACGTTATTTCCATTTTTGTCTACTGTTACTGCGGATGCGACTACTATAAAATTCTTGTGTACATCAGGTTGCCTCTATAAACCTTGGAAATTTTTGGATGTAACTGGTATTCCTTTGTTAACATTCTACATACAACGTCACTGTAGAACTATTTTCCGTTTCCAAATTTAGCAAATTCTTTAGTTTTAAATTTAGTGGCACAGATTTGTATTTCCTGATTTGGTGAATTGCTGCATGTATGTGATTAAACTAGGACTTGAAAGTGTTTGGAAGTAATCAGCTGTTGGCCGCCCAAAATCGCAGACATGAGACTATTGCTATTTTTACGTGACGTTCAGTGAAATTTATTTTGAACCCTTTGTTTTCATATTCCTTCTTCCGAGTAACCCAATATTCGTCAAGACATCTTCAACTGTCGCGTAATCCATCAGTTGTAGTAAAAAAATTATGCTAGGAAGAACCATGCCACCTGGTAACTAGGATAGATTCTAGCAGATGGCAATTAATTTTGTCTTCCAACGCAACTTGTTGACGATTGATGGTAGAGGATTTCTCATTCCATCTTTTTAGTATGCTCTGGCGCGTAGTTACTAACTACCCTTAGGTTTCCCGTTGCCATTGGAACCGCATAGCTTGGCGAGGCACAGAGTCAGCAATTGTCACAAAAACCTAAAACTGAGAGCAACGTCTTCTACTACAAACTTATTCTGTAAACAATATCACCAACTTTCTTCTTCACCTTAGAGGCCTGCTACTAACAGAAAATGTTAAATTAATGAAAAGAAAGAATAACAAACCAAATATGTAGAAAGTATGTCAATGATACTAATTCTGCTAACCGAGTCATACATCATAGGTTGTGTATATAGAGATCACATTTATTATAAAACATATTTATTGAAATATGAAATCAGTCATGGTATAGGTAGTTTATAACAGAACCACATTAATTAAATTAAAAAAGAACGATATATATTTGGCTAAATGTAAACTTGGCAGTTATTTATTAAAGTTGATTTAGCACAGATATACCTGGGGTGTTTGCCGCAATGCTTCAATTGGCAAAATCTTTACAGCAAAAAAGGTTTTTCAAATTAATACACAATCATTGTATTTTCATAGTTGCATAGTGTTAAAGTTTTATAAACTAATAATCCATAGTGTCTCCTCGGAGTACGCGGATTATGTGTATGAAATTAAAAAGGATCTTGTACGTTTTAGAAAAAAAAAACTTAAATGAAAAACATTGCGTCCAAAATTCCTCCACTTTGACACAATTCGCGAGCAGACTACAGAAGCTACATATGGAAATTTTCCTATTTTATTCTAAACATATACGCAGTGTTCAATGATTCTTAATAATATAATTTTAGCTTCAAAGAACCACTAAGACTTAGCGAAATAATTCATCAAGTTGTTTACTATTTGCACATGTATTCGATATCACAATTTTTATTTGATAGCAGCGATGTCTGCCAAGTATTTCGTCTGTCTCTTCTTCCATAGTATAAACTAATACACATTTAGTCGAAACGAAAACACCTATGGAAATTTTTTCCAGATAGTTTAACAGCAGTTTTCACTCTCTCAAAGAACATCTTAGTAGCGTCTTCATCGACTAAATCCAAGCAAGTCTGAGAATACATCTCCGGGAGAACACAGACAGGAACGTCACTATCCCTGCAGGATTTCGAAGAGAGTGTAGTCACGTTGCGTTGATTCATGCTGAACAAAAATCGGTCCAAGCACGAGCACGTCCAAGGGTTCCCATCCAGGGCGATGATCTTGACGGATGTCTTGTCCAGAATGTCGGTCGATATGAAGTTGAGCTTATTAGCCTCAATGGTTATGGTGTTTACGCTGATAGGGGTCGAGAAGACGTTGGGATCAAGGGTCGTTAGATAGTTGTAGGTTAGACCAAGGTTTTCGAGTCGGCGAACGTGATGGAATGCTGCTGGTTCAATAGTCGATAGATCGTTGTAATCGAAGCGAATCTTCTTCAGCTTGCTGCCGTTTGGGAAAGCCTTTTTAGGAATTGTCTTGATCTTGTTGTACCTAAAATTACAATAATAATACATAAATTTGGGCTAAATGCAGGAAACTATGTAAGGAAAAGTAAATACGAGGTAGCCGTGTGGAATGAATCTACTCGCAGGATTCACAATATTAAGTAACATTCACATAGGTAACCGAAATTAAAATGTAAACATATATAATCGGAAGGAACCCAAGCTCAGGATATACTGTATTTAATAAAGTTCATTATATAGATATTCGAAATAAATAGCTCAAAAACTATAATTGAAATGAGCCTAAGTTTACGACACATAATGTTGTGTCAGATTTACTCTAATCGACGTTCATTCACACACTATTAAGTACAATTTTTACAGGTAACCAAAATACAACGGTAAGGATCTACAATTAGAATAAACCTACGCTCAGGATACAAAATATTCAGGAAAAGTCACATAAGTAGCCGAAATAAAAAACCTAGAGGTATATAATCAGAATGAATCCAAGCTTATATGATATAATATTTAGTGTTAGTTCACATAGATAACGGAAATAAACATCCCAAGATCTATATTTATAATGAACTTAAGCTCAGGACACACACTATTGGGTAAAATTCACATAGGTAACCGAAATGAACACCTCAAATTCTACAATTAGAATGAACCTACTCCCAGGATACACTATTGAGTGAATGTAACCGAAATGAAACTCTTAGGGTCTATAATCCGATTGAACCTGCGCTTAGGACACAGAATATTAATTACACCTCATATAGGCAACCGAAATGAAAAGCTCATAATCTATAATTGAAATAATTCTAGGTAAAGGATACTTAATATTGAGTTAAAAATTCACATAGGTAACTGAACTGAAAAGTTCAAGATGTATAATCAGAATGAACCTACACTCAGGACACAAAATATTCAGTACACTTCACACAGACAGCCGAAATTAAAAGTTCATAATCTATAATCGAAATGAACCTAGAGACAAAAAAATTAGTAAAATACACATGAGTAATCAACATAAACAGCTCATAATCTATAGACGAAATGATTCTACGTAAAGGATACATAATATTGAGTTAAAAATTCACATATGAACTGAAATGAAAAATTGAATATCTATAATCAGAATCAACCTACGTTTAGCATACGCACTATTGGGTAAAATTCATATAAAGATAACTAAAATAAAATGTTCAAGATTTATAATCGGAATGAGCCTACGTTCAGGACAGAAAATTTAGTAAAATTCACATTGGTAACCGAAATGCAAAGCTCATGATCTATAATTGGAATGATTCTACGTCAAGGATACATAATATTGAGTTAAAAATTCACATAGATAACTGAAATGAAAATTCAAGATTTATAATCAGAATGAACTCACGTTCAGGATACGCACTATTGGGCAAAATTCATATAGATAACTGCATTAAAATGTTCAAGATCTATAATCGAAATGAACCTACGTTCAGGACACAAAAAATTTAGTAAAATTTACACGAGTAACAAAATGCAAAGATCGCAATCTATAATTGGAATAAATCTACATAAGGATACATAATATTGAGTTAAAAATTCACATAGATAACTGAAATGAAAATTCAAGATTTATAATCAGAATGAACTCACGTTCAGGATACGCACTATTGGGAAAAATGCATATAGATAACTAAATTAAAATGTTCAAGATCTATAATCAAAATGAACCTACATTCAGGACACAAAACATTTGTAAAATTTACATGAGTAACCGAAATGCAAAGCTCGAAATCTATAATTGGAATGAATATACGTAAAGAATACATATTATTGAGTTAAAAATGCACTTGGCTAAATGAAATGGAAAGTTCGAGATCTATAATCAGAATTAACCTGCGTTTAGGATATGAACTAATGTGTAAAATTCCTATAAATAACTGAATATTATTAAGTACACTTTACACAGGCAACCGAAATTAAAACTTTATAATCTATAATCGAAATGAACCTAGAAACAGAAAATTTAGTAAAATACACATGGGTAACCAAAATTAAAAGCTCATGATCTATAGTTGAAATGATTCTACGTAAAGAATACATAATATTGAGTTAAAAATTCACATAGATAACTAAAATGAAAAATTCAGGATTTATAATCAGAATGAACTTATGTTCAGGATACGCACTATTGGGCAAAATTCATATAGATAACTACATTAAAATGTTCAACATCTATAACCGAAATGAACCTACGTTCAGGACACAAAAAATTTAGTATAATTCACACGAGTAACCGAAATGCAAAGATCTCAATCTATAATTGGAATGAATCTACGTAAGGATACATAATATTGAGTTAAAAATTATCTTAGCTAAATGAAATGGAAAGTTCGAGATCTATAATCAGAATGAACCTGCGTTTAGGATACGCACTATTGGGTAAAATTCATATAGATAACTGAAATGAAATGATAAAGATCTATAATTACAATGAACCAACGCTCAGGAAACAGAATATTAAGTATACTTCACACAGGCAACCGAAATGAAAAGCTCATAATTCAAAATCGAAATGAATCTACGTTCAAGACCAAAAAAAATTGTAAAATTCACATTGGCAACCGAAATTAAAAGCTCATAATCTATAATAGAAATGGCCCTATGTAAGGAATACATAATATTGAGTAAAATTCAAATACCAGTAGATAACCAAACTGAAAACTCAAAATCTATAATCAGAATGCACCTTCGCTTATCATGCAGAATAGTGAGTAAAATTTACATAGATAACTAAAAGCTCACAATGAGCTTACGCCTAGGACATGCATTATTGAGGGAAATGCACATAAATAATCGAAATCAACTGCTTAATATCTACAATTATGATAAACCTGCGCTCAGGATACAGAACACTAAATACTTCAGAAAAACAACCGAAATGGAAAACTCATAATCTATAAACGAAATAAACCTATGTTCAGGATTATTGAGTAAAATTTATATCGGTAACTAAAATGAAAAGCTCCAGATCTATAATCGGAATGACCCTACCTAAAGGATACATACTATTGAGTGAAATGCACATACGAGTATATAACTCAAGTAAAACTCAACATCTATAATTATAATGAACCTAAGCTCAGGACACAGAATGTTGGCTACACTTCACATAGGTTAACAAAATGAAAAGCTTCAGATGTATAACCGGAATGACCCTACGTAAAGGATACATACTATTGAGTGAAATTTACATACGAGTAGAGAAACTAAAGTGGAAACTCAAGATCTATATTTAGAATGAACCTGAGCTCACAGCACACACTGTTGAGTAAAATTCGCATAGGTAAATGAAATGAAACACTCATCATAATGAACCTAGGCTCAAGACACAGAAAGTTGGGTCAACTTTACATAGGTAACCGAAATGAAAATCTCATAATCTATACCCGAAATGACCCTACGTAAAGGCTACATAATAATGAGTTAAATTTACATACGAGTAGATAACTAACGTGGAAACTCAAGATCTATAATTGGAATGAACCTGAGTTCAGAACCCATACTGTTGAGTAAAATTCCCATAGGTAACCGAAATGAAAATCTCATAATCTATAATCGGAATGACCCTACGTAAAGGATATATACCATTGAGTGAAATTCACATACGAGTATACCAGTCAAGTCAAAACTCAAGATTTGATCTGAAAGTGTTTTGCAAGTGTGTGTCGCACTACAGTAATATAAACTGTGGAAATAGGCCGACTAATTCATACACAAAACTCAAGATCTATAATCAGAATGAACCCGCCCTTAGAACACATACTGTTGTGGGAAATTCACATAGGTAACAGAAACGAAACTCTCATCACAACACACCTAAGCCCAGTACAGAATATTGGGGTACACTTCTCATAGGTAACTGAAATGAAAAGCTCCAGATCTATAATTGGAATAAACCTAAGCTTAGGACCCAGAATATTGAGATAAAGAAATAGCGCAATATACATAAATGAAACAGTCGAGGAGAAGTTTTACAACAGCAAATGAATATATTTGAAACACCATTCGTCTAATAAACAACGTGAAGGAACACGACGAAACTGAATATAATCGTTGTCTCTTTACAGCCAAGTACCCATTAAAGATGGGAATCAAAAATAATTAAAATATTTTAGTTAGTTTAGTAAAAATGATATTTACTACATTCAAAATGGTTGAGTAGATTGGTATTTTGTACCATAGAACCCATTACAACATAGCAACGGCGGTTAATTTTACATTTGGCAATATTCATGTGTATTGTTGTTGGCACTATCAGTCTATGTCATATTCGAAGTTAGCAGGTTAGGTTTTGTGTCAGTTTTGACACAGACTGACGCAAAACCTAACCTGCTAACTTCGAATATGACCTACACAGTGTTACCAACAATACACTTCAGTACTGCCAAACGCATAACATTATCTGAGCCATTGTGCTTTGGTACGTAGAAGCTCAGCTCGGTTATGTTGTGACATTTAGTGTCACTTTTAATTACTAATTAATATTTTTCATTTCTTATGAAATGCTATAAAATAGTATACGCAACGCGTTAGAAAAGTGGTTTTACTGAACAGGTACAGCCTTTTAAGTACTCGCTGATGTTCTTACTCAAACCATGAATACTTGTTCAGTAAACGTAATGTACTACTAAATAGCTACATTATTGCACTAATACAGTTAATCTTACTACCGGTTTAAATTATGGCAAGCATAGGGAAATGTAAATTTTACTTAATGGGAGTTATTGCTATTCTGAGGCTCAGCTTCGTTTGCGAATTTTGCCTCTATAAATATTTATTTCTTCAAACTCTGTTACTTATTTACAGTTTATAATTTTGAAGATGTTTTATAATTTGTAAGCATAAAGCTCCATAGAAAATGTCACAATATGAACAAAGACGAGTTTTGTGTCTTACACGCAAAAAACTAATAAATTCAATGCCTACATTCAACAGTAAAGAAAAAATATAAGAAAAACTGAAGATTTTTCAAGTAGCTGCAGAATATATATATATAAAGATATCGAAAAGTTGTGAATGGCAAAAATTGATTGAGTAACTTAGAACCAATGAGAAAATCTATACAAAAATGCATGATGGCAAATATAGAATTCAAAATGTTCAAACGTAATTAGGGTAACATTCTTATTTTTAAATATGTATAGAAACGAAAGGGGGATATTCTTTGAACACTAGGAAAACCAATTAGCATTTAATTACTTTCAGAAAACGGGAAAACGTTGAAATATTTGAAAGTTTGTAATTTTGTATGATTCATACATATTGCAAATACATTTACGAGAACTTTTCTTTCTAATTGCGTTCCAAAGCACTTCAATAAATAGTCTATGTAATTACTTACTTTATCGAAAGTGTCACGAAAGTTTTAAAATTTTCTTTAGTTAAGTGGCAATGTGTAAAGATTTGTTTTCAATAAATATTAACTGTAAATTTTGCTTACGGGTTTGAGCGCTACCGATCCAAAATAAGTAACTTTAGTACTAAAGAAATACGTGAAATATAAAGATGAGTTTTATAACACAAGCTGAAGAAGTTTATGAGTGACGAGTGGATATTCAATTCAAACCAATTTTGTACAGAAAAATGTTATCGTTGACTTCCGTATAACTTTCAGACGAGGGAAGTTAAAATAGTAAAGATCAAGTGTGATACAAAAAATGCTATCAAATCTAACTATAATAGTGAAAACAACATTGATATTGATAGAAACTAGCTTGTGTTAGGTCGAATTCCGGTTAAAGAGCGTTCAAAATTATGTACAATATAGGTAAACATATTGTAATGTTTCTAGTAATACTAAAACCGTAAGATGAAACGCTCTGTAATGCGAATTACATTAATTCGAAGCGAAAAAACAAACATCGCCATCGATGGGATTCGAACCTGTGCTTCCAGGCCGAATCCGATTGCTCGGTTATATTTAACTTTCTTATCGTTGCATTATGAAAAACACAGTGACGGCAAGACCGATGGTGGCGAACTGCGACCGATCATTGCCAATAAAAACGTGACACACGCAAACAGAGAGGCAAGTAGCCACCTAGGCGAGCACAACTCGCGTCTATATACAAGGTGTTGCAAAAATGGCGCATTAAATATATGTAACGTTATTAAGGAAAACTTCATGAATAAGGAAAAAATTCTTAGTGTTATATTTCTTTGAAGTACTGTGGCCTATGGTTTGATTCTCAATTTCTTTAATATTCAGTATTATGATAGAAAAAATACACACTTGAAGCTAGTTAGACGATTTTAAATAATACTTATAGATAATTTGTTCAAGTAACTAAAGAAATTCAAGAACCTTTACCATTGAAAAGTAAAGAATCTGTATAAAATAACAAAAAAGCATTTGACAACATTGTCTTTAATAAATTGCAAAAAAGTTACATCAATTAAGTGTTACATCCATGGAAACAATGCAATTTTCCTTATTTGTAATTACGCATTGTTGACAGTTCAGCTACTTTTGAGGTTAAGAAAACCTCGCTATATCTGCAAAAACATAATACACCTAGCGATTCTTTTTTAATTATTTCCCTACTCAGGAAGTGTCCCTTAATAACGTAACATGGATTAATCCGTCAGTTTTGCAAGGCTTACGATTCCGTAAAATTATTTGTGATAAGAAAATCAAGAAAAGTAGGTTTTGATTGCGGTAAAGTAACAAATATTACATTCAACATTGCAATTTATTTTCATGTTATCAGATTAAGGGACTAATATCAAACAAAAGTGTTTGGTTTATATTAAGAATTCTTCTCTATTTAACCCCACTCGACTTAAATCGCGTATGTCCCTTAGCCACCTAACCCCCACCTCATGACCCAGAACGGGTGGCATATGAGACGTCGCACCCCAGCAGCAGGTATACTAGAGGCGCCTCTGATTATGCTGATAGTCGTACTTACTTGTACTTTGATACAGAAGAAATATATGCAAATCCCAAACAATTTGAAAGGCATTCGAAGTTTCTAAAAAGAGTTCTGGTATGGGTAACAATAATTACTGTCAAAGAAAGATCAGAAAGTATATGGATTTCTCCCACTTGGGGGAGAAGCTGAAAGTGTAACAGAATTGCAAACCACAATAAAAGCAAAACTCAATCAATTCACTGCAGAACATAGAAGAAAAGATGTAATGGCTGAAATATTCTACAAAATTAGCAGCGCATTATGTTGATGAATATACTATTACTGTTGCCAAATTATGTTGTATCTTTCTTAATAGTAATTTATTATACAAGATGATAAAGTTAAATTTTATCCACGAGTGAATCGTTTAACGTCGAGACGAAGTCGAGACGTTAATGATTCAAGAGTGGATAGAAATAACTTTATCGTCGTGTATAATACAATATTTTTTTCTATGGCAAGAACTGTAACAATTTCAAAAGAAAATAATGACAGTCAATCACATTTCAAAATGTCAGTAGCTAGATTGGGTTGCTACGATAATACGAAGCTGTCATACTTAATTTAAACAAAAGTTAGAAAATTAAATTACTTTATCTTACAGTAGCAGCTATTACCATACATTATACAACTGTTTTCAGTGACTAAAATGTAGTTTTATTCACTAGTGAGTATATAAGATTTTTATACTCACTAGTGAGTAAAACTTAATTTTAGTCACTGAAAACAGTTGTATAATGTATTTTATACTCACTAGTGAATAAAACTTCATTTTAGTCACTGAAAACAGTTGTATAATGTCATGGCAATAGGTGCTACTGTAACTATCTATTGTCTGTTTTGCGACATATTCCGTCTGCGCAAACTATTTAGGGACAAGAATTGCTACTGTAAGATAAAACGTCGTATATCACACGTGAGCAAAATGCCATTATAAGCTCGTGAGAAATTGTATCGCTCGTGCTGGGCACTCGTGATTCAAAATTCTCACTCGCAAATAATGATGCATTTCTCTCACTTATAATATAATCTACTATTATCTTACAGTAGCGCCTATTGCCATACATTATACAACTGTTTTCAGTGACTAAAATGAAGTTTTATTCACAAGTGAGTTTTCATTATTTATACCACTGCATTGTTGGTAGCACTGTCAAGCTATGTCAAATTCGTAATTTTCAGGTTAAGTTTTGCGTCAGTCTATGAACGTGAGCTTTTAAGTATTTTTTTGTTGGAATGCGTTTATGATTGGTTTTGAGTGAATCTACAAGAGTCTCTACATGACCACAACGCTCGAGCGAAGTTTTTGAACACACCCTGCCGATGCCGTTATTTGTCAACAAACCCGATCGGGATTCATCTTATCTGTGAAACTGTTCGCCAGCAAAATGAAGATGTTAAAAATTTAATTAGCAGTTCAGCTTGCAATAAACTTAAGAATGTACTTTCTAAAAATCCTGGATATGAGACTGTACACCAATTTAAGAAATTATTGAGTGGCGAAGAAGTGGAAATAGAAAATGTTGATATAAGCTGGAGTACCTATATACAAATACGCACCTATTACATCTTGCGATGTACTGTTGTCATTTTCGATGCTGCAAAATGTGTTTACTGAGAAGCGAAGTGAATTTTCATCAGAAAATTTCGAGCAATATTTAGTGTGTGAGGCAAATGCTCGGTATTTTTAATATTGTACTTATATTATTATTAACTACCATATACATATTATGTATTATCAAATTATCATTATTTTATTAGTTAGCATGACTAAGTAAGACATTATTTTTCCACCATTTACTTTTTGCCTATTCCATAGCATCTATTATTTGTTATTGGAATGTTTAAGCTTTACAATTCATAAAAATTAATACCCACAACATTTTTAGCCAATCGTTTTAAGTTAAAAAAATCAAAACAGTATTCTTTGCCTAATTTAGGCCATGCAGCCTAAATTGCTTACTTTAGGTTTTTAGTGCCTAAACCTGGCATTTTTGTGGCCTGAATAAGGAGCCTATTTTAACTTTTTTAACGGCCTAAAATCCGCGCCCTAGTTATAAGTAGCTTAGACATTTCATAAAATCCTTCATTTAATTGTTGTTTGGTATTGATTACCGCCTTATGGCAACGTATGTCTTCTAGTTATACAGGGTGTTATAGAGATGAGTGCAAATATTTTAACTCGTAATAGAACTCGCTGAACTGAACAACTTCTCCTTCATCATTTTTTCAAAAATTCCCTCAAAACTGAGTTAAAATTCAAAACAATTTTACTGTAAAAATGCATACCCGCCTATGGACTAATATTTTAATTGAATGGCGCAAAATACAAAACACGTTTCTTTGATATACAAACCAACAAAAACTGCATAGGTACTGATAAAACCTTTAGTTTACGTCTGCTCACAAACGTACTTTATCAATTGAGGTAGGTAAGTTATTGACCGCATGTGCAAGAACTTTGCAGTTTTAATATACTTGTGTCGTTCACCTTTAACTTAGATTTTCTTACCAAGCGGCTCGTCAAATTTAGGGGATATAAATGATTGAAAAAATATGCGATTGTTCATTTTGGTTAGCTCTATCACTGATTAAAATATTTGCGCTCATTTCCATAACACCCTGTATATTTCGTTTTCATATTTTCCAAGAATCTTGTTTTGCATAATTATCGCAGTGACTAACTGTTTTAACGAAAATGCCCTAATATTTACCAATAAAATGATAATAATTTCTACCGAAATATTTCCAGAATTCTGCTATAACAAAATAAGGAAGTTCTTAGAAATAGAATCCGGAAACCCCTTCGTTGAGTAAATAGTAGTCCTTGATTTTGATATGAGATAACCACCTAGGCCTATAACAACACGACTGCTTTTTAAAATTTCAATTGGATTGCGGTTTGTAGTAGAGTACGCCTTTGATACCTTAATAATGTTTAAGCCTTAACACACAGTGCGAAAAAATTGACACAATCCATAAACTGAGGAGCCAAGTAGCAATACTCAACCTGCATGCTACGATATAGATAAGTGAAATTACTTTAGCATCCGCCATTCTGCAGCCGGTTGCTGTTGTCCCTAACTTTGTATGCGACACTATTTGCTAAGACTGAACGTGTGTTCATAATTGAAATTTTGGACGACTCGTTGGCCGAACCGTGAACCATCAGATTGTAACATTCAAGGGAAAAGTGTATAGAAATAATTTCTAGACAATAGCAAAACCTTAAATATCAACAGAATACCTACGATTAATCTTCTGCAATATTTTTGAGACAATACCCCTATTTGAGACCCTTTTACGGTATGTAATAGAAAAAAATTACCTAAGATCAATTTCCTCTAGATTGGTGGTGTTGGCTATCCAGTTGGGCTTCCAAACCTCCAACTCGTTACTTCCCAAAAGCAGCCGCTTCAAAGTCGGAATGTTGGCGAAAGCCCCATCTTCGATCACATTAATCTTATTGTTGCTTAACCAAATCTTGATCAAAGCAGGCAACTCGTTGAAAAAATGCGCCGGGATCGCCGTAATGAAGGTATATCTGATAGACACCATCTCCAGCTCGGGAAGATTCCTAATAGCGCCATTTTCGACCACCTCCGTGGAGGTGTTGACGATTTCCAGTGTCTTTAGTTTGACCAAGTGCTGGATGGAGCCGTACTTGAGCCGCTTGACCTCCTGGTGCTCGATTTTGATATGCAGCGGCTTCAAGTCCGGGTCATCGATGGTTTTTCTCTCTATGTTCTCCTTCACTGTGATATTGAGCGGAGCTCCGTCTGTCGGGGTTACCTCGATGCGAATGTTGTACAACGAACCGCACTGGGCCTTGTGAAGGACGATAACGCAGAGTATGGCAAAAAGTGAGCGGATGAGGTCACTGCGATGCATTGTTGCTGGTTACGGGCAAGCTACTACCAAACAGCCTGCTCGATTTTCAAGCTAGCGGCGGCTGGGAAAACCGAATTGACGGTCACTTAGGAGAATATATTGGCGCACTTTCTATATAAAGCCGGGAGCACACCTTATTAGCGGTCGGTACTTTTAAGTTTCCAGAAATCACGGCCATTTATAGCGGGATTAACAATTTTCACAATAGTTTAATTTGGATATTATACCGACACGTAATAACTACAGCCATCCAAATGGCATCTACAGATAATGACATTCATAAATAATGCAACATCGTCAATTTACAATGCTAACTGCAGCTTATCAAATTTCAGACATTCATTTCTTGTTTATGAAATTAAACTGAATAGTTGCACTGGAAAACATTGATAACACTATCGAAGTTGTCACAGCTGTACAGCCTGCACTGCCTTCTTTTCCTTTCTTCACACATTATTGATTTATTTAAAACATGTTGTTAGTTTAACTCTGTGGTGGTTCTAGTCTCTCATTGCAGGTATCACATCTATCTGGTTTTGGTTGCAAGAAGTAGTTGAAAGGATGCCTCCTATAGTTAATTTTGTTTCGATGGACAACTTTCAGTGTATGGTCTGTGCATATTTTGAATGTTAAGCTAAAAATAAATATTTGTGACAGCGAGAAACACCATAACACTATTTTGATACTTTACATTTGAGAACCATAAATTGGAATTTGGAACTAAATTGCCCTTATTTTTCACTGTTTTTACCACAAAACAGTTCCGGCCAAGTTGGAGCTTAGAACCTTCTGATTCTCAACTAGCAACTGCTGTCGAAGAGAAACAAACTCAGGATTTCAGATTATATTACACGGATTTCTACGGCTGGCGCCGCCTCTCCGTCCCCAGTTTCCAATTTTTCTCTCGTAGCATATGTTTTCTTCCAGGCCTCTTGATTTCATTGCTTCCTCCACATCATCTCTCCAGCTTCTTCGGGGCCTTCATCTCTTTCTTCGCTCTTGAGGAATCCATTCTAATATTTTCCTTGGCCGCCTATTATTATCCATTCTTTTTGCGTGCCCGAACCAAATTAATTGTTTCTTTTCCATTTCGTCTGTAATAACTCTCTCTATGCCCATGTTTTCTCTAATCACTTCATTTTTAATTTTTTCAGCTCTAGATCTTCTGTAACTTCTTCTTAAACAGTCCATTTCTGTAGCCAGTAGTTTTCGTCTGTTAGGTTTACTTAAATCCCACACCTCCGCTCCGTATACTATTACACTTTGGATAATGGTCTTGTAAATACGTTTTTTCGTTTCCTTTCTTATGTCTTTATCCCACAGGATTGAATTTAATGTTCCAATATCTTTCCTACCTTTGGTTATTCTTTCTTTAACTTCGTCGTTGCTATTCCCTTGCTTGTTAAACAGAACGCCTAAGTATTTACATATCTGTACACCCTGTATTATGCCATTTTCCAGCGGTAAATCGTTACATTCATCGTTTCCTATTATTAAGTATTCGCATTTTTTCAGGTTCATACTAAGTCCGGCTAGTTCGTATTCTGCTTTTAATTTTCTGACCATATAGCTCAAATCTTGTTCATCTTCCGCTATCACAACTTGATCGTCGGCAAAAATTCAACTATAGAGTGTGTCTTCACCCACTCTAAGACCCATATTTTTACACTTACGTATCCACCCTTGTAGGGCTTGGTCCAAGTAGATTTTGAACAAAGTAGGAGATAAACAACATCCTTGTCTTAATCCTTTTGATGTCAGAAATGCTTCTGTAAGTGTATTTCCGATTTTTATTGCAGTGGAATTCTGTTTGTAGTAGAGTTGGGTAGCTAATATTAGTGATGGACTTACTTCGAGTTTCTGCATTGCTATCCATAGTTGTGATATAGGAATGTTGTCATAGGCTTTTTCTAAATCTATCAGGGCTATATGTGTCTCTCTGTTTCGCTGACAGCGTTTCTCGAGAGCTATTTTTAATGTATAAAGGTTATCAATTGTGGATCTTCCAGATCTAAAACCTGCTTGTTCCTCTGATTGTTTGTCCTGAATGTCTTCTTCTACCAAGGTTCTAAGAATCCTTGAGTATATTCTACCAATTGTTGGTATAACTGCTATTCCCCTGTAGTTAGTTGGACCGTCTTTGGAACTTTTTTTGTGTATGGCTGTTATGTAGGAGGTCCTCCATTCTTTCGGGGTTTCTTCACCATTCAGACATCTTTCATACAGGGTTTTTAATATTTCCATTAGTTTTTGTGGTCCATATCTTATAAATTCAGGATGTAGTCCACCAGGTCCGGGAGATTTTCTTGGTTTTGTTGATGCAATTGCTTTTTGAACTTGGTTGATTTGAAGGTGAATTCGACTTGTGTTATGTGGTTGTTGCTTTTCTCGCATAAAATTCGGTCGTTTTTCTTCTAGGAGATTCTTAAAGTGTTTTACCCAATCTTCATTTGTAATACTGTTTAGGGTAGATCCTTGTTTATTAAATGTCCTTACTAATTGTATAGTCTTCCATGCTTCTGAGCTTCTAGTTCCTCCTATGTGTTGATCGATGTATTCACACTTTTTTTTAATCCAAGATTGATTTTCTTCTTTACTACTTCCTGTTTTACTTTTCTGTTAGCTCGCTTGTATGCCTCCCTTGTTGCTAAATCATTTTTTTGAGTAGTTTTACGTATAGTTGTTTCTTCTCTTCGATTTGTTTTTCTATATTCGCATCCCACCAATAAGGTCTCTTTTTTGTATTTTGTGCTCCCACAGATTCTTGAGCAGCTTCTATTATACAGGATTTAATGTGTTCGTATTCCTCCTCCGTTGTTCGCTCTGCTCGATTTAGTTTTCCTTTTAGTCTTTTGCAAAACAGGTATTTCGTACTATCATGTTCTAAACTCTCGAGATTATATTTTAAGCTATTTATTTTGTTCCCGTATGAGTTATCTTCTCTCGCACCATGAGCTGCTATGTATGGTATGTATATTTTCGAAACCACCAAACAGTGGTCAGATCCGCAATCTGCTCCCCTTTTAACTCTCACGTTTTGTATCTTAATACCGGCCTTCTGTCGAATGATGAGGTGATCGATGATTTACTTGAGTCCCCTAGTGTAGGATTTCAGATACCTATCTTAAAAATCGAACGGAACCAATAGAAGCAAATTATAAGAACAAACGAAATAGATCAAAGTCTTTAATACGGAAAGCGTATACGGATAGTTACAATCAGTTCATAAGCAATGTAGAAAACGGTCCATAGGGTAGACAAGGTTTCGCATACAAATTGATAAAAGGTCTGAACAGCACAATTATGAAAGAACAAAGACACATTTTTCTTCCGATGGTATCCTTGCTTTGACGTAGGCATATTTTGCCGGGTGGTGAAGCTTGAATGATTTGAGGACTCTAAGAGCTATGCCAGCGGTAGGTTAATTACTGGTAGCTCCCTTCCTGGAGAGGTCTAAGATGAAAAACCAGACTAAGATAGATGCCCTGTTCCTCCAGGTTGGGGGTTGAGACGTCGGGCCAGCTCCTCGAGACTCGTAAGATTGCTAAAAATGTCAAAATGCCGCTTCGGAAATAGGACGGACCAGAAAGCAGACGGACAATGCAAAGAAAAGGGAAAATGAATATTGTATGTTGGAAAACAATAAGTACCAAGGAAAGCAAGTTGGTCAAGAGTTTGAAATTATGAGAGTGACATCGGTGTTCTTAGCGAAACGAAGAAAAATAGAAATGGGTGCAATTTAAAACAATATGTTTACCTATACAATGGAGTGGGAAAACACTTCAGCGCAAAAATTATAGTAGCCATAGCAGTAAACAGAAAAACAGCAAAATGTATAAAAACCTGGAACCCAGTGAGCGAAAGAATCATAACACTAAAAATAAAATTATTTGGCAGACGCATAAAAGTTATCGGATTATATGTACAAAACGATGAAGCAACATTCGAGGTGACAGAATATTTTTATGACGAGTCAAAGGAACTTAGTAAATTAAATAACAGGGAGGAAGTGATAATTATGAGCGATTTTAATGAGAAGATTAAAAACCAAATAATAATAACATTCTTAGACAACGTTACAAGAGTGGTAGAGAATTGTGAGCTATTTTCTCTCTAGGTTATGAATGGATACCTCCAGCATAGCACTACACACAAATATACAGGTACACAACCAACAATGCAGTTGAAGCCCATCATAGATTACAAAATTCTAAAGCAAAAGGGCAACATAGAGTAACAATGTTAAAGTAGATAGGGGAGCAGAGTGGAGCTTCAACGAAGGAAAATCGTTAGAAGAACAATTGACCTACAACTTAGACCGTTTTGAAAACGAATCAAAGGTATTCCTTTATAAGTGGGGAGTGGCATAAGAATTAAGTAATATCGAAGCAACAAGAAATGCCAACGAGATGTACGAAACATTAAAAAGTGTAGTAGCACAAGCAGCTAGTGAAGCACTCGGTGAAAAGAAAACGGGTCGGTCACATACTAACTACAACTCTTCGAATAAAGATTTAGAAATTTAATTCCCGGAAAAGAAAAAGGCATAACAGAAGTGGCTAGATATAAAAACATTCAGACGATCGAAAGGAATATGTTAGATGTAGATACGCCATAAAAAATAAACAAATCCATTAATAAAATATTATTAGTTGAAAATTTTGAATTTTTCCCAAATGTTGATAGCACATTGCATACAAAGTATGCCAAAACTTTTTAAACGCACCGAGGAGACTATTAATTTTTTTTTGTTCTTCCTCTTAGTTTTATTAAATACTATCTGACCCGGAAAACGTTGTTCTGCCCAAAAATAATTTGTCTCTGAAACCCCGTTACACCACTATAGAGTTTTAAATTTATGTCATGTCCATCGTCTTGGACTTAAAAATAAATGCCATTTTCGCAATCAGCGTCCCAAAAAAACCTCAATAACTACCCATATCGATTTTTAGGCTTATTTACCCCATTTCACCCCCTAAGGGGTTTATTTGCGGAAAATCACGATATACGTGTTTGCTTATTTGTTTTTAGGAGTACCCCTACGAAGTTTCAAGTCGAAATCTCTATTTAATATTTTTCCATACACAATTGGAACCCTTATTTTACCCGTTTAGGGGTTGAATTTCGAAATATCCTTCCTTATTCCTTGTATACATCATAGCTGTGACCTACTCGGCGTTGCCCGAGCATAATATTACCTGAACCTATGAGTGTATGTTTTGAAACATGACCTTTCTATTGTTCTATTCCGGACTTCCCATCCTTAAAAAACCGATTTTTCCTAATTTTGCAAAATTTCCGAGTTTTCCACTCCGATTTTCTCATTTTTCTCTTCGAAAAGCCATTCAGAAACGAAAACATACAAAATTCCATACAAAAATACCATACAAAATCATATTCTTGATTTTCCGAATTTTCCGACTTTTCCGGTGGATTTTCCCAAAATTTTCTTTCATACAAACCTTGTCCTGATAATTACGAACACAACAAAAAAATGAGCCAAATCGGTAGAGCCGCTCTCCAGTGATGATGTAACATACATGCGCAATTTATTTTTATTTATATAGAGAATTTTTTTATTATTTTATTATTTTTTATTTTTCAATATAATTTGGTTAATGCATCAGTTGCTATTTAAGGACAGTGCAATTAAATATGCTTAACATGAGTATACTATAAAACAAAAACTTTTATAAGTATTTTTTTTGACGTAATGTAACAAATACAATTTTTATGGTTTGTTCAGTTTATTTGTTGAGCAGTATATATTGAACTACCGAGAACAAATAAATTCGAAATAGCAAAAATACACCCTACAGCAACGATCAAGTGGAATAAGTATTACTAGAATTTGTTAACCGGAGACCGAGACTAGATGTTGAATTCACTATAAGATGAAAATAACGCCTCTTTTCCATTTTTGGATGTACATGTTTCTCACCTACCCAGTAGCAAACGTGGTCATTCTGTATATCGCAAACCCACTTACACTGACCGCTATCTACATGTCAATTCCCATGGTCATCATTATCATCATCATCAATCAGCCACAATTTGTCCGCTGTCGAATATAGAGCTCCTCCAGATGTTTCCACGTCTCTCTATTTTGTGCAGTTGCAATCCAGTTTGTTGATATTCTTTTTAGATCGTCTGTCCATCGGATAAGTGGTCTTCCTTGATTTCGCTTATCTGATTCCTATCATCACCCAGCACACAAGCTTTCCGTTATCAATTCGCTTGTACAAGAGGCTATTCCCTTATCTCAATTCGATAATATCCACGCTGAACTAAATCGTATTCGGAAAGCTTTTAGAACTAACAGTAACCGTGCTAGTCTGACATCAATCGCCATCTTCATCTATAGTTACCCAAATCTCCGATGACCGATCCTTCCGCAGAAATAGTCTTTCTGCTTTGTATCCACAAAGTTATCGTTCGCGTAGGAAAGTTTCTGCGGAAACAAAACATCAAAGCAGTATTCAAATCCCGTAGCAAGATCTCACAGGTTTTTTTCTTCACCTAAAGATAAATTAAGCACCATATCATCTAAAGGTGTTTATAGAGTGCCTTGCCCTAATAATATTGCATAGCTTGGTATAACAAGACATTCAATAAGAACTGGTATCTTGGAACACCAGCGTTGCCTCAAGTCGGGTCTCGGTTCACTATGTTCTCTGAATGTCATTTTTTTTGGCAGTCGTCTATTATGATATGTTTTATCGGACTTTTTCCACTGTCTCGAGTGTTTATCACACGACGTTACGGAAGCTATCGATTTACTCCCATCTTCAAGTGTTCCTAGTTAGTCCTGAGAAGGACTGATATTGTACGTCGTTCTACGTACACTCGTGACTCCCCGGGATTTGAACCCAGGACCGCTTATCGCTGAGATTACTAGCCTGTCACCTTTACCACTATTCTACCAATGGTCTAACTAGAAACACCTGAAGACGGAAATAGATCAAAAATTTCCGAAACGTCGTGTGATATTCACCCTCGACAGTGGAAAAAGTCCGATAAAACATATCGGTTCACTATCATCCATCCAAATGTCTATTATCTGCAAATCGCCATTTTTCTATAGCAAAAAGATTCGCGAAACCACTGATATTTGCAAATACCCTAATAATATCAATCAAGAAGACTTTCCCCTTCCCTCCATGTAAACAGTGTTAATTTTTAAACAACACCCATCCCCCCTCTTTGCCTTTCTCCTTCCATTCGTTAGAAAAGTTTTACCTCTGGCGTAGTTTATACGTTGAGTTGCCGTAATCTTGTATCTCTTCTCTTGTAAAAAAGTTTCGCTTCTGCGTGGTTCACATGTTAAGTTATAGGTGCTATTTTGCTTTGGTGTTTATAAATCCCCTTATCAAAGTGAGCGAAACGTTGAGTTCTTCAATCTCAATCTCGGAAGTCATTCGTTACATTGACCAAAACAGTCTCAAAAATTATTATCTTTTTTCGATCAGTAGAAGGATTTCGCCTTTGGCGTGGTTTACACCTTGAGTTACTGTGTTCTTCTATCTCTTCTCTTGCAAAAGTGGTCTACCTCTGTCATGGTTTACACGCTCAGTTACCGCGCTTGGCCATGCCGTCCCTTACTAAAGAATTTCGCCTTTGAGGTGGTTACCGTGTTCTTTTGCCTCTCGCCTAATGAAGTCCCTTATGAAAGTGGGTGAAACGGCCATTTCCTTACTTGTTGTTTAGCTACCAAAGTCATTATTGCATTTTCCGTTTCGGTTACTCTTATGAAAAATGGTATTTGAACCTTTTCCAACTCATGAAATTGCCATGATGCGTACAATTTTAGGCAACCTGTTTAAGTTTTATTCCTCATTTGTATGTATGTCACCATGGATATCACACCAAAGCTTTGCAAAGTTATATTGATTTGGAAACTACACAAAATGTTACTAGATGCAGAAATCTAGTCAATGTAATGACTTCCTAAAGCAAATTTTTTGAAATTTTACACTGAAGAGCATGCGTTCTAAGAAAAAAACATATACATATCACTGGAGCAAAAGGAAATAAATCTTTGCTTTAGTAATATACCTCGCTTACTTTAATTTTACTAATTATATATTTTTTATATAAATAAAAACTTGTTTGTATAATCTACAACAGCATCGTACCTAACACAAAAAAAATCCACTGAATCAAATGTTACTACGAAAACAGGCTACACTTGCCTTACCTGTGATTAAAAGCTTATATGTGAAAAGTGCGATGCTTTGATGCTTAGGAAGCAGATCTTGTTTTTATTTACAAAAATACTTTTTCTAACATTCTACCATGAAACTCAATTATTAAAATAAATTCTTTCTCAGTTCTCAATGGAAATAAATTCTCTGACCTTTACCAAATAAGCAACAATTTAACTTTCACTTCGTGGCTTCCTACGCGTTGTTATTAGATCAAAGAAATTACTACTTATCAAATTGTAAAATTTTCTGTCTTAAATTGCCTTGTTTAACAAAACATTTGGCAAAACCGCGAGCTGACACAATAAAAATGGCAAAGAGGAAAGATGCGTCTTACCGTGCTACGCCACTGGCTTTCTTTCATGCTGCTGTGAACCATCCGCAAACGGCACCGCGCCTGCTCCTTCGAGTTTGGGAAAATCGCCGCTGTCAAAATCCGTGTCTCACTGTCAGGGTCCCTTGAAGAAGCTACCCACGATATGTACGATCTCCACCTTCCTAGTACACTGCTTTAAACTCTCACTAAAGTAAACCTTTTGTTGTATAGTGAAATCCTCCCTCGTAGAAGTAATAACAACCACCCTCTTAAACAGTTTTTAATATGGAGAATTCATTTTAACCACAATTTTTACAACATTAATTTATTAACAGAACAAGGTGGGTTCTACCCTACGTAAAGAACAGCAAATAACGTGCTAAACACGTTACAAAATTGTTTTATACCCCTTTAAAAACTAATAACCTAAGCAAAGCATCATTTGTTTAAGTAACTAAAACCTTAATTGGTTCAACATACGCCAGCCCTTCTGTGATGGGACAGACGAATCGTATTATCTGTGCCCTAAAAAGCGCAGAAAATTTACAATTTCATTAATTTTATATGTAAATGTCCCAGTTACACTAAAATATGTACGGGTTTTATGTAGCTCCTATCGTACTGCGTCCTTGATCCAAATTTCCTGAAATTTCCCATGGAGGGTTTGCCAAGAAATCAGCTTGCAGGTACTTTCACAGCCGTCCACAGACGCCATGAGAAATATCTTCACGTGTTACCCTTTTGTCATTTACATGGATTACCAACTGACGCATTTAAGCTTGTCCTAGTGACCTAACTTTGATACGTATGACCCAGATTCGGCTCCATGAGACAATGTAGCATTTTTCTGTGAATCTATGAATCTGACAGGTTTCTACTGTTACAGACACGCATATCCATCCTCACAATCAGGCTTGTGTACCTACCCACCCCCCCTCCCCAACAACCTTGGTTTCCGCTTGTCTTCACACGAAACTATGGGCAACTCTAGAGGACAATATTGTTACTTCGGAAATATGCTACGTGGAATCTCTAGGTGTTTTGACTCTGCTAGTGCTTTGAAAACGTGCTATAGGACCTCCAAGTGGTTTGACAGTGTAGTGTACTTACAGGGCATCAAAAATACAGCTCAGACAGTATCAAACAGTATTGCAAACTATACCACTGCCATTATAGAGCATATAAATGTTCGTTGTCATTTTAAGCTCTATTTAAGACTAAAGCTTACTACTGCTTGTTTAAAATATTTTTTTATGCTTATTTAATTAACAACCCTTTGGATTTTGACAGAAATTTGTATTGGTTTTACTTTGTTGCCTATAAACATTTATTTTTATTTTTTAGAATCCTTTTCATATTGAGTATTTTGCTAGTTGTATGATTAGTTATCATTTATTCTTACTAATTTACAGAAATGCTTCCCCCACATTATGCATTAGCCTACAAAACTAATTTATTTGAAAATAACTAGTGACCTAATGAATTTATGCAATATAGTATACTTGTGTAATTAAACTACTTTGACTGATAAGCGTAAACATGTTTAAGAAGTACTCAAGTTCCCTTAACGTCAATTTAAACCATCAGCAAAATAAAGAATTATTGCAAAATGTAAAAAATATTGAACACCAACCCAATGTATATGTAAAAAAATATTAGAGCACCAAGGAGCACAAAATACATCCTGCAATCACATTTATACCCAATTTGAGCAACAACTCTCAAAACTTGCCTTTGCAACTTGAAGACTCGGTGTCTGGAGGCGGAACAGCCTCACCCCACACTTATTATAACATGTAATTAATCAGTGGAAACTATGCCACCTTTGGTACCCCTGCTGACACAGAATTTTTCAGAATGCAGCAGTAGCGTCACCGTGTTTGTGCCATTGTAAATAATTATCAATGTGTATATTAAGAAACTAAACACTGTTTACGTTTTTTAGTGTAGACTACATGTTTAAATTCTTGTGTTTGCAGTGGCTATTTCTGTTAAACCGTTCAGTAGCGACTATATGACTGTATATATTATTATCTGTTACACCGTCAACCGCCTCTGCAGTATTAATCAAAGTAGCGAGATCAGGATACAGTATAACTTCCGAGGCAGGATCTGCCTGGGAAAGATCGTTTATATAAATTAAGAAAAACAGGGGGCCTAATACAAATCCCTGAGGAACTCCCGCCGGAGTTTTGAAAGGAAACCATTTGTTGTCTGTTAAATGAAAATTGAACACAATCAACTTGTCACACAGCCAAAAGCCTTTGAGAGGTCAATGAACAAGTCATAGAAATGTTTCCATTTTCAAATGTGTCTGTGAGCGGAAAGGTCGCACACAGCGGATTTTTTATTTTTTTTAACTGTATTGGCTACTGCAAAACCGCTTATTTACGATGAAATAACTTTGTATTTGCTTTTTTTTTCAAAGATATAGCTCGCATTTTTTGTACAAAATCATTACTTAAACCTTGTTGGGGAGTTATAAAAAAGTGTAAAATAAATAATGGGAGCATTATGTTAACTTTGTAGGTGATCTTCACATGTAGCCTGTACTGGTTAAGTGTCAACTGACCCCAAAATTTGGAAGCTCACGAACTCTGTAGAAATTATAAACTGCGTTCACAAGATTATATACGACGTAGTTTACTTATTTTTTAAATTAAGGTTGGCCATGACCGCTAGAGAGAAGTGTGTCGTCACATGATTCATTAACTCATAGTTGCATAACCTCAATTTGGGACCAAACCTTTAAATCACATAGCAAACAAGAAGCGCATTCAAATTTAAAGTAACTAAGCCAAACGTTGAAGGTATAGCATGTTTTATGTAAATAGATTTAAGACATACTAACTACAAGTGTATGTTAAGTCAAATGGCTTAGTAATATTTGATAAAAGACGCGACATGACCTTTTTGTGTACAGCCTGCCTACATTGCACTCAATTCCATACAATGAAATAAAGGTAACTTGCCTTTCTAAATGGCTATGTTGTGATACTGTGTGCGGAAGACAGAAATTGAAGAAAAAATAAGTAAGGTAATTAATTTAAAATAATATTTTACTGGCAGGTACTTGGCTAATTACCAAATAGTATCGCAGTTAAAGTGTAAAATGCAAATAATTCAACTGCAGTTGCAAACTAAACATGGGAACGTTTATCAATAACATTAAAAACCTGCCTGATAGCATTAGAATTTAGTAGAGCACACAGCTTGAACTGCAAAATAAGAAGTTCTAAAAAAAATTGCTGAGCAGAATTTCGTTAAAAAGAGCAACAAATACGGAATTTCACAACTGCTGTTCGTGTAGTGCCGGCTTTAGCGCTTGTAATGAGATTCATAGACTTGACACGATCTGCATTTTTTGATAAGATTGCGTGTTTACATCGACGTCTCTGTACTAACTAAACGCTGATAAATAAAACTCGTAAATAAGCTGGTGAATTATGCAAAATTGTGCGGTCCAAGTGATAAAAATTACCCAATTACCCATTAGATATCGGCCAATGACAGCACAAGATAAGTCTCGGAAACTTTTTTTGTTGCCATTTCCGAGGCTATTTTAGTGGAATCAGCTGTTACAGGAAGTACAGTAAGCGGTTCTGTTTTGAGTCCATTTAATGTTAAGTTTAGCTGTTTTTCTGTACATCGAAGTATCTCCGTTTCTAAGATAAATGTATTACAAATGTAGTCAATTAGATGAAAACGTCATTTTATATACAGGGTCAGACTATTGATTGTTGAAAAGTGGAAGCTTCAGTTTGGTACAAGTAAATAAGTAAATGTCTTCTGCTTCCTCCTTGAATAATCAAAATACGGAATGACGTTTTCTCATATTAATTTCTTCAAATTTTGTAACCACTTCAAGAATTCTTGCCAGTGTTAAAATTGGAAACTTCAAAGCAATTTCTGCGAGTTTCCAACCTGCATTTACACTGTATGTAGGGAACGAACAGTAACATTTTTGAGGAAGCAAGGATGATCCTGGATGAAATGTATAGACATAATGTAATTGATATTCAGCGATTTTGTAATACTAATGATACTTGATTACCGATTTTAGGTAAAAAATAACAGCAATATTAATTTAAAATAAAATACAGGCTGAATTTATGGAAAATATATCAAATCAAATTCAGAACAATGTGCATTTATTACAAAAATGATTAATATAATGTAAATAGTAAATTTACATTGAAGGCAATTAATTTACTAAATTGGACATTTTAATTTGTGCTATAATGGTTCGATGCATCCATCACTAAATTAAAATTTGATTGGGACGCTTCAATAAATGCGCATTACAGGTTACAGATCAGGAATTTACAACTGTAACGAAGTTGATTAATTACGTTTCCTCAGCGGCTAATTGGAATTTATCACTTGCAAACGCGAAATTCCACTTTTACGCTTGCAGGAAACTTCAAAGGCATATTGGTGAGCAATATGAATTGAAATTAAAGCAGGACACCTAGTTACGCAAATCCTCTTACGTTACTATTGGAGACTGCAACACATCATACACGTTTCATGACGACACAGATACAAACTATCCTTTATCTAATTGACTTGTCCGTCCGTCCGGGACGCTGTTTCAGCAGCCAAACCGTAAGAGATAGAGAAAAAAGTTATGAAAGTTATATGTTTGGAATGGTCATGTCAGGTGAGGAACCGAATTTCAGTCACGTGACACTTTCGGTTTTCGAGAAATCACGTGATTTCCGTCCGTCCGGGACGCTGTTCTATTTGAAAAACGGTCTTTTTTGTTTTATTAAATGAGACATTTGTCTCACTGGTTGCTAGTTTATCTAAAATATTAGTCAAAGTTGCTACGCCTTTATAACATTTAAGCAATCGACTAGTCCAGTCATTAAAGGTAAAAATATGCTATTACCTCAGAATTCTTTGAACCTCCATCGATTTTTATGAAAATTTGGAATTAAGCACATCTTCCCTTAACTTCAAAAGTAACATATGTCCGACTTGCGCTTTTTGTTTCTAAGGGGTGAAATTACCCCTTCGTAAAAAAATAGAAAAAAATGCAGGTTTAAACATTTTATGGATTCACATCTTATTTAATTATGTAGAATAAAGCTTCTTTCGTGTTCTCGAACATGATTTACGATGTATTCAAAACTTTCAACCTTTAAAAACCACTCCCTATGCCTAAATTAATTTAAACAGTATATTAAAGTATGAGTGGATAACAAGGTCTTTAAAACACGCGCCAGTTTTCGAGCACGACGGCGTAGCCGGAGTGCTCGAAATAGAGCAAGTGTTTTAAAGACCAGTTATCCACGAATACTTTACGCAATTTTTTATTATACCTTCAATACTGGAAATAAATTACGCACTAAAAACTTAGAAATAATTTTTGTCGTGATAAATCGAGAGGGCATAATAATATTGCTACTATAGTTACGAGAATTATTTACGTTTTTGTCCGTTGTTCGTTGTTGCATTCAGTCATTTCCTTGACAACCTTTAAAGCTCGGCGAGCTTTAATCGCCTGTATTCGTACGCTCATGCGTGCTTTAAATGGCGATTCTGATGCAGGTATAATAAAAAATATATATTATATATACGTGTCCGCGGATTGAGTTCACATAAGGTGTAAATGGCAATTTGTTTAAAGTTAGATGCTAATATTCTCGGAATCACTCCTGCTTGTTCTCAAATTAAGATTTTGAGAAAATCGATCAAATTAATTGAGCTTTAAAAAATTGTAAAGGTTAAACTACCATTATTAGAAGAGATAACAAAACAAGTATTAAGAAAAGTTGTTTGCAATTAAGAGTAATGTCAGACTCTCAATTTTCAGACAAATCGACCTACTTTGATTTATTTTTTTAAAATTTTTATACCAACATACCTTTTATCGTGGCCGCAGGGGACACTCTATTGTTCTTTTTAACAGTATCTCCTACAGTCACGATAAAAAGTATATTGGTATAAAATATCCAAAAAAAAATTTAAATTCAAAATTGTCCGATTCTCTGAAAATGTCCTTAACTTTTTTTTGTTATCTCTTCTAATATTAGTAGTCTACTCTTGACAATTTTTTAAAACTCAATTTTAAAAACACCCTGTATATTAATTAATTTGATAAATTTTCTAAAAATCGTAGTTTGAGAACAAGCAGGAATGATTCCGAGAATATTAGCATCTAACTCAAAAATATTTGCCATTTACACCTCATTCTTCTGAAATATTAACAGCTGAACATTGATTTGAAATAAGCTATTCACCAATATTTTTTAAAAATTCAACTTTTGAATCGTAGATTATTATTGTTATTAAACATCTCAATTCAAAAAACTGACAGTTTCATGAAACTTACCTAACATTTTAGTTTTCAAAACTAGGCACACATACTGAAGTTATATGCTCAAACAGTGCATATTTAAAAAGTAAAGGGTTGAAGGGCTCGGGAGGGGTGGTCCGCGCACTATAATGCAAACTTCTAACATGTATACCTCCGTTATTGTTTTCCTACAGAAATTAAAAAAAAATAAAATGTTCATTAAGAAAAAACCCACATTTTTGTAGTATATCATTTTTTACGTTTTTTTTTAGTTTTAATTATTTTGAAAATAAGGTGTTTTTTAAGAAATTTCAAAAATACGTTTTATATTTTCATCATATTTTTTTTTTTTCGAAAAATACGCATTCTAACCCGGCCAAACTTTTGGAGTACATGAGTAATACTAAAATAAAGTAATTTGTAAAGGGATAACGGTCAATATCAATTCTGGCGGAATGGCTGGGGTTTTATCGCTCATTTTTTTTCAAAAATTTGAGTGGCCCATCGTTTTTGCATCGTAACTCGCTTAGTTATAATGCAATCGACTTTTAACAGTGCTCATTTTAAAGGTCTGTCCAATCACTACAAAAAATGTTCTATAAGTTTTTCCCGAAAAATGCATGGGTTTTTCGTTAATTCACGTTGATTACTTAGAACCAAATTGTTGCAAAAAAAATCTTTCACAACGAACCATAACTCCCTTTATCTTGGACCTAGAGCAATTATAGAAAAAACCAATCTCTTTGCTGTTTTATAAGCTTCATTTTTGGTTATTACAACTTATTTGATAGAAAGCGAAGTTTTCGACTTATTCGCGAAAAACCGTCCAAAAACATGCATTTTTATCACGAAAAATCTAAGTCCTCAATCGCGAATAGCTCGAAAAATATCGATCTATCGAAAAAACTTTATAAAACAGTTTTTACATAGAATTTGTCCGTCTATGAATTTCCGGGGTTATTTTGAGTAAGCACATTTTCACCCTCGAGAAGGGGTGGCATCCACTCTCAGGGTAAAAGCGCACATCGGCGCTATAGAACTTTTGCTCCTTGAGCCATCCCCTAACTACTCACCAAATTTCGCGTCAATCGGTCAAGGTTCAAAGAATTCGGAGCGGAAAACCTTCAACGACTAGACTAGACAGTTAATTCTGACAGTTGTAAGTTAAAATACCATATTTCTTCAATCATATAATTTCAGTGATCGTAACAAGTAAAAATGAAAAATTTGATACGAAATAACGAACTTGGGATAGGAAAAGGTAACAGACCTATGGTTGATTACTATACAGCTACAATTAAAAAACAAGAAAAAGATAAACTCAAGACGAATATGAGAAATAAATGACATAATGAGAATGGACATATAGCGAAAAATTTTAATGATTTATAAGAAATGGCATAAGGAATTGCAACTGTTGAGGCGTTGTGTGATTGGGACAAATTCCTGACCGCGTTCTTTTTCATCTCGTGATGCAGACAGAGAAGCGGCGAGTTGTAGGTGCTTGTGTTTTTTAGAGTTTTCCCGAACTTAAATGGTTCGTATCGCTGTGCAATACTGAGGAGGTAACTCCCAGGTGAGGTATCTGTTGTCCATTTTCTTTGGTGAAGAATTTTAGAAAGTTAATGAACGTTCCATAACCTAAACCTACGAGCTATATGAGCGAGAACATTTTAGTTTTTAGACTTATTCAGGTGGTAGAGCACTGCATTTTTCTGGTAGAGGCCTGAGTGAAAAATTCGGAGTCTCAAGAATGGCTGCGCGAAACCTGTAGCATTGCTCCACGTCCAGGACAATTATTCGATAGAGGGATGTTGATCCAGCAGCCTTCTAGGCATTTAGCCAGGCGAAATCAAAACCTGGATTAGTTCCCGAGCCATGGCTTGAGATGTGCTTCGAGTAGCTGCTTTATGTGTACTACGCAGTGTATACTTGTAAGATCAACAATTTCACACATTATTTCAGTGCGAAATTATTGGCGGCAGCATCTAACGTGGTTTAGAGTTTCTATCTGTCCATTTATATTAGCTCACATGTTATTGTATCGAGTATAACTACCTGGGCTTCGCCTTTTTTACATATTTTTAAGTTCACGGAGCTGACAGATTTTTATTCAGATTAAGAACAGTGGTGTCAGCTAGAATTACTGTATCGCTAAACCAAAGAACGCAACCTTTACACTTCCTTCAAAGTTGTTAAAGGTCTATGCGTTCTTTGTTAACATTGCACATTGCATACTGGTTTGGTATCTCAGCAATTAACATAATTTGCGTATGAGTGTGATGTAGGTACCTGAATGAATTACCCTGGAAATAGATTGTATTTCAGAAGGCGTAAAACGTTTTATTCTCTCAATGAGTGTTATTTGTTCCAAATTAGACACACTTAAATATTTGATACTAGTTAATGATCATTTTCAGGCCTTTTACTCAGTAGCGTTAATAGCGATTGCTCTTGTGTAGTTTTGAGTAAATAAAGTACCAAATTTGAGGCTTACATACCAATGTATTAGCCATTTATTGCATAATGTGTGATATTTACTACAGTGTGGTATTTGATTTAAAGCTCTCGAGACTTTCTTTAAACTAGTAATTAGGATTTGTTATAAGTTTACAACTAAAATATATAACCGCCCTGGTGGCCTAGTAGTTAGAGTGGCAGACTAGCGATCAGCGGTCCCGGGTTCAAACCCCGGGGGAGGCACAAATTTACGTAGAAAAACGTATAATAGCAGTCCTTCTCAGGACTAACCAGGAACACCTGAAGACGGGAGTAGATCAACACTCCCGAAACGTTGTGTGATTTACACCCTAGGCAGTGGAAAAGTCCGAAAAACATATCATAATAGACCACTGCCAAAAAATGACATTCAGAGAACAAGGAGTTTTCTCTCCCACGTCGAATAAACATCTCGGCAGCAGTTGATTATGCACCAGCGTCAGCAATCCGTTGGACGTCAGACAGCAATTTCCAAATTCCTGAAGGTACTGTGTTTTCTCTAATTTTAAATGTTTATTTTGGAGAATAAAGTGGTCAGCTAATTGACCAGTGACACCCTTTAAGTAACATATTTGACACGGTCAAATTAGCCATAGTCTTTAGTTAAGTCAAGGAATTACGAATACAAGCATTTGATACCGTCAATAGTTAAGCTTAGCATTTTATAACCAGTTTATGATAGTTTTCAAGTAATAGTACTAACCTTTTCCTACAGCTGTGTCTACATGCGTATATTTGCATTTAATATACTTAAATTAAATTAGCCGTGCTTGTCATCTAATTCAGCATGCTGCATGCGATTTTTACCATAAGATCTGTTTGTGTGTAAGGGAGTTTAGCGGCTGCAAGAAATTTGATTAAGGTAAGTTTGAAGTAGCTGCACGCTGATCGCCGCACGCGAGCACTGTCAAAACTCAAGAGGATACTTTCACATTTCCAACTTTAAGGAACAACCTGTATACTTTTAAAGGCGGTGGCGTTTAGAGCAACAAACATCTTAACTTAACAGGTCGTTGTTCTAATTAACAACTGTCGAAGTGAACCACGCCCTTACCGACGAGTTAGTTGGCAAATCTTTATTACAGGTGATATGTCGACAAATATAAATTGCGCCCAACAATATGTTTTCGTCTGTAACATACCACTAGCATCTTCCTTAAAAAAATTAAACAAGCAACTCCCGTATTTGCAATCCTACAAGGTGCTTGTGAAAAGTATATTTACTGTAAGTAGTAAAATCTATGTTTTATGGAATTAAAAAGTAATTTGACTCCATAGCTACAGAATAGGTTTGGAGAGAGCTGCATAAAAGAAAAATTTACGAAGGAACGACAAAGATCATAAAACGCGTATACAGAATTGATGTGCAACCAGACGACTAAACTAAAATGATGTGATATAATTCCATTGCTGCTAACAATATTCAAGGCCGATACGATACAGGAATATAGTAAAGAATAAAGAACCGGTGTACTTCACGAAACGGTATTTACTAGCATTCTGATATTTGTCACATGCAATACAATCTAAATGTAAAGGAGGAAAGGTAGACATAATAATTAATCATAAACAGTCTTGATCTGATACGTACTCATGTGAATATGGTTGAAAACTAAGCACTGAAGGTAAAAATCTGAAAGTAAATTAAAATTAACATAAAGCGACATTATAAGAAAACATTACATACGAGGGTTCAAAATAAATAAAACAGCTGGAGAAAGGAATACTAAAAGAAAATAATGAGATGCTATGTACGTAAGCTACTGCACACGTCGACATTGTATAGATAGTAGGAGTAGTAGTAGTAGTAGTAGTACTACAATTGGCACTTGCAAAACTGTTATCCAAAAGGGCATCTTTCAGATTACTCTAAATACCTTTAAA
This sequence comes from Agriotes lineatus, assembly GCA_940337035.1. Lineage (NCBI taxonomy): Eukaryota > Metazoa > Arthropoda > Insecta > Coleoptera > Elateridae > Agriotes > Agriotes lineatus. The sequence goes on along the minus strand of OW679201.1, from coordinate 59,597,143 downwards.
TATTAATTCCAATAAATGTGTATCACAATCTAGGCAGCCGTTGCGAAAACATGATGCATCATAAGCTAAGACGCATTCAGCGTTTGAGATATCTGTTGGATTTAGTTGCAGCCCTTGTCCAGTGTCCACCCTTGTCATTTGTGGACCAACTTCCTAAATTTGCTCGCTTAGTTCACTTCAGCAGGCGCGGCCCTTTGGGGCTTGTCCTCTGTATACAGTTTAACAACTCAGTTTAGGCAAGGAGCGGAATTTACAAAGTTGCTTTCCTGTCACCGTTCGCTCGAAATGGCTTCAAACGCTCTGATCCTTCGACAATTACTATCTGTTTCGTTGTCCAGATTGTTGAAACTGTCTCACGTCCTACGTTACTTGTTAATCAGACGACCGATTTAGTAAATACTATATTTCATAGGGAGAAATTGCGTTTATTTTCTTAGAAAACGTAAAACGATTGTAAAGAAACGACTGTAGATAAAGAAGTGTAGTTGATCAATGTGTATAATTAAACCTCTTAGTAAATTTGAATTGTTAGTATAGGCAATTGGTTGTAGATTAAAATAGATTGGACTCCCAGCGTCATGGTGTTCAGTATAAAGTTGCATTTAGTCCAGTCATTCATAAATACTACCTTTACTGTTCTAATGCGACTCATTGCTTAAAACTATTTGTCACTAAACAACAAAGGCAGTGGGTACATATTTACGTAAATGTATAAAAACACAAGTAACAGTTATTTGTGCCGTTGGGTAGCTATCCCTAAGCTAAACTTTGCTTCACCAAGTAAACAAAAATAACAATAAGTTACAGAACATAACTAAAAAGTAAATAGTAACCGTTACTACGAAATTTTTTTGTCAAAATTGCAAACACAAGCAGTCGAACTTACGTCTAAGTCATAGCTGACAACGTGAACGATTAACAGCGCCTCTCCCGGAGGTTTTATCGTTAGGGGTGCCTTTTGCTAAATGTCATTCGTGCCGTACTTGGTGCTGTAGCGTTCAAGAATCTTTTAATGCGAACAATAAGCTGTAACAATGTTTCTTGTTAATCAATAGACAAAATACTGCAAAACAAGAATTATGGGTAAATTCCGTTAAAGTCGCGGTGTTCATGTTGCAATTTTTATATATTTTTAAAATTAATTTCTTAATAAATTCCAGTGTCGATATGAATTGCATTTACAAATACCAACCACTAATGAGAAAACCTTCGAAGGAGACGTTGTGGTCATTAATATTTTAACTGCCATTTCAACGTGACAAACAAATTTAATTCGATAAATAATCTTAGCAGTGAAACTTCATTTTCGTATTTTTTTTTAAATTGTATTATGTGACTAATTACCATCAGTTAAACCTTGTACATATAATTTGTATACCTCAGTAATGTTTAATCTACAAAAAAATAGGTACTGCTAGTACTATCAAACCAAAGTTGTGGAAGTAGGAAAAGTAAGGCAGTCGTCAAAGGCGTGATGCTAACCACATCACCCAGTACGCCGTTAACGGTGTGCCAGATTGACTAGGTTTCGGAAAGACATATTTCGGCGACCCTGACTCGCCTTGTCTGAGGTCATGTTTCTCCATGGAATAAAGTACCCGAACTTTAAGATAGATAACCTGTAGGTCAATTGAAATAGGATCATCAACAAATGTAATTACTAAAGCTAATCTTATAAGATAAATAATAGAGACATTCAATAAACGTAATCTATATTTTAATATATGTGCTTCAACCACCTTCACCTCCTTAATATTATTTCTAAACCAGAATTAATAGATATACAAGTTATGTCTTCAATTAAAGTAAGCTCATTCTAAGTTCGGGCAATAACTTTAGTTAAAATCAATTAAATCCATGTTGTTGCAATCATAATCATACCTTCATTTTCTTTCTATTTCAGAAACGTTGCTAGGTCAGTTTAGAAATTCACCCCGCCACTGGCATTTTGATACACGCGTCAAATACGGTTATAATTAACAACTGCCTAACAAAAAATGCAATAAATATAGGAATAAGACAAAGAGATCTATTAAACCCTTTCAGGAGGAGCAGGACATGGGTACAGGATGGATAAGGAACAGCTAGAAATAATTTGCTATGCGGCGCCGTTATATTAGATAATAATAAAAATAACCTGCAGAAACTGCTCCACTCCTTTTATCGAACTCTAACTAAAATAAAGCCTAACGTGGAGATAGCGGTAAAAAATACAAAGAGCCAATACGTCATATACTTGCAGCAGAATAAGTAATGCACATCAAATATTTAAGGGCTGAAATAACAGCCAACCAGAATGGAAGAGGAGAAATAAGAAACCAAATTAACAAAGTAGGAAGAATAACAAGCTGCCTGAGAAGTCATATGAAACAATAGACACTTAAGACAAGTCACAAAAACTCACATATATAAATCATCTTTGACCAATAATGACTTACTCTGTATAACCAAAAGCTGAAACAGCCAGAAAAAGAAGATGTTGCAAGTAACCGAAATGAGAGTGCTCCGAACTGTAACTGGAAAAATATGATCAGAAACAATCACACACGTAGAAAGTGCAATGTACCAGATATCGTCATATGGACTGGGTAAAGAAGACTGGAACCAACATATATCGTGGATGCCACCTGAGAGAATAGTAAGAGTTACACGTAGGTGACAAATCTGAAACACGCCATCCACGGGGAAGGCCGCCTAAGAAATGGAAAAAATAGCACTTTAGCATCGCAAGACAACTAAAGTTGGTTAAAACAGGTTACAAGCCTATTCAAAGAAGAAGAAGAAGCGACAAAGAGACCGCAAAAGGTGTTGGAACAAGTTAGCGCGTGAAGCCGATCATCAGTGAGCCAGCGATAATCTAGTAGATAGCTTGTGCACATATATAAATCATGTTTTCGACCAGTAATTACTTATTCTGCAGAAGCAAGAGCTGAAACAACCAGAATGAAGACGATATTGCAAGCAACCGCAGTGAAAGTGCTCCGAACTGTAAATGGAAACAAACTCAACAATAAGATCAGAACCTATCACATACGTAGAAAGTGCAATGTGCCATATCGTCAGATGGACTGGGTAAAGAAGACGAGACTGAAACAAACATATATCCTGAATGCCACCTGAGAGAATAGTAGGAGTTGCACGAACTGGAAAACCTGAAACACGCCGTCTACAAGAAAGACCGCCTAAGAGATGGAAACAGTGTTAGACTTTAACATCGCAAGATAACTACATTTTTTAAAACAGTCTACAAGCTTATTCAAAGAAGAAGAAGAAGCGACAAAGAAACGAAGATACAGCGAAGGTGGTCGAAACGAGTTAGCCAGGGAAGCCGATCATCAGTGGGCCAGCGATCATCGAGTAGATAACCTGTGCGCATATATAAACTATGTTTTTGACCAGTAATTAAGTACTTACTCTGCAGAAACAAGAGTTGAAACAACCAGAACAAAGACGATGTTACAAGTAACCGACATGAGGGTGCTTCGAACTGTAACCGGAAACAATAAGATCAGAAATAATCACGTAGGTAGGGAGTGCTATGTACCAGATATCGTCAGATGGACTGAGTAAAGAAATTGAAACCGGAACCAACATACATCCCAAATGCCACCTCAGGGAATAGAAAGAGTTACACGAGGTGGTAAATCTGAAACACGCCGTCCATAGGAAAAATGTTAAACTTTAGCATCGCAAGACAACTTGGTTAAAACAAGCTACAAGCGTATTCAAAAAAGAAGAGAAAGAAGAAAAAGCGATTAAGAAACTGGGAGATGACGAAGGTTGTCAGGACAAGTTAGAGCGGAAAGTTGATTATGAGTGCGCCAGCGATCATCGAGTAGATATCTTATGCGTGTGTGACCGTTATCGTTCCGTAAATGTAACTGTTTACGAAAGCCTTCCGTGCCGATTGTGGTAAATTTCAACCTTAGCCAAATATATCCAGTTTCGCGAAGATTAGATTACCATCCTGAACTGTCTCGTTTGAGTGCCGCAGAACTTCATATGGATCTCCTACGGGATACATTTAGAGAAATCCTTGAATCGTCTTGCCGTCGCATTGCATATCAACGTGCTGTATACCGACGCAACCGTAACGACACGTATGTATAGTGATCGAAAAAATGCATCTTTAAATGACCTATGATTTTTCTAAAACAAAAAATTACACGTCACAACTTTATTCAAACTTACACTAATAATATTGTTCAGCATCTGCCAATAATATAATAGTTTGAGGTTATAATGAAAACAGTGAAAACACAGGTTCAAATTCCAAGGCATGCTTCGAGGATTTTTTTTTAAATTACGCGTTAGATGTAAGCGTGTAGATCGACGCCGATGCAGGTAATCAATCGTTAAAGTTTCTTTTTCAGTTCTTTATTCGACAACTCGAAGCAGCCCTGAAGAGATTCTTGTCATGTCGCGTGCATAACGACGCCAATTCACCCGTTCTGGTTTCATCAAAGCCAAGGGTTTCATTTTCAATCCAGAGCTTTAGGTCAACTTTTCGCAGTCATCGAGATCGATTACCGGCTAAAATTTTTGCTCAACCCTCACTACTCTAAAATGAAATAGAGTTTACGCTTCTCTGTTTTGCATGTTGGGATGTTTCATGTAGACAGATATTAATCGGACGTTTAATTTGTTCTACCTATCGAGTCGGAGATCTTCCTCTAGGACGACAACCTTGTACCCGTCTTTTAAGCATTATTCGTTCAATATAACCTGTCTTTCTGGTGATTTATGCAGAGTATTTTGGAAGTGACTGGATAACGTTGCGTTATCTTAAAAACCTTCTTAAATTTACCGAATTACTTTCCTTCGTAAAGCGCTGTGCAGTTACACTTTTCCTGGCAATAAAATCAACTTCTAAACTTTCAGCTCTGTAAGCACGTTCCCCATTACCGAGAGGAATTTTCCCCAGTATGTTACCAGTAGACAAGATACCAGGTGGCACCCTTAAAATTGACACTCGCGCTTGAACACCTTTTATTTCTATTTCATTCTAATGTTTTTCTATCACTTTAAGTTAGAAAGCCCTTAAGACTCGTTACATATCATAAACGGTGTTTCCCCTGTAATAACAACAAGTATATCTCTAGAGAACAAATTGATCATATACCTATAATAAGAAAATAAAAGCAAAGGTTATATTTCTGCCATTCATAACTTGAAACACATACAAGGAAGTGGCATAACTTCAAGTGTTTAGAAGTGTTTACTCCCGAGGTCCTTAAGAAGAATGACTTATGTTTCTTCTTTCTCTGATTTTGTGTCTGCAGGATATAGTAATATAACCCCACTTTTAATTTTACTAGACTTACCTTCAGGTATATCATTATAAGTTTTATACACAACTAATCGATTTCTGATAGTTCTACCAGAAGCAAGCTAGTTGTAATTCAACTTTTATAAATGTAAACTACAATTGTGTTCCGTCTGTACACGCTTTTCATTCTTCGAAAAAAGGTAAAATCGACTTCTTTTTAATATTGTTGTACAACGCCTTCAATATATTACTGCAAAAGTCTGTTATATTCAGAAGACACATATCCGAGCTCGTTGCACCTTGCACTCCTTCATAATTGGTAGACTGTATAAAGTAGCAATTAAACTGTATATTCAAATTTATTAATTACTACCTTTTAAGGACACTACGTAGATGACTTTTTCAAATTAAAATAATTTCTGCATTTTTGAAATGAAGCTGTAAATAAAAATGTTGCAAAAGAAAATTTGTTTTACGTCTTTAACAAATAAAGCGCACAGCAAGAAAAACAACTTTTGCTAGATTGAATAGAATTCAAGAGTGCCCTATATTATGTATAAGATAGGTAAAAATATGTTAATCTCCCTAGTAATACCGAAACGATAAAAGGAAACACTTAGCAAGGCGAATTAAATTCATTCGCAAAGAAAAAAATTGCTATCCGTTACCGCTCGCGGAGAAGCTGCCGCCCATCGTTGACGGTGAAAAGGCGATGATGGCATAACACAGGTTTACATATACCGATGGGTCCAAAATTATGTGATAACATAAACAAGAAATTAGCACGTATTGCTCGAGTAAGAATAATAAACATAGTAGCAAATATTCGATTAGGCTTGACACTCATTTTAATTATGACAGATGTCAACCAACCATTCCTACTAAAATATTTTTTTCGTATGGTCATCTCTTTCTTACTCAAGCGTTTTAGTTTGTTGTTCATGTTATATCATTGCTGTTATATATAATTATGGCCCCATCTGTATTATAGAGATTAGAGACAGCCTACTTCTAACGCTGTTTTAATCTACTGCGTTTAAACGACACATCCTGTGGAAGTAAGGGAAACGGATTAAAATTGCGTGGTAAAAAAAGTTTCAAGTATGTAACAGCAGGTAACACAGAAGAATCTAGTTAATAAATTCAAAAAGTAAAGGAAAACACTGCACTACGATGATGCAGTTATTTAAAATAAGGTATTACAGCATCCTTGCTACTGAAAGGCCCAAGCAGCGGCCTGTTTATTATAGTTCCTAAAAAATCATCGCGAATAGCGATGAGTGAGCCCAATTTGTAAAAAGATCATTTTCTAGCATAGCAGTTTCTGAAATACGGTTCGCCACTGTAAACATGAAACAGTACATTTTGTTTTAATAAGCTCCTGTGCTACCAGTAACCTGCCTCAAGGCAGTAAATAATTTTGTAAAGGTATGTTTAGTACTCTGGCTGATTAAGCTAACGAACGCTAGTAATTTACATTAAAACCATAACTAAAAAACATTACATTATTTTAGTTGTGGCATTAGCATATAAATTTACAGAAACTAATTTCTATTTCGTAATTGCATTACTATTTGTTCTTGTATATTAAATTTAATGTTTAATATGCTATATTGTTTTGGACATTGCGTGGCTTTACCTACTGTTATCTAGCAGGTTAATAGCTAAAGTATTAGTATGATTTCTAAGATCCAAAATACATGTCACACCCAAGTTTCAGTACTGATTATATTTTCTCCTCTAATTGTGGTGTTACGGAACAGTAAGGTTGAAATTGTTCAACAAGATGTCTAATCCTTTTCCTGTTTTAAGCGCAAGTCCAGATTAACTTTTTTGTCAAGAAGCTTGTTAACCCTCGCCAGTTATATTATGACTAGACAATAGGCCCCCTGTGTAAAACTGCAAGCTTGCAACCTTGAACAATAATAGCTTCTTTATATGAACTGCAAGTCTGCAACCTTGAACGCACGTGGCTTCCTGTCTCACGCTCCCTTTTAGAGATAACGCTTATCTTAGCTGATTAGGCATAGTATATATACTAGTAGCTTGCACCTCTAAGTTAAGCTCCAGTCAGTCGATAAGTTCCATTGTGTTCGTATCATAGCTAGATGTAAGAAATTGTCCGGCGGCTAGCTGTGTGCTTCCAATGTTATATTTCATTGTAAAATAAAAATAAACGTTTTTTAAAAAGTCGTTTCGGCGGCCTTTTAATAAAACTGGCGCAGTCGTTCGGATTTGTGGAGGAAAACCTGGAAAACTACAAACATCGAGTCGACCAGCAACTTTCCTTGAGGTTCAGCTCTTTGCCGCAAATCGACACCTACCACCCAGCGGATCTTCGGACATCTCCAACAGGGACAAACATCGCCCGATCGTGAGAAGCGCCCGTCGACCCAGCTCCTGCTCCTCCGTGGTTATTGGAACCATCTGGTCATTGGGACCACTCTTGATCATTGGGATCAGTCTCTGGTTTGGCAACGTCAACAACGACGACCCCAGGACAACTTTTGGATAACGCTCTAGCGCAAAGCAGACTATCCAAAGTCGGACTTCAGGACCTAGCTGTTTGCAGGCCAGCCGACATCAACAGGATCGACGCATCCTTTTTGAAGACAACAGGACGTAGCTTGATCGCAAGCCGTTCGTCAATTTTAACGCACAATGTAAGTGCATATTTTTATATTAATTTTCAAGCTTTAGAGAAAAAGCAAAGGTATATTTTAAAAATAATAATTTTCAAGCTTTAGAGAAAAAGCAAAGATATATTTTAAGGGCAACAAAGTAACGACTATTAAAGCGTTCGCCTAAGTAATAATTTTCAAGTTTTAAAGAAAAAGCAAAATAATTAATTTTAAAGGCAACAAAGTAACGTAATATAATTTTCAAATGTAATAATTATTAAAGCGTTCGCCTAAACAACAAAGTAAAAATTTCAAAGACAACAAAGTAACGTAATATAATTTTCAAAAGTGATAATTATTAAAGCGTTCGCCTAAGCAACAAAGTTAACTAATATAAAATTTTAAAAATTTATACTAACATAGTTTTAATTATTTATATTATAAGTACCCTACGCACACCTGTTAAATGTAAGATACCTACCCCCCTATTAGAAGCATCCCCTAGTCATATAAATTGTTTACTAACATAAAACAAAATTAAAAATCAAGTGAAACAAATAAAGTAAAATTAATTTTTGTCTACAAAAATTCTTATGTTAAGGCGAGAATCTTAAGTAAAAACACCTAGAAATTTATTTTTTTAACAATTACAAAATTTTTATGTAAAAAAATTATATTTTGAAACAATTGTAAAAATATTATGTCACGAGATCGATCACACTCACCAAGGAATTCTATCCCTAGAATTTTATTTTAAATAATTGTAACAACATTAGCAACCCAAATATGGTTGATCAAAACGCATCATTGTTTCCCCCACATTTTAATGTAGCTTTACTAAATGAAATTCCCACATATGATGGTAATCAAGCCACTCTTTCGGAATTTGTCAGATCGGCAGAAATCATTGCAACTAAATTTTGCACAAAAAATTTAAACGATTATATCAACCAAGTAATTTTAAATTCGATAAGGAATAAATTAAAAGGTCAAGCGTTAGAAGTAATTACAGGATACCAGTATGATACTTGGAAAGACTTAAAAAACGTCTTAATTGAAAATTTTGGCGACCAAAGGTCAGAATTGAATCTTTTAATTGATTTAACCAAATTAAAACAGAATAAAGACTCTCCCATAGAATTTTTCAATAAAGTTAGAACCCATTTGGCTATTTATAATTCAAAAGTTTCTCTGAGTCAAGAATCAAAAGACATTATCACTTATAAATTAAAGGCTAACAAAGATTTAGCACTTCGCACTTTTACAAGTGGACTAAATGAAAATTTAGGAAGCTTTGTAAGAAGTAGAAATCCAACTTCACTAGAACAAGCCTTAAGCATAGTAAAAGAGGAAATTGATATCAGATATTCTCAAAATCAAAATAATTTTCAAAGTCAAAAATTAAATAAATCGAATTTAACTTCCAATATTCAAACAAAAAAGGTTGATATGAAACCTAAATTTAATAACCCAAATTTTATGCAAAGACCATTCCAACAAAATCGAAATAATTTTAATCAAAATCCCAACTATTTTAAAAATCCAACGAATTTTAATAATGCTAATAATTCTAGAATAACTCAAAATTCAAGCTTTAATGCATTTGCACCAAAACCAAATTTTTCACCAACAAATAAACCAGAACCTATGGACTTTAGCACTATAAAAAGACCAGCTACTCAACAAACAAATTTCCCTAATAAATATCGAGCAAACTCTCAAAACGTTAATAGAAATTTTAATCAACTATTTTATCACAGTAATGTTCAACAAGAAAATTCCCCTGTTGATCATGAAAATCTAACAGAAAATTTATTCGAAAACTCTCCTGAAGAAAATAAAAATTTCACTGAAAATCGTACGACACTTATTAATGACCAATAGAAAAATTAGTTCACGAGCCGTATCCAAGACAACAAAAAAATTTCTTGGAAATTTTTTGTAGGTAGACATTACTTCTTTTTAGGGTTTGTGTCGTTACGATTTTCTTACCGAATCTGCATTCGAGCATTAATTCATATCCGGAAATTATTTTTCATGCATTCAACAACGTCCTAATTTGTCCTCGCGTCCCGCTCGGTCAAATTAATACGACGTTGTTGGAACGCACTCAAAAAAATTTCCGGAAAGAATTAATGCTCTTATGAGATTATATGTGAAAATTTATTCGAAAATTCTCAAGAAAATCCAGAATACAAACAACCAGACTTATATTTTCAAAATGAACCCCAAGACTTGGACATTACATCAGATTATTATGAATTTCCAGATCCAAACGATACTGTAAATTTTCATTAAGAGCCTCGGAAAAGCATATTTTAACTTTTAATATAAATTCAAAATCAGATCTTCCGTATATTATAATTCCCGCCACCGGCGATAAACTTTTAATTGATACAGGTAGCTCACAAACAATAATTTCTCCAGAATTTGTACAACAACATTTTCCAAATTATATTTATGAAACAGAATTCGAAATAGTTACATCTCATGGAATTTCTCAACATAACTTAATTGCAGATTTACCAATCCCCAGTCTTTTTTATGAAAACGGAACACATACATGTTATTTATATAATTTTAACCAAGACTATATAGGACTTATTGGATCCGACTTACTTTCAAAATTATCCGTACGAATAGATTATAAATGGATGCATATTCAGACAGAAAGAGCTACGATACCATTTTATTACAACCCGTAAAAACTAAACAAAAAAAGTGAAACTAATGTAATTTTTCCAAACCTAAAAATTAAGATTTTTTCTTTTCTCAACAAAACCTACAGCTAACCCTGTGTACAGAACTTTTCGTAAAATTTATCAGTATAAAAAAAATGGAATTAAAATAACTCCAAAATTAAAATTTAATGAAAAATTAGTCATGCCTTCAGCAATTGAAACCATACAATAATCAATTTAAAACAAGCGTAATTAATACTTTAAACGAAATACAAGAAATTAATATTTATAATCCTTAATCTTATAAAAATAAAAATTATGAACTCAACAAAAATCAGTCTATCAGACTTAACAACTTTAATATAAAAACTCCAAACATTAAAAGTATTTTAGATAATTAATTTAAATAACAATTTAAAAAAATTTGAGATTAGACCATTTAAACGAAGATGAATAAACTCTTTTGACTAATTTATGTTTTCAATACAGAGATGTATTTTACTCTCCCGAAATACCTTTATCCGTTACGAAACTGACAATAAAAGTCAACTCATAAGATTTAGTAATTCAAACATAAATTTGTAAAATATTTAGATTAGTAGCTATATAATACTATATTAATACTTTAGAAGGAATAAAATCAGATTCATCTAAAAATTCAACAATCAAAATTTCCCAGCACCTAAAAATCGAAATAAAACCATTTTTAACCAAATAGTCTATTATAGAAAATTTATCAAAGACTTTTCCAAAATAATTAAATTTTTAACCGTGTGTTTAAAGAAAAAATAAGATTGTTCACACCCTTGAATTTTTGAAAGACTTTAAGTATTGCAAATACATTTTAATATATAAACCAGTAACTTCAAGTATCAAAAGTATTTTTAAAAATAATATCTTAAGAGAAAACTTAAGACTAAAATCATTTAAATCAGAAAAAACTAAAATAAAAATTACACTTAACAAACAAACAAGACCAGCATAATATGGTATTTACAATTTTAATAATCACAATATTTCTCGCGTTAAAACTAAATGTTCACAGCAACATACCTTTATAATTGATATTGCTAAAGGAAAACAAAGAAAAACCTTTACAACAATTTAAAATTAAATTCAAATTCAGAAAAATCAAACATTTTAATTAAATGAAAAAGTATTTGTTAAAACAAATTTCAGAAGTAAAGATGAAATTTAAAATTAAAACCAATTCGGAAAAATCAAACATTCCAATTAAATGAAAAAGTATTTGTTAAAACAAATTTCAGAAGTAAAGATGAAATTTAAAATTAAAACCAATTCGGAAAAATTAAAACATTCCAATTAAATAAAAAAATATTTGTTAAAACCAATTTCAGAAGTAAAGTTGAAATTCAAAATTAAATCTAATTTAAAAAAAAATTGAAATATAAAACACCCTGACTAAAAGGAATTATTGCTCTCCCTTTTTTCAGGATTACTACCCTCTTCATCGCCTGTACCCTGCTGACTCAATCACCAGTTATACAGAGCGATATTATTATTAAGAATTTAAAAGATAATCCCGGATTATATCCCTTAAACTTAGGAAACGTAGTGCTTAAACAAATCGAATGGACGCTTATTAGAAATATAGATTATACCCCTATATTTGTTAATTATGACACACTTAGAACTAATTTAATGAAAGTAATACCGTTACTTGAAAATAAAAGTTACGTTATTGAATATACAAAATTTAAAAGGATTGACGATATTATTATCAATCATAACAATTTACTCATAATATTAAAACAATATCTTGAAAAAGCAGATAAACTCTTAAGTCAATTATTTCCTGATGTTAAACACAAAATTAATAAGAGAGGTCTTTTCGACGGACTTGGATCCGCCTTCAAATTTTTAACCGGCAACCTCGACGCCAACGATGGAGTCAGATATGAATCTATGATTACTAAACTACAAGAAAGCGATAAAATTCAAAATGACGTTATATTAGAACAAACTAAAATTTTAAATGATACCATCTCAGTAATCAATGATATAGCAAAGAGTCAAGAATTATTAGACAGAAATATAAATAAAATAATTTTACAAAATGAGGAATTAGGCAAAAATCTCGCTACATACTCCTTAAAAATAGTCTTGCTAGAAGCAATTCAATTTTTACAACTACTTATTAACACTTGTTTGGAACTAGAAAATGCATTAACTTTTGCTCAAAATCAACAGATGCATATGTCATTAATTGATAATGACAATTTAATTGAAAATCTAAATGAAATTTCGACGTATCTCAATAGCGTATCAGAAAAAACTTTAACTATTCCATATCCTGCAGAGTTACAATATTTACATTTATACGAGTCAATTATCATTACAAAAGTTTACCAAGTTAAAAACAGAATTACATTTATATTCGAAATACCTCTTACTTCCAAAACTAACGATTATCAAATGATACAATTAATACCATTTCCGATTTTTATCCAAAATTATCAATTTCGTATGATTATACCTACATATAGTACTTTATTATTCAACGTTAAAAACAGCATTCCCGTTGAAATAAGTCATTGTAAACTTATAACTTTAGACACCTACTTTTGTAATCAAAATAACTACTTTGAAATCCCTAACGACAAATTGTGCGAAACACAACTTCTGTCATTTAATAAAAATAAAACATGTATCCCTTATTTATTCAATTTAACAGAGATCAAAATATCACAAATAAATCCTGCGACGTGGTTAATATCTTCCCCATCTGAAGCAATATTGGACGTCAAATGTAAAAATCAGAATTTTAGAAAAGGAATATCTGGCACTAACCTCTTACACCTCAGTTCAGACTGTCTTGTTTCAATAAATCAAAAACACATGTTATTCACCGCAAAAAGAACCTCAAATGAAATTGTTAATTTAAAAATTTCAAACATTGACCGCTTAATAATTCCTGAATCAAACCACATAAATGTTTCAAAGATTGACTTGATACCTGTTGACACCCAGAAATTGGTTGAGGACCGAATTAAGCTTAATAAATATGAAAATTTGTTAAAACCTGTTAATTATATTAAATCTGATAATTTAAGTGTGTCTGCAATTATATTTACTCTGTGTACTATTCTTATGTTAATAATTTTTATATTGTATTTGTATTATAATAGAAACACAATGAAGATTAAACTTATTAGATTTTTAAATAAAGATTTTGAACCAGTTAACGTAAATGCATAAGTTTAATTTTCTTTTCTTTTTTGTAAGTTCAATAGAGGCATATTTGAATACCGCTATTGAACATTTTATCGGCGGACGAGTTATATTATAACTAGACAATAGGCCCCCTGTGTAAAACTGCAAGCTTGCAACCTTGAACAATAATAGCTTCTTTATATGAACTGCAAGTCTGCAACCTTGAACGCACGTGGCTTCCTGTCTCACGCTCCCTTTTAGAGATAACGCTTATCTTAGCTGATTAGGCATAGTATATATACTAGTAGCTTGCACCTCTAAGTTAAGCTCCAGTCAGTCGATAAGTTCCATTGTGTTCGTATCATAGCTAGATGTAAGAAATTGTCCGGCGGCTAGCTGTGTGCTTCCAATGTTATATTTCATTGTAAAATAAAAATAAACGTTTTTTAAAAAGTCGTTTCGGCGGCCTTTTAATAAAACTCGCCCGGCGGATATAATTTCAGTTACGCGGAGTGCGGAAATGGGTCTCTAGTGACCCGAATCGAATTCAATTTTTTTTAATTAGTTTTAAAGCATTACAATATCTGTTTTTCTAATACATACTTACATATGATAATATTATCATAAAACTTTTATTTTTATTGACCTGCAGACTAAAAAATTCTTCATATTCTGCGTCACTTTTATCGCTGCCACTGTCCTCATCAGACAAAAAATGAAAGTCGTTTTCGTCATCATCACGAATTAGTTCGTCATACAATTGTTGTTCCGTAAAGGTAATTTTATTAGGATCTATTCTTCTTGCCTATTATTTCACACAGTGTTGTTATACTCCAGAAAACAAGAAGAAAAAAACAATGGAGCGCGAAACGCGGAAATCGGGTCTCAATTGACCCGAGCGGATTATCTCAGGTATACCAAGACGTTTTTCCACGAAATTTATTCTACAGCATCTTCATCACAGCTTCGAGGAATATGCAAACACCCAAAGCAGTATATTAAAAAACGGTAGAATTATTTAAAAAAAAAGGAAGCCCGGGTTACTTGAGACCCGGTTTCCGCAGTCTGAGGGTTAAATATCTCTCAGTTGGCACTTCTCTTACTTAGAAAGGCTGGTTTTGTCTTTTAATTTATTTTACGCTAAATTTCATCATACGGGGAGCGTGGTCAGGAAATAGATTTCGATATTCGTCAATTGATAGGGGCATCGCTGATATATTTTTAAACACTGAACTCGAATAGATAGCCTGCTCTGGTTGCAGGCTGCTGGGCATAATCCCCATTTTTAGTAATTGGGGTTGATGGCTCCTCCAGGTGGAGCAGGACTCAAATAACTTCAACAGGGCGAGCATCTCATTCTTATACCCTTGTGGACCTCCATTATTTGGATCTTCTCCTGGGAGGATTCAGGTAAAAATGCGCCGTGATTAGCTGCTCACTGACTCACAAGTCTCCGCGCACTGGAGCTCAAGTTGGCGACATTCAAATACTAGCCATAAATGATGTCGAAGTGCAATTTGTACA
The DNA here is from genome assembly GCA_940337035.1 of Agriotes lineatus. Taxonomy (NCBI): domain Eukaryota; kingdom Metazoa; phylum Arthropoda; class Insecta; order Coleoptera; family Elateridae; genus Agriotes; species Agriotes lineatus. Next base: position 59,581,874 of record OW679201.1, on the reverse strand, counting down.
GACTCAAATGTCACAACTTGGGTACAGTGTAGCGTTAATGGTATGTATAAATAACTGTAATTTGTATAATGAGCTTCTGAAGTTAGTATTACAGCTATATCGTGTAGTATGATAAATGCTGGTATCTTCTTCTTCATCATAACTTCTTGACAGATGTGTTGTGACTTTTTTAATAATTTCGCAATTGTTAATAGCTCTCCTTACTGCGTCTCGCCATCTCTGTCGATTGGTTTCGATATGAGCAGCTTCTGGCAAATCTACGCCGAGTAAATCTTTCGTCAAATCTAGCCAGCGTTTTGGTGAGCGTCCGCGTCGTCTTCTTCCTTCTGGTTTTTCCTGCACCACAAGTTTTTCCATGTGTATACTTCCGTAGATATGTACAAAAAAATGAAAGTATGCGAGCATAGACTGCTGTAGATAATCGTTTTTCGGGCTTTATTTCCTTTAAAATGGAAATATTTGTTCGGTGAGCCGTCCATGAAACTTTCAGCATGCGCCTTCAGGTGCACATTTCAAAAGCCTCAATCCGATGTCGATCCGCCTTCTTAACAGTCCAAGTTTCAGCGGCATAAAGAAAAATTGAAAATACCAAGGTGTGTGTATATCTGTCCCATAATTGACTACCCCTCTCGCATTCTATACAGCTGCTTCCAGATTTGTACTTATTAGGACTTGCTGTACAGCTTTGTTATAATGAACGTTATAATGCCTATTTATTTTCCCATTTTCTCTCTCAGCTTTTCCAGCTTATCCAGCCTATCATTTGATTGGATGAAGATGTAATTTTTATTTTCAATCTTTAGTGCTAAATAGCAAAGAAATATACACATATTAGGTGGTTTAAATACATTTAACTAAGAAGTAATTTGCTGTCTATATAGCCTGCTTCAAATAAACAATAAAGCAAGGCTACCCAAATCCCAACCGGGAAATACTGTTTACTTTGGATATTCTCCAGGGTTCACTACGAGAATTAAGAAATTTTAATATCTTGTACTTACTAAAATATTTAGAGGGTTCAAATATATGTCAAAATTTATATTTTGCCATTATTCAATTATTTCATACTTTCTTCCACTCTAGTAAATTTATACTTTTTACTACATATTTCTACCCAGTTTAAACTCTGTAGATATAGCTAGCACACCAAATGTTGAGAGCCTGTTATTATTACAAAACGTCATAGTCATAGATATGAGGCTTTAACCAACGATATATGCATTTTTCAAATAGAATACATATTTTAAATATTGTTCACAAGAGATTGTAGAAAATATTGACGAATTGTAACAAATTTTATAAAAAACATTAATGATACTAATAATCAAGATATATTCTTCTTGTCTCCCCGTTATAGTACCCCGTTGAAAATAATTTGTGAAATCCAACCTCTCTCTTTTCTTTAGAAATGAGCTGGGGCTTCAATCAGTTGCACCCACATATTTTCAAGAGCTTCTAAAGCTACGTTATCCAGATCATAGAATGTACCTATTTTCAGGAAATTCAAAAAAGAAATTTGTATCTAAATGAGGTTGTGAAATAGATGGCCTATTTAGAATATTATTTAAAACTCTACAAAAATCAATACTAAATTGCTTTCTAAATTTTTCTTGTTTTTTCAGATGTGGATATTCTTCAATACAATGTAAATTATTCTAGCTAAGTTCTCCCCTGTTAAATGTTGTTTAATCTGTTTATAACACATGCTCAAAAATATTTAAATCTTTTTGGTGTACGTGTCGGGTACAATAAATTCTGCCTTTCAGGTATCCTCTACATCTATAGAAAACATTAGGAGCACTGGCAGATGGATTTTTATCCATTATGTTTAGCACTTGAAATGGTTCTAATGTTGGATTTCTATTTTTTGCAGTTTTACAATACATTTCACTACTTTTCACTTCGTTATGTATATCACATTCCTTACATATTTTTGGCAAGTTTTGGAGTCTAAATTAGCGTTTTCCTTTTCCGGAAATTTGGAGGTTCAACTTTACTGTAGATTATTTAAGGTCAATTTTTGAGGCATTTATTGCAAAAATCGTCTCTAATCTGGTACAGATTTTCGTTTTATGGTTTAATAAATTGCTGCACTCGTCTGATTAAATGGTGATTTTACAGCATTTGAGTGTAATGTCAGATTAGGGCCACCCGAATGCTCAGGTATGTTCTCCACGTCGTCTTTGAAGGACTTTTAATAGTCGAATGCTGCATATCTTATGTTGAAACGATCCTATCACCTGGAAGCACTCATACCATCTGACCTATTTTAATCCCTACTGTCTTTCGACGCTCGATAGTCAATTATGTGTTTTTATTCCATTTTGTAAGCACCCGAGGGTACTGCCACCACCCTAGCGTCTTCCGCTGCGGTTGATTTTGAACCTTACTTACTGCATATTAAATCCTCCATAACTTTAACTAGTAAACATTCAACAGTCGTTTACTAATTTCATCTGCTTTGCGTATTTTCCAAATGTATGTAATTTCGCCGATATATGCGCACTATACGGTAATGATGCCACAAAAAGTACGATATCTATTATTGTGTCCATTCAGAGAAGTGTCGTACGGGAGAATCCGACAATAATTTTACGTACTACTTCTTTTTAATGTTAGGTGATGCGCTTTTAGTTTTTCTTTTTTATTTCGCCGAATCGATTCCGAGCGCTCCTATTTAGTAAAATCTTTTTGGGGTGGCTATGTTTTTAAAATCTTTTTATAGGTGTTTATATAATAGTTATTTGGACGTAGAGTATTTATAGTATATGGTTGTATTTAATTGAATGTAATATGGACTTCATGTTGAAGCGCTACTATTTCGAAAATTTGCAATAAAATCTTGTACATTTCCTATTAGCATTTATTTTTTTATTTTTATTAAAGCGGTGGTACTAGAACTTGTATGTGTGGACTATTCTTTTACTCGCCTCTATCAAAATTTTCTTTTCTGTTATTAAGGTTACGATCCTGAAGACTCTCAACATTAAATTACTTTATTTTAGGTTGTTGATTAGAGTGTGCCCACTATTTTTTAACCAGTAACGTCGACCTCCAATAATGCTTCAACTTCTTCTTATTGTGTTCTCGGTGACAAATTTTATATCGCATCTACGTGGATCCTGGATCGTGATTTATCCTCGCACGTTAACGTCCTACAAGAAACGAGTACCTCACAAGTGGATCAAGGCTTAACCGTATAAACGTTATACACTGCTTCTTCATTTTCTACAATTACACCAGGTCTATATATCTGTACACAAACCTTCCAATTTCTATGCATATTTTCTTATACTTTACAAGTCAGTTCCGTTCTATTAGGCATTAGAATTCGAGTAACTCCCTTGGTGATTATTTTTTTATCCGAATTCGACCTATATAACTTAATAACAATTAAAAAACTGTAAAGGAACACTTACAAATAAGTGTTCCTTTACAGTTTTCAAACACAATTAAAGAAAATTAAAACTCTTAAAGGAATGCCATCTTTGCAGAGCAGATATTTTTTCTAACATCTCTGGAAATGGACAATCCTTGGAGTAGAGAGAGTCTGATACGCTGATAATTCAAAATTATCTGCTAAATAGCTGATTTATAAATATCATATAATGTATATCTATCACTCTATACTTTTAATATTTAATATTAAAACGTAGAATGTACGCTGCTCTTATCTCCAAAAAATATTTAAAATGATCAGTTTCCTTAAGTTAACAAAACCCTCAGAATAGTTTGCCCCACACGTTTCTAATAACCTGTTGATCCAAGCGACACGAGGTGTTCTGAGAACATTTCGTCTGAATTAATGGTCCACCCTTCGACGCAGCGGAACCGTGCTGTTTTGTATAGTCCGTAAAAGATTAATTACAAAAATTAGAGGTAGATTGATTACCTGCCAGGGTAGGTTAGCCCGCCAAGGCCTCTGGGACTTACCGAGATAAAGAAAAATCGCCCTGCGGCATGAATGCAGAATCTTGACAGCCCCAGGTTTTGAAACAGCTCAATCCTAGATTAAAACTACTCCAATCAACGTACTAGCCCTTGAGGACCAAAGAAAAGGCGAGCGCTGTGCAGACCCTAAAAGGGGTATTGAACTCCACGCACTTTAAAGATCAGACTTAATGATATTGCCATTCCACCGACTCCGCTTTGAAGCACTTGCGGCAGAGCAGTTTCTGAAATTAAAAGTGGAGGCTGGTCGGTTTACGAATAATTTCCGTTCATCTTCCAAAAATTATGTTGTCAAAGAACAACTGAGGTTAATTGCTGAGTTTTTCAAGATTACATCAAAAGGTGAAAAGTCAGTATTGTTAAATACTGGAAGATATTACGTGTAACAGCTTTGAAAAAGATTGTATGGTAACTAGGTTTTCGAGTAAATCAATTTTTTATTTTGCCAACTCCATACACCGATTGCATTGATTTGCATTCCAGGCATTATAACAAAATCTTCTGTTCGTCAAACTCATGCAAATAACGTTAAGAATGTGTTAAGACGCTTCTATCACTCTATAAAAGAAAGACTATTTTTGAATGAGAAGCTTAGCACTCGAGAGGTTGTGGTTGCAATACTCCCCTGGTTTAGAGACTATTTTTGAATGAGAAGCTTAGCACTCGAGAGGTTGTGGTTGCAATACTCCCCTGGTTTAGAGACTATTTTTGAATGAGAAGCTTAGCACTCGAGAGGTTGTGGTTGCAATACTCCCCTGGTTTAGGTACCTCGGTGGTTTCTCTGAATAAATAATAGCAATACAGGCCCGTAACGTGAAAGTTATAGCATTATAAGGGCCGAAAACGCTGCTTACGCCTGATGTGCATACAAAACTTTATGCACAATTGAAGTCATATTTAAAAAGAGGTATAAATTAGAAGGTGAACGAATGGCCTAGCAAGCAGATCATCGTCTCTCAGCCGGCCCAACCCAGATTCAAATCCCGGTGACTTTAGAGTTTAAAAATCGTACGCTCCCCGGCCACCACGCTACCACCTGTGGTAGTCGTTAAGTCCTAACAAGGAAACTCTTCCTCACTTTCGACGGGCAAGGCTAGCCATCCACTCGACCTAAGTGCAAAAAGGGCTTATAGAACCACTTTGTGGTCAAAACAGGTCGGAGGCAGAAGATATAAATTATATAAGTCGTTACCAAGAAAAACAGGGCAATTCTTGCAGATGTTTTAGCTAAATAGTACCTTTGTAGCTATAATTTTCATTAATACGTGTTTATAAAAAATGATCAAAGTGAATCCAGCATTCGAAATAGTAATTTTTGTATGTACGAGTAGAATGCTACGTTTGCGTTCGAAAATAAGAGGCTCGCCAAAAAATTATTTGAGAACGCAAAAGCATTTGGCACGAGATACCAAAAATTTTTCTTTCACAAATTGCAGTAATTTTAAGAAAAATAAAAAAATATAGAACTGTCAACATGAATTTATATGACAGTTTAGAAACAATGCTGATCTATCTTATCCAATAAATTAATAAAATGTCCATAGGCACAAATACTTCTACATTCTAGTACGTAAAAGTATTTGGTGTTCTGTTTGCGAAAATAGAGCCCAGTGAAAACAGAACGAAGATGTCAACATTTGTTGGCAGTTTCCGAAAACTGTATTTTATCACCTGAGAGCGAAAAAACACCTGCTTTACACCGGAAAGTGAGGTCTAGAAAATACCTATCATTGATTGATTGTATATAATACTTGTTTATGTATTAAGGCCATAAAACTTGGGTTTTTGACCCGCGGCCTTATAATTATAGAACGAGGTGAAAGCAGTCGGACCACGCTGGGTTATAGCGGGTCCCGTCGTAAACGTTAGTAATATTAGAAAATTGGGATTAAACGTGAGTGAAAATATCCAAGACATGATTCACGTTTCACGTAAATTTCGCCTTAAATATTTAGTAACGAATAAAAGACTGCAGGCTGCCCTGCTCCCGCACTGCGCACCGATATGGAAGATCTAGAACTGGAGCGGAAAGTCATTGTACGTCTGTGTGGCAGACTGCAGCGACGGAACTTTGCACCTGCGTTCTGTTGTTAATGTTGTGTCTATAGTAAATCTATAGGCGACCACGTAGACCTTCGTTTTAGTTCCTCGGACGTAAAAGTACTTTTAAACTTAGGAATTAAAAATGTTGCCTAGCAACATACACCTTCTTGTATTCGTATCACGTCACGTCGTGAGTGGAGGATCACGCCGTGAACGTAAGCGAGCGTAAACTTAAAGCAAGTGTTAAATGTGCGTGACGTGAGTGACTACTCACTCACGAGCTCATCTCTACAGCAAGGGTCAAAGACACTGATTAGGCTTGAGGTGCATACCCAACTTTATGCAAGATACAATTTTAATTTAAAAAGGTAGATCCAGATTATATTATATCCTGTGTAGCTATGGTTTTTGAGAATACGTGATTATAAATAATAACTAAAATAACGTCGGTGGTTGAAAAAGAATGTTATCGCCTAAGGGCGAAAAGCACTTGACTTATGCCTGAAAGTTAGTTCTAAAAACGTCTTTTCTGGGTGATCATACGTAACATATATTTTCTAAAAAAAAATATATTATCCTCTTCCACTATTTCTGATCTTTCTTCAGTTCTTTACCCCTTGTCTATCTCACCCATCGTCCTCAGTTAGAGGAAGTGATAGACCCTAGATTGAACCTTTGTTGGTTAAGAAGAGAATTTTACCGAACAAATTTCTCCAAATTACAACCACCTCGCCACGTTGACCGGTCGCTAAAACGTGATTGTAACTTACGTATAAAGTTGAAACTGTTATTGTTCGTGAAATACCTTCCAATATTCTTTGAATTAACGTGAACACTTATTCGAAATTCGGCAATCAAGCTGCTATAGATTTTGCATTAACTCTTTCACTTCGTAGTTAAAAACTTCTAATCTGCAATTCTAAAGTTGAGTAAATTATCTACAGCTTTCAAAAAGAACCCTTTAAAATTGATCATGTCAAAAATAGAAGACTTGAAATTAACCAAATATAGCAAAGATAACAGCTATAGAAGTAAATATTTAGTTTTACCTTCAGATTTTCCTACTTTTAGGGCAAAACAAAATTCAAAGTTTTATGCAATAATAACTTCATACCATTCAAAATACATGCTCCCTTGTTCGCTTTTAGATAATAGTACCAAAAATAGTAAAGCGGTTCAGCCTTATGGAATAATGCGTAGCGACTGTTAAATGGGTTGGCTATATGTAGTAATGCAAAATTATTCCATTACAAATTAAACATGCTTAAGGGGTGCTGCAGAAGTAGCTATGCATGCAATTGGCTCCAAAGGATTTTCTTGCTGTTGCAATATTGTATGGTGTGACATTTCTGTGAGTCTTTTGGATATCCGTAGCTCTACACTACAAAAATTCTCAAATCGTATAGCTAGCATGTTGCACAAATAGTAACGTTATTGCAGTAATTTTCTTAAAAAAAAGGCAATGCTAAAATTGATAAAAACATAAATAACATACCTTGTCTATTAGGATCCACCGCATTGTATATACCGCGCAAAGGAAGAAAAAAGTAAGGGTTAGTATTTCCGTTTGGTTGAGCACGTTAGGCTAAGTGAGCCGGGTTCAAAACACGAAAGTTCAGTTTGCGAGGCCAGTTAGGGTAGTTGACGAGCAATCATCCCATTTATTTTTAAAGTTGAATATTTACCGAAAAACTAAGGGTTTTTGTGTTTGTGATGTGATCGTAGCGTTCCGTATTGGCTATAAAGTGAAGTACCATGCCGCTTTAGAAAACTTACAACGATTGTCACATCTACCCAACTTTCCCAAATCCGAATTACGTATCATCCTGAAGTATCGCGAAAATGGCATATCAAGCTCTAATCGGATTTCAAAGACCTACTATTGTTTATCGGCGGCTCGCATAGCAGCAATTCCTGCATACCCAGGGGCCCCTGAAGTAACTTCCGTACACCGCGAGTAGATTCGCGCTGATTGCTCGTCTTTGAACTGCCGTTCTCCGTTCGAATAGCGAACGTGTATAGAAACTATTTTTCTACATAGCCTGCAGAATTAACGTTTTCGTAGAGATGCAGTTCTTGATAGGTTGCCAATTCAGAAACTCTCTTCATTTGCGAGTCCGTCTTCATCGCTTATCTGTGGCCGAAAATGATTAAATAGTTCAATGCGTTCGACGAAGATTGTGTCCAACGCCCGAGGTCTATAACTTCCTTTGCTTTTTTCATATCACCGCTGATCAAGACCTGCATTCAGCTAAGTCTGATTTGTGTTGTATATGTTACTGACATAAACAAACTGGAACAGGTTATGCAAAGGGATGTACGGGAAGACGATTTCAATCGTATGTACAACTCTATTAGTAATACCTACAACAAAACACACACAGAGCAAAAACGTACACATTTAAAAAAGTACCAACACCTCATACAAGAAAAACACACAATTGAACTAAATACACTAAAGAACAGTGACACTTTTTTAAATAAAACTGTAGTTAATCTGTCTTCTAAAGAACTAAACGCCACTGACAAATTAGTTCTTGGCAAAGGACTCAACTACGCAGTGGCGCCAAAACGAATTAATAAACTTGATTTAGTTACAGCTATAAAAGAGACTTGTCAAAAACTTCCAGAAGACATTAGACTGGAATACAGAATTAGAAACAAAATCATACTAGAACGACCTTACACAATCAGACAAAATATATCCAAACAAGAAAAACATTCACTACACACACTAAAAACCGATAACACAATTAAAATTCTACCTGCAGACAAAGGCAACGCCACAGTAGTACTTGACACAACCACATACAACGAAAAACTTTTAACACTAATTAGTGAGGGACAATACACTAAACTAAATAAAGATCCAACACATACAATAGAAACAAAAATATACAGAACACTTTACAAACACAGAGAACAATTTACAGATTTTGTAAGACGTACGCTAACACCACACTACAGTAAACCACCACATTTTTATGGATTACCAAAGATACACAAACCAAATGTACCACTTAGGCCAATAGTTAGTTCTATAGGTTCTCCTTGTCACAGTTTAGCTAAATATTTACTTAAGATACTGACTCCTATATCAGGAAATACAGACACGTATATAAAGAACACGCCCCATTTCCTTGAAAAACTTAAAGAAGCAAACATAAACACACAACACTTAATAGTTAGTTTCGATGTAGTTAGTCTCTTCACTAATGTTCCAGTAGACAAAACACTCAACATCATTAAACATAAGCTACAAAACGATAACACATTACATACACGAACAACATTAAACGTTGGTACCATTATGGAACTTTTAACACTATGCATTAAAACGACATACTTTCAACTAAACAATGAATTTTATCAACAAGATTTCGGGATGGCAATGGGTTCACCTTTATCTCCCATTGTTAGTAACATTTTTATGGAAGACTTTGAACAACAACATGTCTACACGTACACCAACAAACCAGTAGTTTGGTGGAGATATGTCGATGATGTTTTTGCAATTTGGCCTCATGATATAGATGAGGTGGACAAATTTCTTGAACATATTAACAGTAAAGAAACCTCCATCAAATTCACATTAGAAACAGAGCAAAACAATCAGTTACCCTTTCTTGATACACTAATCACACGCACAATAAATACTTTTGAAACATCAGTATACCGTAAGAAAACCAATACTAATAGGTACTTACATTTTAATTCTAACCATCACAAAAACATAAAGACAGGCGTTGTAAAAAGTCTTTACGACAGAGCCAAAGTTGTTTGCTCTAATGATACAATTTTCAAAAAAGAGAAAGAATTTATTATTAATGTTTTACAAGATAATGGCTATCCAGAGACTCTTGTTCGGAACATTTTCAATACACGAAGCAATGCCACACACATACAAAGGAATGACACTCAAAAATATAATACTCTTACTATACCATATATTCCAGGCATATCTGACAAAATTAGACGAATTGGAAATAGATTCAATGTTAGGACGGTATTCAAAACGATGAATACTTTACGGTCAGTTCTTACAAAAACTAAACCGTTCAACGAAGAACAGCATTCAAGGAATTGTATATATAGTATTCCCTGCGAATGCGGGAAATATTATATCGGTGAAACATCCAGGCCTTTAGCAGTAAGAGTTAAAGAACATAAAAATATGTTGAAAACGTATCAATTCAATAAGTCTAAGCTGGCAGAACATGCTTGGGATGAAAACCATAAAATACAATGGGACAACACAAAGATCTTGTCTAAAGAATCGATGTCAACTAGGCGAAAAATTAAGGAAACGGCATACATTTTACTTAACGAAGAAAAATGCGTGTCGTCTTTCTCAATATTTTTAGACAATAGTTGGCTATCGATTCTTAAAGATGAGATCAAGTAGGTACAGATATCAACAAACGTCAATGTCAGAAAATTCATTGGAGGTTGGTCGTTTTTTCTTCCAGTGAAAAAAAGATAAGTTCTTGTTAGTTTTAATTGTTATTCGTTGATAACGAGGGCAGATTGTCCCTCGAAACGTTCGTTGTTAATATTTTCGTTATTTAATATTTTAATTTGCAGAGTGGCGAAATACCCATATAAGAAAATGAATTATGTTACTTTCCTTTAATTTGAAATGTCTCTTGTGTAGGTAGGATTAAACTCCCTTCTTCAGTAAATTACTGCCAAATTATGGGTGCCTTTATACGTAGTTGTCGTTGTTACATAAGCTTTGTGGCATATCTCGATTCGTAGTACATTGACACCTTCCACGCTCTGCATTCATATATCAATACTAGTTTGCTCTGTGGAATTCTCTAGCGTTAAATTTATTGGTAACGCGTAAGTATGATTGTTAGGAATTGTTGATGGTCAGCTGCAAATCTGGCATACCTAAATGTAATGTTACGATTTTTTTAAATATCCTGTATGATATTATTTGAAAATGACAGTGCAGAATGTGCGTTTTGCATCTCCAAATATCCAAATTTCGTAGCTCAGCATCATACACATTTCTCCTCGCCAGGTCTTCAGTGGAGAGATCTGAACTCCATCACATATCTTAAAAGCACCAGAGTGGCGCCTACAAAATAAGAAAAGCATTTATTTACGTAACCATGTATCTTGCCATTAGTGATCGAACGTTTGTTCTTGTTTCATTTTAAGACTGGCCCCATCTCGATAAGATACTGAGCACTTAATCAGCTGATTACACGTCGATTTACCGACAACACGTTGTAATCTTTTAAATACTAAGTACAACCAGATAATACGGTGAATAGGTGAATTAATAAAGGTTTATTAATCAAGTTACCAGTATCTCTTAATATCATTCCACGTGCTCTGCTTGACCTGCCACATACTTTATTGTGGTCGAAAATCGGTTTAGATTAACTTTACTCAGCCCATTTAATTTCCCCGGCTGCAGTCAATATTTTCGTTTTTCTTGAGCACTCAATAGGGCATTATCAAGCACGCGGATAATTTAACATGTTCCATTATGATTAAAGCTAGCTTTGAAATTTTGGCTGGTTATCTTTCGTATATCCTCGAAGGTAAGCGACGACCCAGCGAGTTTCTTCCAGTTCTGATATTGAATATGGAACGTGTGTTCATACCTATAGTATACTTTAAAATACTCACGTTAAATACCATGCAATCTGCGACACTGCTACAACTCGTGTTGCATGCAAATGCAAGCTTATGTAAACTGCACGGCCAACAATTACCTTAATGTTGCAGCAATGGCGTTTCAACTGTCGGAGTGAGGATTACATTGAAGTCTTTTCGATTTAATTGCTTAATATGTTACTAAATCCACTTTCTCATAGTTTACAACTTACAAATGGTTTCATTTCGTATATATTACAATCTTTTTTTCTTTCCTAAACTCTTCTATCATTCCTACCCTCGAACCGCATTACTTTAGGAGGGTGCGCTCATTGCTTAATCTACCATGCCTTAACTAAGTGAAAACCGAAACGACCGTGCCGGGAGTCAAACTCTCTTCCAAGCGCACGAGTTACAGCTGTGGCTCGCGGCTAAACCGTCCGCCCATCGAGGGGTAATGTATTACCATCTAGGCTATAAGCACTTTTAAAAAATTAGAAATAATAATTTAACCAATGCATATTTATAGATATCGAACACCTTTTACATAACCATTCAATTTGCAATAAAGTTTTTACTAGCCATTAATAAATAAAACAAACATAAAGTTATTCTCTCCTATGCATTTTCATGTGGAAATGTGGGTTACTTTCATGTGCTGCTTTATATTCGCAAACAAAGTAAGCTTTTCCTTCAGAATGTGTCCTCATATGTGTAATCAAACCAACTATGTGCTGTTCTAAAGTTACAAATAAACACAAATAGAATTTTCCACTGTATATTTAACTAAACTTGCAGTCCGTATTTATATCCAGAAATAGAACATAAATATAGGATTTCTCTTGTGCATCTCCATATGACTAACTAAGGAGTTTGTTTTATGTTACTATACGGCACAGGATATTGTTTTTCTCCAGTTTATGCTTATCTGTACAGTTTTGTAGTTACAAATAAAACATAAATTATGCTTTCCCTCTGTGTGTTTTTCATATGTTCAATTAACTAACGTTTTTGGGCTGATTTATATTCACAAGTACAACAAAAATAAGGTTTTTCTAACGTATGTAATGTCATAGATTAAACACAATTACTTTTCCGCATTATTGACAAACAGGTCCCGAATACGGTTCTTGTGTATTGCTTCTCCCCTTGTGGGATTGCTAGTCCCTCATCGAGCGCCTCTTCAGGTGATGGATAGTGAAATGCTCTCTAGATATGGTAGGTTCACATGACTTAAAATACTCCGGGCGGATCAAAACTAGCAATAGGGTAGCTAGACATGACAAATTGGAGAGCAGAAGTATCTTTGCTACATCTGTATTGTGACGTTTGTGTCTGTGCAACTTAGCTTTGCAAAACAATTTGGAACATCGATATCTTAATCACAATCGACGTTTGGCCTCCAGCGCTCGGGACTTGCTGCTTAGGACAAAGCCCAAAAAATTCGCGAGTTTGCGATCAAGTAATGAATTACTGGATCTAGACAGTTAGGGTCCCAAACGGGTATAAGAAGATGATGCCAGACTAGTCAACAGGAGTTGACTCCAGCTCCATCCGGAGGAGCAACTTCCCCTAAGCCACGGAAGACCTTTATGCCCAGCAGACTTTCTAGCCGAGCTGTTACATCCCGTGGCCGCCCTGCCACTTTATACTGCAAGGCGAACTTCAACCAGAAACCGGCCAGCACTTCTAACTGTTGGAAAAATAAGAACCTTCCTAAATCCATTCTCTTAGACCTGCAGAATTGTGCCCTAAACATGCACTACCATCGAGCCAATTTTTGATGGCAAAATCCAATCTCCTAGGCCTGCGAAACCATCCCTTAAACCTGCACTATTGTCACTGCTAAGCAGACTTCTGGCCGAAAATGGTCCGGAGCCTACAAGCCAACCTCGTAACCCAACTCAGGGCACAAGAGCAAGTACCAGAGTCCGACGTAAGCCGTACCACTTTGAGGTGATCAGCAGCATTTTGATCACAATCACCTCCGTGATTAAAGAAATTCCTTTTTATGTGGTAACGATGTCTCCTCTCAGAGACCAAGAAGTTTCTACGACGTACTAATATAAAATTACAGCTTGCTCAACCATCCCGGGAAACTTCACTACGAATCGCCTTATAAACACCCCATCGCCCCGAAAAAAATAATGGGGGATCTCGTCCAGTCTCCAAGCATTACTCTCACTTGCAGGATTTAGTTTATGGGGTATAATCTGTGAAGTTATCCTGGCGCAAATCTAATTAAAAACGCAATTAATGAATTTCAAATTTGCATCTAGCTAATTTCTTGTCACACAAAATTTAGACTAGTACAAACGCTCATATTCCCCATAGCCACGTACTCATCAGAAACGTGGCACTGAAGAAGTCAGACAAATCCCGTATTAAAGCCTTCGAAATGTGGGTATACCGCCGTGTCCTCAGAGTATCGTGGACGGAACATAAGACGAATACATCGATATTGGACGAATTACATATCACCACCCGGTTGCTAAGAATGATCAATCGCTCTTACCTTCAGTATCTCGGTCATATTTCCAGGCCAACAGAAACAATCGAAAAACTTATGATTGAAGGCAAGGTAGAAGGCAAGAGGCCAAGAGGCAGATCGCCAACTCGTTGGACTAAGCGAGTTGAATATCTGCTACACACATGCCATCCAACTAGCTCAGGACAGAGACAACTGGAGAATCACTATCGATTTCCTATAATAATAATAATAATAATAATAATAATAATAATAAAGAGTCTTTATTTTCCAACATACGTTAATATGTAATGTCAATTACAACGGTGTCACCAAACCCTCTCGAGGGTAATTGGACCGAGGAGGAGGAGGAATTTCTTGTCAGTTTGTAGACAACATTCCTGCAATATAAAACGTCAGATAACGTCAAGGTCATGGCAGCATTCCTGCACAGTAATGCTGATGTGCACGCCGTCCAGCGCCCTTATCTCGTGAACTCTATTCACCCCTTCAACATGAACATGCAAGATAACGCCGAGTATAAATACAAGCAATTCCACCATTAAACAGAGCTTAGATTCCAAGCGACGACACTGATGAACTGAACCTCATTCGGCATTCTGGCCTAAACTTCTCCAGCTCACTGGAAAGCGAACTCACGCTTTCTCGGACCGCTGCTGTTACGAAGTTATTTTCCAAGCTCCGTGTCGCAACCAATTCTTACCTGTTAAATTTAAATCGTGGCGGAAAGCTTTGTTAGACAGAACTCAGTCACGAAGTTTTCACTTCTGGGCGCGTTGTCGATGGTGTATGGTGTGTCACCTGTACCACCTCTGCGTTCCTGGCCGTAAAATAATATTCCTCCCCTATAATGCCCGGATCAAGCAACTGCCCGACTAAAACAACAGAAAACCGGGTTGTCGCCATCTCCTGCGAATTGAACTGTAAAAAGCCGATTATCTGGTCGAAAAGTTCCCTTTACCTTCAGGCACTCACACCAACCCGTTAAACGTTTATATTTCACCCTGGGGTTGTTTTGGAAAGCTTTAAAATTGCAACAAAGCCCCGAGCTGTTTATAAACTAAATCTTTCAAATAATGCAGTTTTGTACCATTACAGATATCTGCTTTCTTTCCCGACCAGGCCGATAAAGCAGATTCCGACGCCCTGTCCATTTCACGATAACCGTCCAGAATTTGCCAAACGAGCGGCTGACGACCAGATTCAGAGACTGTAAAATTGGTTGCTTACCTGCCAGGACCACAGAAGCGATTTATTTAGAAATCTTATAAATTTATTGTACAAAGTGTACGGAATTTTAATTTATGTATTTAACAGGATAATAAAATAATTTTGTTTTCTCTCTTGTTTATTTGTGTTTACTCAAACATTTGAATAAACCCTGACCCACTGCAACTACCCAATGAAAAAGAGCGAGTAATCTGGCTTTTACGTCTTGTCAAAATTATAAATGTGCATTCATTTCGAAAGTCAGGATATTACAATATAACCCCAAAACAGTTGGATTTTGTTAAGGCTTCATAAACAATAAACAATAAACACGGGTAGCGATTTATATTTTTAATTCCAGAATTTGTTACTAATTAACGGCGCTGCTTGCAATATCTGCAGTATCCTACTCAGATGGAGTGTCAGAAAAGTTGTAAACCTGTTCAGAAGCTTGTAAATTCAACCTATGCAAATTAAACTAACAGAATGCTGTTTTAGTTGGTTGCCAAATTGTACATACATATATTTACCATTGCATTATGATTAGTTTTCATAAAATTAAAGTACAGAGATTAACCGATGTGGGCTTATTCAGGAGCCCTTCGCTTAACTGAGTTACCGCAAAGAGCATGTGCTTTCTAAAAAGTCAATCCATAAACCCCGCTTCGTAGCAGTACGCCTTATTAGTAGATTACTTATGGAGCGACTAAAATTAGTAGTCATTACTGGACTAAAGGCTGTAGTGCAATGATAGCGATAAACGTACGTAATGCCTTTAATACAATTACGTGGACGGGAATAGTAACAGAACTTAAAAGAAGAAAGATAAGCAAGTACCTGATTCAAATTATCCAGAGTTATCTTACGGATAGGAGACTAATAACAAGTGAAAATAAGACCATGAAATTTTGAAATTAATTAGTCCTAGGACCCCTTCTGTGGAATATATTATTATATTATGATTGTGGCTATATAAAGCTATACTTTTTCTTAAAATCTTGCCCTTTTAAATTCAATCATAATTCTTTAATAATAATAAATCAAATTCTCTTATCTCAGGTGGTTCGCCAATTCAAGATCTCTATCTATTAATTGAATGTCAATATTACAGTTAATGACTTTTCCTGTTAAAGTGATTTCCAAATCTCAACAAACCAAGTAAACTGACAAATGTATCTTACATTGACATTTACTATTATTCAAAATTACCTGTGTAAATACTTACTCAACCTTATGTTGTCACTTTTAAAATTGACAGTTATTTAAAATGCTTTGTCGACTTATCTTAACAAACCTTAATAGCTGCTTACGCTTTCACTGCAAACACCAACCACCACTGGACCTTATCTTCAATAGCCTGCAACACTCAATGTACCATTCACTAACAGTAACCCCTTTGATGGTACATGAATCCTTTTAACTTCCTCCGATCTGTCAAACCAACTGCTTAAATCTCCAATTCCAGTCCTGTCACCTACTGGATGTCACCGCTGTACGATCCTAGTTCCTGCAACCACCCTCTGGTTCTGTTAAGTCACGTTAACTACTCCGGCATCAAAATCCTGTCCTGCCTCCTACTAGAAAGCACTGTTCCTCCCAAATGTTACTGCTCCTTCTAGATGTCCAAGTCGCAGCTGTCGTCCCTCTTAGATGTCTCCACCACACGATTCAAATCCTGGTAAGTTTCTTTCTTTTGATAAATTCCAATTCTAACTTTGTTCCATTTATTTGCAGATAATCTAATGTCTCAAACAACATACACCAAATATCCAAATCAAATTATAAATTGTAAAATACCTCTTCTTATGTCTTGTACGTATGAATAAATCCAAATTCCATTAACTAGTATTAAGTCCTTTATTCCATTTCCAATTACTTGTATCTGTAGCTCTTCTTATTACACAATATCACAATATTCTTTCCAATTTTTAATATTTCATTTGACCTTCACCTCGGAGATTTGTTTTAAGCCTTTTCTTAATTTTCAAGTACAAAAATTACACAAATTAAGGCAGAGATTCGATTTTTATTCTTCCAAAATTATCATATCTAAAATACATACATGTTTTTATAAGTTGTTTTATGTAACTAACTTTTTAAACAAAAAATTGTTCTGGTTGGATACTATTCTTACTGCACCCTTACATATTTTAAATTATTCATTATTTACAATTTAACAATTCACATTATTATTATAACACATTTGTCAATCGTTACCTTGGCTTATATTTTATTAAAATTATCTGTAACTCTTAAATTAACATATTCAATCAATACCAAAATCTCTTCTCTCATTATCTCAATTAAATTTATTAATAATGTTTGAAATTTTTTAACTCCAATCAAGATTTAATTATATCATCCTTCCAAGCTTATTTGCTTGAAATTTTTCTTTATTTAAATTAATTTCACTGCCTCATGTATCATAACAATATACTACGACCCGGTTCTGAGGTTAGAAGTGCCTAAAGGCATAACCATTATTGCTTACGACGTGGCGATAGTCGGATGCGAAAAATCAACAATATCTCTCAAAGCTAAACTAAATACATCCTTAAACAGAATTAGCAATTAGATGTATAAAAATATGTGAGGATTCTGGAAAAGGTCCAAAGAAAGGTCCTGCTGGGGGTCACCTCAGTCTACAGGACATCACCTACAGAGGCTTTGCATGTCATCTCGGCAATACCACCTATTGATGAGTTGGTAAGGAAAAGGTACAGGGTGCACAATACCAACATACGTGAGACTCAAAAAGAAATAAGGCAACAGACAATTTGAAGGTGGCAAAACAGATGGAATGACCACACAGCAATTTCATCGTGGACGAAAACTCATCCCGAATATAGAAGTAGGGTATCCAGGACACATGGTGATATCAAATCCTATCTTACCCAAATATTGACTGGGTATGGAAACTTCGGCTCTTATTTAAAACGCATGAAGATTAGTGAAACTGACGAATGCCAGTACTGCTGCCAAGGTAACACACCGGCGCGCACACACTATTTAGGTGTGAGCGATTCACTACTCTACGCCTGGAACTCGAAATAATAATGGGCGAGGAACTAATACAAAACAACTTAATAGACCGCAAGCTACGATCGAAACAGCAGTGGTGCCACATCCATCGAACTTTAAAAAAATCATTAAAACGAAGGAAAAAGGCACGCGTCGTCAGGAAGAACCACGAGAACAATAATATCATTAACAGACTAAATGTATGGTAACACAGTAGCGCTACACACAAAGCAAAAACAAAGGTCCATCCAAACAAAACTGAACCACACATTGGATTACAGGGCATCCTGTCGTAATGCTTAGGCGGCGCCGGGGTGTCCTCTTCTGTACCAAGGAGGAGAGGTTTTAGTTCGGTAGATGCCTGGGTAGAACACCATTTCATAGGTGAATCCGGCATGCCCAAAGAGGGTATCTTCTCGAATATTTCCCCTCCTCAGGGGAAAAAAAGTAGCCATTACAGCTCCAGTAAGGCGGAGTAGAAAGGCAGCGGAATCTACTAGACTGTTTTCCCAAGAGCATTATGAATTTGTCAACTTTCAATCATAATTTGTTTGGCGATCTAGCTAAAACCCCAAGCTCTTGTACGTTCAGAGTAGGTAGTGTGAAATTATTTACTACTGGGCCTATATTGCTATACCGGTAACCTAATGCTACCAGAATACAAATCCAACCAAACGAATATATTAGAACACATACGGCCACATGGAATGTCCATTACTTCAATTGCTGAATTGGTAAGGCAAAGGACATTGTCTATTCCAGGAATATGTGGTTTATTTCTCTAGTTCTGAGACTGAAGGATGGAATTTAGTGGCGCTATTGGTATCTACCAGGCTCACAAAATTCGTACTCGGACATAACACCAAAATGACCGAACAGTAATACTACGAATTCTATCTAAAGCTTGCATACTAAAACGCAGTCCCAGTTTATTCCCCAGAAATGGGTGCTGCTAACATTATGCATATAAATCCAGCAACAGATGCACATCTACCCCAAATAATGGTTAAATACAGTATTGGCTTACAAAACACTAAAATACTACTTTCTGTCTGAGTTCAAAAGACATTTACTACTACAACATTAGCTGCATTTTGTTGCAGACTGCAATTCCAACAATAAATTACTTCTCTTCAACTACAAAATAAAACTAAAAACGCGTAGAAGATATAAGACCAGAACAAAAATACCCCGAATAACTAATGTGCCAGCATCTATTAATGAACGTGAAACAGTTATTCAGACGACAAGAACAAATTCAACGCACATTACACCAACGGCTTATGGCTTTCTATTAATACGACTCGCTCAAGCAGAATAATAATAGCATCAACCACGAATTACCAAATTTACCTTTAGAGTAATCGAAAATATGAAAACGATTTTTGCTAGTGGCTCGAATAACGCTTAAAAGGGTTGCTCAAAATAATCGACTATTAGCCACTATACAAAAAATTATAGGACAATAGAAACAACTACATAAGTGTTGCATGTTTCGTGACATACCGATTTGTGTAAATTAGACCACTCTAGTTTAGCTTTCAAAAATATGCAGAAATATGTAACGAATTGTGTTTTTTACCCTACCGTTGCGTTTAATTTTTGTAACATTTTCTATGCCCTTTTTTTTCACTTAGCTAGCTCAGTACACATAACATTTCACAATCTGCCCTAGCTCGTAACTAAAAAACGTCGCTATCTGCCTAACCAAAAGTTACCTTGGAACTAGGGTACTGAAACCAACTTCAAACAGTATTCACAATAAAAGCCCATTTGCTGACACAAATGAATAAAGCTATATTGAGCTTTTAAAGGCATATATAAACAATAAAGAAATCAGAACTAACTCTTAAATCTAAGTGGTAAAAATTGTCATTTCGTAATTTAAAATTATAGTTTTGGAGATAAATTATGTCAATGAATTTAGAATATACGTATTATTTTATTGATGCATGATTTTACAAAAATCGATAAGTCGTGACATGTTTAATATTTTAAAAGTTTTTCAAAATTACAAAACGTTTCGCAACTTATGGTTGCTTCATCAGTTGCTATAAAAATAGTTGTGTAAAATTGGGTTTACATATCTGAAAAGAATGAATTAGATTAGCGAATACATTAAACTCAATAAAACCTGCATACTTACATACTTTCTATTTTTTTAAGTTAAAACTGAAATATTTTTATATAGTTACATGTTGACATTTTATATTTTTGATTGAAATTGCACCCTGGCACTGGCTCGGAAACCAACTCTTACAGCAAAAAATTCACTATGTCTGCTATATCACAATTACAGCGTTGGTGGGCCATCCGCGCTTCTTCATAGTTACACCCTTTTCGCGGAAAACCACCTCAACTTGGTCATATCATTAAAAACACTACATAAGGAAGACCGAGCCGGTATTCTGTCGGATGTATGTGTATTGGCTCCCAAGTTACGTGTATTAATATTTTACTGCTCAAATATGTAAATATTAAATAATCGATTCAGGCGATGATCAAATCCCCGTTTTAAATTTAAACGGTCAGTTTTAGATGAAATCGGTACTCCATTTATTACATTTGACAGTGTCATAGAAACATGGTGTTGGTATTGTAAAGGAGCCTATTCAGACGAATCCTCAGAAGCCTTAACAACTGTGCCGATTATGATAAGAAGCAAGCTATATAAGTGTTTAATATAACCGTATTAGATTTCATCCTGTTTGATTTTTTGTGAAGCAAAATGCAGTACGCTTTCCAGAAAAGTAAAAAATTTTCTTTTACAGAAAATAAAGAGTTTCTTGCGGTGAGTGTGCATGTGTGCATATTTCCTGCTTCAGTGCTCAAGGTTTACAGTGTGAAAAATTCTCATTACATCACGCGCCAATAAACACCATGGTTGTGCCCTAAAACTTTTTTCTCCATACCTATTGATTTTACTTTGGCAAACGAGCACCTCCTCTTTCAGATTAATACCCCGCCTGTCAATCTACGTAGTAGAGCAATCCTGTAAGACTTTATCGGTCGTAACGGGGATGAATCCTGTAGCATGGTGCTATGTACTATCTTGAGACAGAAGTAGACAGGGGCCAGCGAAAGCGATATGGTCTCTACTTATTTTTCCTTTCTGAAATAATAAGACTACTTGCCATTGAAAATTATGGAAAACCTCCCCCTTTCTCGCTCAAATACTTCTACCAGCTTCCTGTTTACGTTTATGAATATACGTAGTAAAAACATGGGGAGTGGTGAATAAGGCTGTCGATCATTAGTTTGGGCAATGTTAATTCTATTTAAAATACCTACCCTCTGGTAGAATTGTAAGCGTTGCTAGGACGACTAAACAATGACATATTTGTGGATTTGCTTTCAGACGTTGTGCTCATCAGGCGACGAGCGCTCCTTTTGGGGAGATTTATTCGTCGTCTCTGCTTAATAGATCTGTAAAATCCGCCGCAAACAAATTGCCCGGAAGAATTTTATCTCAGCGTGATTCTTTTCTGGAATTAATGCACACACCACTGGCCGCGTTTCGAGGCGTCTTCGTCGCCTTCGATCTCTTCGAACGGCTTAATTTGGGCCAAGGGCTATCGCCATTGTTCCGCGAGAAGAATTAAGGGTATGTGAAGCTAGTCGGGGGCGAAACTGGGTAACTAATGTACAACATTGCCACCGATTGATTCCGCATTGGAAGACCTTTGGCGAAAGAAGTGTTCGAACTGGCTACCACTGTCAGTTAATTAAAAGGTGAACCCCCCGACTTTCTTATTGAAATAGGTTAAAATCTGCCAATTCGTATGCCTGCATATGTCGCGGCTAAATTTAGAGTGAGGGGTTTAATTAAGTTCAGTTCCAGCAACGTCAATTAAGATTAATGCTTTGTGTCGGGTGCTAATTTTTCGTTTTCCCTTGTGGATTCGGCGGCGTTGAATTCAGTATGTGAACACAATGCACGTTTATGGTGAATTTTAAAGATATTCAGTTTGGGTTAAAACAAAAAAAGAGTGCTGTTTGTAATTCTTTTTCATTTTTTTGAGTTAGTTTTCAAATTATCAGAAAATAATTTCAGGAAGAGAGTTTCGTTATTGAATTACCAAATACACCGAAAATATTGTAGTAAATTAGCATGCTAGTTATAACATAATTACGAATTCTGGCTGCAAATTAGTCTAAAATGTTTCCACAGATAAAAAACAATTTTAATACATCCCTGTGTGCCTTCGTCTCATTAACGCCAAAGTCTCCCCGCCGTTTTTGGATATTCCGGTTATAGTTTTAAGCAGTAAGACATTCTGCTTATTGCTTTGGTACGAACGAGACGTAACTACTCAAGTATTTTAGTGCAATTTCGAAATTGTTGTTCAGATAAATTCCATTTTATACAGCCCAAGCAAGTGTGCATTTTATATTTATTTGCTGTTTAATTAACAAAGTATTTTTACTTCCCGCGTCTGAAAGACGAAGAAAGTATTGTAATCACGCAAAAATAACCTTCCGAGATTGCTTCAGATCTTCACGTTTCAAGGTCTCTAGATGACCAAAAACAGGTTTTCTCAATTCCGTCTGTCTGTCTGTCTGTCTGTCTGTCTGTCTGTCTGCCTGTCTGTCTGTTGGCGGTATAACTCAAAGATATTTGTCGGAGGAAGACAATATTTTGCATACACATTATTATATACCTGGAATAAAACTGGTAAAATTTCAGACAAATATATACAGGGTGGGCATCTCAAAATAATAAAATTTTGTTTATTATTCATTCAACTTAGTATAATGCAGTATGAATGATGCATAGCCCATAGGCCCATAGCTTGGTTGTTTGTTTCCATTTTTTCCTATCTCTAGTTCTTCTTTTCCAATCGGTTATATTATTCTCCTTCAAGTCCTCTAGTATCGCTTCACGCCACCGCTTCTTTGGTCTGCCTCTTCTTTTCTTATAATCTGGTTCCCCCCAATCTCCTTCCATTCTTTCAATGTGTCCCAGCCATTGTAATCTCGTCGCTTTTATTACCATACCTATTTTGGGTTCCTTATACATACTGTAAATTTCTTCATTCGTTCTTCTGACATAGATGTCTTCAACTTTTTTCCTTCCGGATACTTTCCTCAATACCTTCCTTTCCCATCTTAACAGTATTTCTTGTGTATTCTTATTGAGCACCCACGTCTCACCCCCATACAAAGCGGTTGGTCTTATTACTGTCTTATATATGGTTAGTTTGGCCTTTCTTGATAAATGTTTAGATCTTAACAAATGGTTCCATGCTCCGATACATCTAATTGCCTTACTTAACCCTGCTTCAATTTTACTTTGTTCATTGCAATTATTGGTTAGCCTTGCCCCTAGGTAAACGAACTCATCCACTTCCTCAAATTTAATTTTTCCATATCGCGTGTGTGGTTCGAGGTAGTTTCTTTTGTCTTGTGTTTCTCCGATCCTCATAAATTTGCTCTTCTTCTGATTGACTTGCAATTGCATCTTGTGTGCGGCTTCGATTAAACGTGTAGTTGTTTCTCGGACCTCCTTTGTGCCTCCAGCTAACATCGCCACATCGTCAGCGTAGGCGATGACTTGGTGACTCTTGTACAGCAGGTGTTCACTCCGATTTAGTTGACTGTCATGCATATTTTTTCCAATACTGCATTGAACAATAATGTTGATAAGGGATCTCCTTGTCTCAGACCGGATGTCACCACAAATTCTTCTGATATTCCTCCCCTTGACTTTATGTAACTTATTGTTCCGTTTAGCGTCATATTCAGGATTCTTATCAATTTTGCAGGCACTTCAAATGTCTCATAATCTCTATTACTCTGCTTCTCTTTATGGAATCGTATGCCTTTAGGAAATCTATGAATATTATGTTTGCTGGAATTTTGTACTCATAGCTTGTTGTCACCAGTTCCTTCAGTGTAAATTTCTGATCTATTGTGCTCCTTCCTGTGCGAAAACCCATTTGGGGATCCAGTATCGCTTCTAACCTTCTTTTAATTAGTGTTGCCAATGTTTTATAAGTCACATCCAGCAAGGATATTCTTCTATAATTACTACATTCTGACTTATCCCCATTCTTTAAGATAGGAATTATAGTGGAACTTTCCCAATCTTTTGGCATTCGCTCTTCTTCCCAGATAGTCTGCATTAATTCATGGACTTCTTGTATGAGGTTCTCGCCGGCATACTTCAGGTTCTCCGCCGTTATCCCATTTCTCCCCGGACTTTTATTGTTTTTAATCTTACTGATGATTTCTTGGGTTTCTTCTTTTGTTGGCTCATCAACCTTAATGCTGTCCCTTGTTATTACCACTTCTTCATCTTCCTATACATATCCCTTTAGAATTTCTTTAAAATGTTCCTTCCACCTGTTCCTAATTCCATCCTCGTCTTCTATTAAATTTTCTTGCTTATCTTTTATGTATATCGCTTGGTGCTCTGTCGACGTTCCTTTTTTTGTTTCTCTATAAAAGTTTTTTATTTCCTTTCTCCGGTAATAGTCTTCCACTGATTTTACCTTTTCTTCGTTTTTAGCTCTTTTTTTCTGTGTATTAATCTTTTTAACTCTCGCCCTCTGTATTTTGTATGCTTGTATGTCCTCCTCCTTTTGTTTGAAGCGCTTTTATTCTCAGGTTGTTTCTGGATTCGGTTTCCTTTACACACTCTGCACTCTGTTTTTAACTGGTGGTGTTGTAAAGGGCAACCACAGGGTTGTTTATATCAGGTAGTAAAAAATATCTTGAATTGGTAATTTACGATAAATAGTCACATGATAATTTGATACGTAGTAGCAATATAATATTCTCTACGATCAAATTTAACTATAAGTCACAAATATTGTTCAAATATAAAATTCAAGATTGTTTGATTCTATTTAATATGTTATTTTACTACGAAGCCATTAAAAAAGTGAAAGTGAGTATTGTGGTATGCTGTTGAACTGTCTTATCCACATAATAGAGGTTTCAAAGAACTACAACGAGCTTTGATTTGGTCGGGAACAACCCAAGGAGGTGTTTGCTGACTAGAAGATATCCAGTTAGGAGCTGAAATAACACATTCAGGTACAAGATAGACAATCAGAAGGTTAGTGCTCATTTCTTATAAAATATTAAGAAGTTACATAGCAAATTTGGTGCGGCAAATCATTAAAATACTGAAGTATGAATTTAATTTTCTGAAGTACCTGAAAAGTGTATTTAATTCATAAAGTCAAATAATTATTACATTTTAAAAGAAATTCAGTCTTTTAACTACAAGAAAAAGTTGTTAGTTGAAAATTTACCCATTCAGCTGGGAGTCAGGAATCCCATTGCTTGTAAACTGATTGATTTATGAGATACGCCAAATCCCATTTATTGTCTTAAGAAGTAAGGTAAGTACGCAAGTGAGCTATACCTGATAATGCTTCTTTTTAATAGTTAGTAAAATGATATATTTAATTTGTTATCAATTGTAATAACACCGTAAGAGAGTATTATATTACAAATTTGGCACCTCAAGTGGGGCTAGATATATAACAATGCTATTCCTGCTATTACATTAGTAATACATATGGGAGCCAATAGATACAGAATAGTTTTTTACAATACAAAAACCATGCACAAATTAGCGCGTTACTAAATATAGCTGCAACGTAAAAATTCAAGAGGTCGGTCCTTCGTGGCGCAGGTAGAAATTGCCCAGTCCCTTACGGTATCCCACTAAACGTTGGGGCTGCACAAGCGGTCCGCCTGCCGTTCGAATTCGACCACCGGTAACGTCTTTTTTATTTGAAAATTTATTTAATTTATTGTAAATGTGAAGATATCCTTACTCCTAACTTAATTTGATTTTTAGAATTATTTAGTGTCGACGAAGGAAGTTCTGGGTAAACCCTCTTACAGATTTTTTTAAATAGTCTACATTTGAAATACTTAAACGAGATTCTGTACTAAGATGTGTAGTCTAGTTACAACAATCTACTTAAGTATCTCCCCTTCAATTTGACTTTGTCGCTTCCAAATTACTTGTGGTCTACCAACCCTAAATGAGATTTTTCTTTATCCAATTTACATATTCTTAAAAGTCTCCTCATATAGACAACTGTAAAATAACATTTACAGGATTTTTGTAACAGTAATTTATTAACAGGACTAGATTAGAGTTTCTAGAAGCCAATTAAGTAAATGTTAATTAGAATTGAAAAATATTTCTCCTAAAAAGTGCCTTGCATACAAAACGTAAAAATTATGCAGTCATACTATTTTTTGGTAATAATAAAAAATGTAGAGAAGTAATTAATATTCTATATTATTTTGCCAATTACAAATCTTTAAAATCTTTACATAAAAAATTTTATATTTAATATTAAGTCTTGGTATGTGAAATTTAAAAAAATATTTAAAAATTGAAAAATTAAATTTTAGGTAAAGTTAAAAATATATATTGTCTAGCCTTGATATTGTTTACTTAGCTAGAAGTAACACACTCGAAAAAAATCTCATTGAAATCTTACTTAATTTCCGAATAATAGCACTTTTTGGAATTTGTCAATTTCGAAAAACTCCATTTCTTAAACAAGTATAAACCACTCGGTATATATGATAGGGACTAAATAGGTTTTTAGACAAGCACAAATTATTGACCTAAAATATATTTTTGAAAATAAAAAATTTTTTTTTCTCATATGCCGACTTTTTGGCGGTCACTGTGTATAGAAGGAGCACCTTAAAAAATAACATTATGTCTATTTTGCTTTAACTAAAAAATTAATAAAACTTCCACTTATTCTTCTTATTATAGGCCAGTGGCCTATTTTAACCACAAAGTGGTTCTATGAGCCCTCTTTGTCCTTAAGCCGATTAGGTGGTTAGCCTTGCCTCTTCGAAAGTGAGGAAGAATTTTCCTATTTAGGGGTTAACGACTACCACAGGTGTTAGCGTGGTAGCCAAGAAACGTGCGATTTTTAAATTTTTTCTAGTGTCCGCCGGGATTCTAAACCGGACCGGCCACTTGAGAGAAGAGCAATTACCCCCTGGGCTATCCGATCATAGAACGAACCGTCAAAAGTTAAGAGATACTCCCAGTGCACACCTTTGAAGCGATCCAGCTTTTATTCGATGCTAATCGTTTCTTAAATGGAGGTGAATACCTTTTGGAGGCTTACGCCGCCATTGCCATTAAGTAAAAAACGACTTCGCAAAAGTCGTTTTTTACCTATTTACACATAGTAATTTACATAGTATTTTATGCGAACTACCTTTTTAATCCACGCGCCAGAGGAAACCGTGTGATTCGTATCGTCGAATTTCTTCTCGGGTTAAAGCGCGAGGCGACTGATTGAAAAAACTGGTTCGGATGTAATCAAACACAGACGTACACGAGAAGTCTTATTTCGATCCGCAGATAAGCCGCTCGGAAAGCCCTATGGTGCTGATTAAGCAAATCACGACCTTTTCGAACATTCCTGCTCCTTCCTGCTCCCCAAAAGGCTTGCCGATGAGTTTAAAATTTCTTAAACCATCTAGCTATCGAGTTCTCGCGAAACTTCACATCAACCAATAGTCGGGCACATTCAAACGAATATCCTCTATCGTGTGTTGCTGCGTTCTGTATAGTGCTAGCGTTGTCGACGCCTTTTATAATACATTGACCTATCGTTTCGCAACCCTCGAGCATCCCGGAAAGTCTTGGAAAACTTTCTGTTCAATGCGTGGTATATTTATGCGAAATGATGCCCATAAATATTCTCCAAATACAGTTGCCATTTGTAAGCTCGGAAATCCCAGTTAGTCCATTTGCAAGTTTATCATTTTATGCATATGTGATTTACTATTAATTTTAAATGTGTTATAATGTGCTAGAACAATAAACTTTAGTTGGAAATTATCGTGAATTTTGGTATATGTTTATATTAGTCGCATATTGTGATATACGTTTTGCAGAATATCTCCGTTCGTAGTGCAGTAACGCCTTTGATGCGCCGCACTAGTGAATCAATATTATTTTCCTGCTGGAGTCCTTTACTGATGACGGACAGGTATCATTGTTAGGAATTGTTTCGGTAAACCCTTATTGAGGTCCCAGCTGCAGGACTGGCTTGATTAATTGTATTATTCTGAATATTATCTTAAAATGTCCTGTATAATCTTCATTTTTAAAGTGTAGTAAGCATTTTCCGAGATTCGCAACGTAAATCGCAGTCGGAATTGAGCGCTTTACACCTTTTGCATCGCACGCAAGTTTTGCTAGTGAAATTTTCATTGCAGAATCGGCTTAAGTACTAAGTGGATTGCTGAACATTAACATTCTTCCCTGAACCGAATGGCTTAACTTTCGCAAGCAAACGCCTGCTCTTTCAGTTTGAAACTCTAATCCCTAATCGTGGAAGGCCTAAAGACAATGTTGATCGTTCAAACAGACCAATTAGTTTGCTACCCGTAGTATCCAAAACCATTGAAAAAATGCTTATACCTACATTAAGACCTATCCCATTGAATTACAATTTAATACTTGATCATCAATTCACTTTACGCAAGTAATAAGACACCATGGGGTAAATTCACAAAGTTGTAGATAGTATTACCACATATTTTGAAAAAAGAGGTTATTTAGATGATTTTTGAGGCTTTCACGGCCATTGTCATTAAGTAACAAACGACTTCCGGGATTGGACCGTGTCATGATTGAGATCAAAGAACGGTAACTCAACGTGTTAACCACGCCAGAGGCAACACTCTTTGCAAAGGGGAGGGACAGAAGAGCACGGTAACTCAACGTGTGAACCACGCCAGAGGCGAAACTCGACTGACTATCGGAAGAAGAAAAGCCAGAATTTATAGGCAAGCGCTGTCGCGATTTAGCAAATGCCGTCGCCGTTCAGTGGCGGAGGGCGGGGCTTAGGAATTAGCACTTTCCACATAGAAGGAAGGTGAAAGCCTTCGTCCCGATTGAGATTATTAGGGTGTTTCCAAATCTCAATGGTTTCGCGAATCTTTCTGTTAAAGAAGAATGGGGATTTGCAGATGATGGAAGTTTCATCAAAAAGGATCTTATGACCAGTATCGCGTTGGTGTTCGGCGATGGCCGATGATGAAACGAGACCTGACTTGAGACAGCGCTGGTGCTCAGAGATGCGAGTTTTCACTGAACGACCTGTTTCACCAATGTATACAGCATTACAAGAGCAAGGGACTCTATAAATACCTTTAGATGACATAGTGTTTAATTTATCCTTAGATGAAGGAAGAACCTGTGAGATTTTGCTCGGGGGTTTGAATACTGTTTTAATGTTTTGTTTTCGAAGAAACTTTCCTATGCGGTCCGTGACTTGGTGGATATAGGGGAGAAAGACTATTGCTGCAGGAAGATCGGGTTTTGGAGGTTTGGGTGGCCGTGGGTGAAGATGGCGATTGATGGCAGACTGCATATCCCGCCACTGAACCGCGACGGCATTTGCTGAATCGCGACGGCGCTTGCCTATAAATTCTCGCTTTTCTTCTTCCAATAGTCAGTAGAGTTTCGCCTCTGACGTGGTTCACACGTTGAGTTACCGTGCTCTTCTGTCCCTTTCCTTTGCAAAGAGTTTCGCCTCTGGCGTGGTTAACACGTTGAGTTACCGTGCTCTTTTGCTTTTTTCCTCCTGATGAAGCCCCTTACGAAAGTGGGCAAAACGTTTAGTTCTTCGATCTCAATCATGACACGGTCCAATCCCGGAAGTCGTTTGTTACTTAAAAGAGGTTATTGTTTGGGAGTGCTTAGAAATGGCTCTAAACCTGTTGATAAAATTTGGCACGGTAATTATCTTTTCAAAATCAAGAATAAATTATCTCAAGACTACTACCAACTTATCAAATTATACACTCCTCGACAAATTTCTAACAAATTTATTCCCTATCAACTGTGGTGCGAATCAAGGTATAATTTGAAGTATGTATTTAGAACCATGTAGTAATCCTAACTATGGCTGGGATTGGTCAAAACAAAGTAACCACCCTGTATAAACAGGCTGGCCATTTTATCGTGTAACAACTAGGTAGGCAACACGCTTATGATTTTCATAAATAACTAATTTTGTTTGTTTGTTTGATTGATATGGACGAGGTGTGTGAAATCACCCATTTTACAAATTTAGAAAATTACTTAAGAAGATAATCGGTGTCTATAAAAAATTATTATCTTGTTGAATGTGTTGCCTACCTAGTTGTTACGCAATAAAATGGACACCCTGTATATACAGTTTTATCAGTGCGAGTAACTGTCTCTTTTGCATTCCAAACCGGTACCAATTAAAATAATGTATCTCATTTTAATTGTCTGACATATTTATCTTGTTCTTACTTTAACAAGGTATAGCATATCAGTTCGTTTGCATTTCACAGGAGCAACAACTTTTGAGAATTCATCCTCATTGTTTGTTAACAAGACCCATAATATGAATTTAATCAGTAAGCACCGTTGAACGCAACGGTTACGGAATCATATTTTGGTATTGACAAACCGCTATCTGGCTTACTGCTGAAGGGTGTTATGATGATCAGTGATTTAATTTGTAGCCATTAATTTAGAACCCTCAACGGTTTAACAAAGTGTTCTATTAGAAGTAGCTCTGAAACAACTTACTTAGATTCACTGTAAGAAACTTGAAGATGGTTTTCGATTTTATGACTATATAATCGGTACTCCTCTGCTTTTCCTTTCCATTTGACTATGCTGACAACTGCCAACAATGTGTGGCGTGCAATTTTAAGTTAAACGGCAAAGTTTAAGTTAAAGCCCATTTTTTACTGGTTTCTCTAAGATCTATTTCGTTTATCAACAACCAAGGCGCTTCCTCCCTTGTATATAAATCTTTGAGATATCTTATCCTTGTTACACTTGAAAAGCGCCTCACTTCGATTGCGCATTTTTTCCTTCCCTCGTACGTTGTTTTGGCTATCCCCGCCCTAGCGCCGTTGTGGTATACCCTTTGAGGTCACCAAACGCGGTTGACGACCTTCAGCTCCCGCAAAAGAAATTATCGATACGTTGGTAGTCCATACTAGATCATACCGTTCATTGTTATGATCTGGCACGCAGATGTCCTGCACAGGTGCCAGCTTTGTTTTTTATTAACGCGCGCTTGGCTTCTTTTTCCTACGCTGGCGTCTCAAGAGCAGTTCGCACCTAATATTTCGTCGTTGCTATCTGCCTGGCTGATAGTGATTTGTAAAAACCTAATAGTGCCCTGTAGTTCACTTAAATAATCGCGTAGCTTTATGTGTTAGTTTAACGAAAACTGTTGGGATTTTTCCACCCATCGCACTTGACTGCCGATTCTTATCTGCGTGGGTATCGAGCTATTTGACTCGTGAGCTTAAGGGATGTGTTTGCTTATTCTCTTTCGTTCATCATTCTAATTAGAAATACGCGTTACGATTTATAGAGCCGACCCTGGATAGGTTGCAATACTAGTTTGGAGGCCGATTCCCTACTACTGCTGCTGAGGCTTTATTGTTAAGTGGAAACGTTTGCTGCTGTTTTGCATTTAATACCAGAGTAGGTCGAGCTCGATAGTTTTGCAACTGCTCTCCGAAATTGTTTTCCGAGGTAAAGGCCCTTGGTAGCTGTTTATTTACCGGTGGAGTTTCGCATTATGCTGGGAATATCAAAGCACGAACCTGTGTTGTCCAAAGTAACACTAAACTTGTGTGCATTGCTCTGTACGTAATCATAGCTTTGGCGGCTGAATCCACATCTCGTCCGAGTTTTTGTTAAATGTTTGCTTGTGCATTTACTGCACTACATTGTGGTGGTATTTTAAGGACGTCCTGCTATGTTTGGCTTACGGCGTCACCGTGCACTGGTAATCGCTCGTTAATTAACCTGCCAACCAATTACCAGGCGACCTGTTTGCTAAGTAAGCGTTTAAACTATGTTTATGTTTTACACAGCATTGCTTGTGTAACTTTTGTTCGGTGTAATTTCGTGCAACCGAGCACTAACGTTTAAAGTTTTTGTAATTAGCTTGTAATATGCCTGTACTTTAGTTTGTAGCAACTGAACTAACTATTTAAAACTTTCGCCTGTAGATTTACCTGTGACTTTAAAGTAGGAGAGTGCTTTCAATTAATTTATTGTGCCTAAATTACTGTTCCTAATATAATCCTATTCATATTAACGATGGTTGTATGTATGAACAACGAAAGTAATTTATATGACACACCTTTTTGATTCTGTTTCACATTGTAACGAATTTTGCTATGCAAATTTGAATGACTTTAGAAGTTCACGTAAGTTAATCAACTTATCGGTTGTATTCAAATACGCTTTGGCACCCCCTCGTAATTCAAACAACCCTTTGCTAATTTCAGAAAAGAACCGCACTCCATTTTCAGCTAGTCGGCCCTCCGATATGTTGTTTGGTACGAGTTGTTTATAATATTTGAGTCTGATTAGTTGGGGAGTTCAGTCTGAAATGTGTTTGCCGTTTATGACATCCTGCTGGTAAATTTTTTAAAACGTTGCTTATTAGAAGAAAAAGCTTCAGTTTTAATTTAGTGAGACTGAAAATAGCACCAGTAAAAACGAAACTATATACATGAACCCATCTGTAAATATTTAGAATATTTTGAACTTGTAACCGGTTCGTGCAAATAAACTCATTCAACGCAATTTGTTGATTCGTCAAATTTGGATAAACATTATCAGAAAAACAAAATTATGTACGTGTATGTAAGTACCTACTAGTCTTCAACGGCATTGGATATAACTATTAACGAAATACAAGATGCTTTTGGAAATTGTATTTCTAACTATTAAGCTCTCGCAAGGCAGAAATTGCTCGAGTTAGAAATAACTGAACGAGTAGAAATATTTTTTCAGGCAAATAAAACGCAAATTGCGGATTCTCCGATCAGTCTCTTTCCCGCACTCGTAAACCTTGCGCCTTCTATTACAAAAATAACATTCTCATATATCAATCAGTGGCCACAAAGCCTGTTGACGCCTCAATTTCCACCCCTGACCTTTCGCCACACTTGACCTGCATTCTCCAGGCATTTAGATCACTTATGTAAACATCGCTATAATAAGATCTAATTTCCACACGCATCATCAAATCACAGACTGGACCATTGTTTGCTCCTCCACCGAATGCTCCAGGCACGGCGACCGACATTTTTCCCTCTTGGGGCGCATCGAGGCGGGGAACGGGGATTTTTAATTACTGCTGCGCTTATTTAACGCCTCATCTGTTGCTTTCCTTCGCAGCTCCTCATTTAAGCATAATTATAAAGTTTGCGGTTGGAAATTTTATAAAAGTACGTTTTTTTGTTTCCAATTTTGTCATTAGCGTGATGAATTTGTTTTCTCCAAGTTTCCGACATCTGCCAGAAAGGCAGCGCTTTCAGGTCCACGTTTTTCTCGTTAGTCCAGAAGTTTGGAAAAACAAAGTTGGACTTTTTGCTCCTTTTATTTGTTCTGGCACTTTTTGACGTGGGTGTGGCAAATAAGGTAAAACTCGTGTCTTGAAAAATAATTATGTCAGATTGAGTATCCTAATTCTCGCATTAAAAATACATCATCCAATACTAAACATAAATGGATAACTTAAAATAGAGCAAATACTATTTATGTATTTAAGCGTCTCTCCCGTATGTGTCTTTTTCTTAAAAGACTAATTAATATATTGCAAACTTACCTTAAGTATTAGGAAATTGGATTTGTGAACAAGCTCGTGTAGTGTCAGCGGATAAGACTATTCACCTTCTGAAAAAAAAAGAAAATATGTGTTATTGGAAAAGCTAATTACAGAACATTCGTTGTATTTTTTCTATAATCCGAACACCGGAACTCTTGCTATATAATAAATGAACTTACGTTCAGTGCTCATATCTGTCTGGTTTGCAGAAAATCATTTACTGCCTCATAATGTGCATCTACTCAGAACTGGACTTGATGTTTTCAAGTAGTTGTTTTTTGTAATAAGATTACAATTTTTTAACATAAGTTGGGTTAGAAAGTTTTCTGCTACGGCATCAGCACTTAGAACCGAACGGTATATAATGCTAACAATCTCTGGATTCCATCAGGCTGTGACACAAAGAGAATTAAATTACTTCGTACATTAGATCTATGCCTACAGATTCAAAATGAACGAACTGGATTTTGACTAAATAAAATAGAGCAGGAGCATTATTTTTTTAACATCTTAGTTCATGAACCAGTTAGAGTGCCTTCTACAGCCACGATAAAAGGTATGTTAATATATTAATTAATTTCATTGATTTTCTCAAAATCTTGGTTTGAGAACAAGCAGGAGCGATTCCTAGAATATCAGCTTCTAAGTCGAATATTTTTTATTATTTACGCCTTATGTGAACTCAGTCCGCGGACACGCTGTATATGGCTTGGGTAGTCAATAATAACAATTTAAAATCAGGTTTCCAAGCAATTAAATTTACTACTGTTTTAAAGTAAATTTTGATACAATGTGATTACTTGGAATCTCTGCTTTTCACTATTCATTTTAAATGTAGTCTTTCACTAGTACTATTATTAGCACTTCACTATTATTGGCTACCTTATCATGCTCTTTTGCATTCTATTTTTCCTTGCACTACTTCTAAACCCTCAGCTGTCTTGCCAATTGCTGGCTTCATATACTTTAACTTTTAACGCTTTAAATAATTTTTGTAACGCCACAAAACATCTCTGTATCATGTTAAATTCACCTTACTGTATTAACGTTACCAAATCAAATCTGTCATTCACTTAAGTTAAGGTTCGTTTGCCATTAGGAACATCAATTATGAATAAAACGTTAAACGTAACCCCTTCGATATTGTTTAATCTAATTCCAACCTCTATCCATCCAATTATAGTTAGTGCTACTCATATTATTTACATTTATTAGTGTAAAATACTGACTTTCCCTTGCAATAAACAAAATTTCAATTCTGTGCTTATTTGAATTATTATTTCATTCTTATGCCTTAGTTAGGCAACCTGAGTTGCTATAGGCATTAAACCATTGCAATACACATTTTCAGGCTAGAATATACAACTCAGGGCCGCCTAACAAACAATCACTTTCTAAGTCTTCACCATACCGATTTCTATGTCTAACTACCTACCCTATCAAAGTAAGGTCTCACCCATGTCCCACTAAAGCTAGTTGTCTGCACTTTCCATATTTATTGAAGGTAGTAAGTAGCGTTTTGCAGGTAACATCACATGGTATAAAACTCCAAAGTGCTGAATCCATTAGCACGGGTGCCACCACCGCTTGGTAAGGGCAGAAGTATCGTATACATGATTTATAAGCTCCGGAGGAAAAAATAGAGAAACCTATATAACCAACCATCTTAACAGAAAATAATTAAAAGGAATCCCGATCAATTTAACACTTAACTTGAAATAAATAGATCAATTATTTCAAACACACTAAATTGACCCAAAACACACTAGAATAACACAAGGTTATAAAAATGCTTAGATGAAGACTAACAACGACAAATAAGAGTACTGCGAAGGTACGAGACAGAAGAGGTGGCTTTGTAAAGAGTAGGAAAAACATTGTGAGAGAGGTGGAAGACTTTTAGAAAGACCTCTAAGTGGCTAAAGTAGAGGGTAAGATAGCATAACAAAGACTAAAGAAGGAAGTTAAAAATGTAAGTTTTGAAAAGACATCTCCAATCGACACAGATGAAATACGAAAAGCAATGAATCAAATGAAGAACGGAAATTCGGCTATAAATAAGAGCAACCCCTCTAGTAAGCGAAATGAAGAACCTTTTCAGTAAATTGCTGGAGACATTAGACAAGACTGAGTCAAAGCAGTCCTAGTACTAACTCGCAAGAAAGGCGATACTGAAGGCGTAAAAAACTAAAGGACGATTAGGCTACTATCTCAAATCTATAACTTTTTCTCCAGAATCATAACTAACTTACCAGCCAAAAGAGCAGACAGAGTTTCCACTATCAAACACCTACAGTCAATGATCCTAGAATGGAATACTACTGTAAAAAGCAACATAATTGAATATACAGTTATGGAAACATGCATAAGCTCTCAAAAAATGCCAGAATTAACTACCATTGGATCAGAGTAGGTCGAGAATGGGTTAAAGCATATTGCTACTTTAAGAAGGAACTGAAAGAGAAGCTATTGGAGACGCAAATTACTATTATGGGAACC
This sequence comes from Agriotes lineatus, assembly GCA_940337035.1. NCBI lineage: Eukaryota > Metazoa > Arthropoda > Insecta > Coleoptera > Elateridae > Agriotes > Agriotes lineatus. The sequence continues at coordinate 59,545,412 of OW679201.1, read as the reverse complement.
ATAAAACAATAGTCAAAGCATCAGAAAACCACAGAAAAAACTAGAAGGAATGAAAGCACTAAACCGAGATACCTGGACAACTCTGACGTAAGCTAGAAAAAAAAAGAAGTTATCAGACCTAAATAAAGTCATATTTTCAGACTGCAATGAAAAAGTATTGTTTTCTACTACATACGTGACCGACTCTTGGAAATAGTCAACCATCATCAAACATAATCTGAACTTATCATATATCTTGTCAACGACGGATAAGGATGAGCATCAGCCGACCGCATAAAGCGAGAAAACGGTAATAGCAATAATAATAATAATAATCATCATCATAATGCTATTACCCGATATCGAATATAAGTACCGCTTAAATGGTAATATAAATGGAATTTGAAGAATGAAAAAAATATTAACTTTATGCAGATTCTTTACACAGCAATTGTTCAAAATTGTATATCAAATATGAAAAAATCATAAAATAGCTCTACGGTTTCAAACCAAAGTGGGGGCACGCGAATTAAACAACATATTATGCATACCGATATAAAAGATGAAGCTTGTTTAATTTTAACAATTACATCGAAGTAAATACAATTAGTAAATCGTTTATTAATCAATTAAAAAAATTACTGCGCCCTATTTCAACGCTTCTTCAATTATAAACATATTTAGATTGTTTTAGTATGAAATGTTTTTCAAATTTATTATGAGCGAAAAAACATTTTCTACTCAGTTGTTGCAGAACAAATAGTTCTATTTTCAATTTTTGTCAATAAATTATTGAATTCAGACTGCTTCAATACTTTCCCCTTCGGAGAAATTGAGAGGCACCGAGACTGGGAAAACGTGTTTGCCATATGCACGTGTTGAAGGCTCCTCGTCCGCTCACAAACGTGAAGACGTATAAAGTTCAGTTGCTAATTTAAGCATGTTTTAACAAGCATTCTATGCCAGATCCCGGACTAAATAAGACGCATTGACAATGTTACTGCAACTTCCCTTAGTCCTATTTAAACACTTGCTTTAAATCATAAAGATCATCCCTGTTTGACTATTAGTATAGAGTTCAGAACTGCAGAATCAGCACTGTAAAAGTGTACTAACTATATATGCCTTTAGTTATATACTTCTATAACATTTTTACTTGTAATTCTACACATAAAACTCACTTTAACTTTTATATGCTAAATCGTTTCGTAATGTTTCATTTTACAACATAGCAACCATTACATCATGGCAACGGTTTTTAATATCAAAATTATTTATTTTTAATCGTTATTATTAAATATACAATTACTTACGTTTCGCACTTAATTAACCATCAACTGGAGCTGCTAGTTGTGAATGAAAAAAGTCAGTTATTGCAACAATGTACAAATGAATCATATCCATTTCAAATTAATCAAATACTAGCAACCAGTGAGACAAATGTCTCATTTAATAACTTTTTTCTCTATCTCTTACTGTTTGGCTGTTGAAACAGCGTCCCGGAAGGTCGGAAATCAAGTGATTTCTCGAAAACCGGAAGTGTCACGTGACTGAAATTCGGTTCCTGACCTGACATGACCATTCCAAACATGTAACTTTAATAACTTTTTCTCTATCTCTTACGGTTTGGCTGCTGAAACAGCGTCCCGGACAGACAAAACAGCGTCCCGGACAGACAAGTCTATTAGATAAAGGATTCTTTGACGTAAACCAAATACTATAGGGGAAAAATCGTATGCCAACCTATATCAGTATATCTTATTTGATCTTATCCTTTCCACTTCCCTAGCCACTCACCAACCCTCATATGGCCAACGTGGCCAGTTATAGCCCAATACCCCTTAGATAAAAGCAGCGGTATCCGAAAATTATCTCCAGGTGGGTCGAACGAGTCGTCCGAAATATGATACAGCAAAGTAAGTCTTCCCTAAAGAATATGGAAGGAGGGAGAAAGAGTGCAAGAGGCTGCTACTATCTAAAATTAGAAAAAAAGATAACATATTAACCCCAGCAGCAACTTACAACTGCCGATCACTGCTACATGACTAGCAACTTTACGATTTGGAGAACGAAATCATGAAGATCAAATTTCATATGATAAGTGTTTCCGAAATTCGAACAATTCGAATAGAACCATCCAATCACGACATGCTTACAGTAATACAGATATACGCCCCTACATCTACCTATCAAGACAAAGATGTAGAACTTCTACAAGAAGACATAATTAAGGTACGAAATGAAAGTAAATGCAAATAAGATATTGTCACGGGAAATTTTAATGCTGTAATTGGACAACAAGACGAAAAGAAAGTATATCTAGGAAAATATGGACGCGAATAAAGAAATCAAAGAGGAAACATGCTATTAAACTACCTAGAAAGACTATATGCAATAAACACCTTTTAGGGAAAGATGAAACACGGAAGGTCGACTTGGATAAAGTCAGATGGCAAAACAAAAAATTAAATTGACTATACATTGTCATCTTTCACAAGTCTTACCCCTTAACTTCACTGTCCTAAATACGTACCACAGAGGCAGTGATCATCAAATTGTCCGAAAAAAGTCATTGTAACAACTAAGAAAAGCAAATATAGACAAATTTACAGTAAAATAATAAACACCGAAATTCTTAAAGAAAAAGTCAAGCGAATAAAGAAACACTAAAAATTTTAGTCAATCGGCTGAAACATCAGTAAGGCTACAAAACAGTTAAACATTGCTTTAAAAGAAGCGGCCCTGAGAGTGGCAAAACAGAAACCTGAAAAAAATTAATAAAATATTAGAAGAAACAAAAAATTATATAAAAGAAAGAAGAGACCTATAACGACAAGAAAAATATGGCACAAAAAAATACAGAAAAGCCAGGAAAAAGTAAGCAAATTATTAGAAAGGGCTTAGACAAATACTACAATGGCATGGCAGAGAGCATCATAGAACTAAACAAAAATCTAAGCTGTAAACAAAACAGGCATGAAAGTGTAATACTTAAGGATAAAGATGGAAATAGAGAAGGTGATAGAGACAAAATACTAAATATTGCCAAAGGAAGAATATATGAGAACTATATAAAAACAAAAGTACATAGCCTGATGAACAAAGCAAAAATATTAACGGAGCATCAAAAGAAACATAGATAGACCAATAGCAGAAAAGAAGGAAACGTAGAACAGTTTTGGAAGTAGTTTAAAGGAATACTGGCGAATGTAGCTAGAGAGGTATATGGCAAAAGCAGAACGAGCAAGAACTGCATGGTAGTCACAAGAAACTAAAGATCAGATAGCAAATAAGAAGAAGCTTTGGAAGAAATACTTGTGCACCCATGTACAAAAATACTTAGATTTTTACAAAATGCAGAGGAACATTAAGTGTTACATGTCAAACATAAAGCACGATACATTTTTGAGAAGAAATTAGAAGAAAAACTATAGAGATACCCGAAAGATGTTTTACAAAGCCTTGAATAACATAGGACAAGAGAAGAGGTCCCCATTAAGATAACTTACAGATGAAAAAGGAAATATACTAACAGAAGTAAGTGATATCATGGCAAGATGGCCACTACATTTCATGTAACACTAATAGAAAAGAAAGCCATGGTGAGGAACAGGTAAAGGGAAGGCGAGAAATGCAAACCGAGTCACCATTCATAACTGAAAAAGAACTACAAGGAAAAATTAAAAAGATGAAATAGAAAAAAGTTGTGGTTACGACAAAATCTACCCTAAAATGATCAAGATTATGAGAAAGAAAAAGAAAATATGCTGCTCAAAATCAAGGCTGGTAAATGGCGGTAGTTTCTAAAATTTACTAGAAAGAATACAGCAAAAAGTGCGAGATTTACAAAGGGATATCATTGTTCTGTGTACCAAGAAAATGTATTAAAATATAGTAGAGAATGAGCTGAGGAAACATGGTGGAACCCACACTCGAGAACTCGCAATGCCGATTTAGCGAAACGAGGTGTGAATGATCTAATATTCATAGTTAAACAGATGACAAAGAGGGCCATAAATCATCCAAAGATACGCTACTGCTTCATGGATCTAAAGGAAACTTCTGCCCGAATAAAAAGAGACGAAATATGGACGGTAATCTAAAAAAGGAAAATAAACAAAGGGCTTATGAGAGGTATTGAGAGTATATACGGAACGTGCAGAAGTTGCATACTGACAGTATATACGAGGCGAAACCGTTCCAGACAGGACTAGGAGTTAGACAAGAAGGAACGATCAATCCACTCATTTCTATACTGGTACTACACGGTGTGATTAAAGAAATCAGGAATAAAGGACGAAAATACTAGATGGGATTTTTAGAACGGACTCGACCTTCGTATCTATAATGGCATACGCAGATGACATGTTGATAGAGATCAAGAATAAAGAAGACCTACAATATAGGAGAAGAAATATGGAGATCAACATAGAAAAAACGAATAAAATGATAATCGCAAGACAGCAGGAGTAAGTATAATTACGACAGATCCAACTGGAAGAGGTGGGAAGCTTAAAATACCTAGGAACAACTATCAGCTCAGAAGAGACAGTGGAAGAGAATTTCAATAACAGAATGAAGGCTGCAAGCAGAATGTACTATGCAATATACAAAGCAGTGAATGTACCATCCCTCATATATAGTAGTAAGTCTTGGGCACAAAGTGAAAGGCAGGACAAACCTATATAAACTGTGAAAATAAAATGTCTATTTAAAAAAAACAGGTAAGTCACCAGAGCGGAAAGTTCGAGGAATGAGAAAATAATGCAAGAGCTTGGAGCTAAGTCAGTGCGCCAATTGATGGTAGAAAATAAACTGGATGGTTTGGAGACCTAACAAGAACGGGGGGCAGCAACTTTAACGAAACAATACGTTAATCCAAACTGAATTCGAATTCACGAAGGGCCAGACGTAGACCCGGAGTCGAATGAAACAACACAGTAGGAAGAATTTTGCAAGAAAGCAGTGGAGATGGCCAAAGATAGAAAAAATTGAAGACACTTCTTCGCAGTACAGTCAGCAATGAACACACCTCGACACCAGTAATGGTATAAGAGGAAACGGTTTAAGTAACTAAGTAAGTAAAGAGTTTAAAACTACGCCACCAATACCAATGCTCAAAAACGTCGAATAGGTGCAACATTCCAACATTAAATTCATTAAACCCCAAGCGTCAGTGGTTACGTGATAATCTACGATTTTTGATGTCGCCGAAGTTTGTAAAGAAAAAAGAGAATTTGAATTGAAGTTTTAATCCTGTTCTGGTGTTTTATATAAGTGTTATAAGGGGAGTTATTATCTGACATGAACTATAAACTAGGCACACTATTAGTAAGACGTAATAACTATTTCATAAATGAATGTAAGTACAAATTACTTCCTGCAGATTTTCTACATTTTATTAAGATTTAAGGCCACTGAATATAATGATAATTGACAACTGGCATCTTTGCCATAATGAGCTGTCGATAGAAACATGCAAATTGAAACATTATCCCCCTTTATCTTACACATAAGATATACAAATAGCTGGTAAAAAATATTTTCAAGTCTCAATATATCGTTAGAAATGATTCGTCAGCTAAATCTCTCAAAACAAAATAAACTTTATGACTACTTAGATATAGTTGCCCACCGGCTAGCCAGCAAGATGGATTGCGGTTCTTTAAGTACTAACAAATGATGAAAAGCTGAAAGGGCGCCAACGAATCTTTACCAGTTAACGACAAGTGTATCCAGGCATTCAAGAGAATTTGTAAACTCAAGCAGCACATACTTTCCTGACTAAAAAGCTCAAATTACGCACAGATAGCAGTAACAAATAATAACACCAAAATGCTAATATCACAATATAAAGGTTTATAATTCGGTAAAATACAGTATCTTGTATAATTTCACCTAAAAGAAAGGAAGACAAAACCAGATCTTAGCTTTCTTTGAGCCCCTTCTTCACGCTATGTGATGATCCAGGCAAGCGAGGCTCACACCTCCGAAGTTTGGAATTCAAGTGATAACAGTTCGAACCAGGCAAATGGCGACGGTTTGGTCGCGGGGATGGCATTTCACGGCCAATGCTAAACCTACGAGTTTCAAGAGCCCCGGACTGATTACTAAAAAAACGAGAATGCAAAATAAATTCATGGATGTTTTCAATAAGAATCCGCGAAAATAGTTTCAAAAGGACTTACCCCCAAACAGGCAAAGCGCATATAAAATCCGCCCACTAAGCGCGAGAAACAAATCCTCCACAGAACTACCCTGTTACCACAATCCGCAACATCTGCGAAAGCCGCGAACCAAAACAACCATATTCTGTAAGCCCGTAAAGCCGCAGGGCAATTTCATAGCCGCTACAAACAAGTCACCATCACGGCGTTCCAGGAAAAAGAGACGCGTTCAAACAAAAGCCAACATTTGAGTTCCCTGGCTGCGCAGATAAGAATCAAGAAAGGTTGTGAGTGCGCGAACATACGAAAACCTGCACCACAGACATTTAAAATATAGACGGCATACCGATTTGTAAAGATAGTAGAAGAGCCATCTAAACGTAGAGATAGTTAGTAAAACACATTTTGCATTCAGCAATCGTTCATTGAAATTGTTCTCTAGCGAAAAAGTTAACGCCTGATAATTTTCACAATGGCGATAACTAATATGAAGTTATCACTTCAATGTGTGTTATAATAACTTGAAGAGTTTAAATAAAGTTATGCAAAAAATACTTCATTCCCTTTATGTATATCATATTCATCTCTGTTCAGCGAAAACAACTAGCTAAGCCAGTCCCCACAAATGTATGCGTGAACAAAACCAGTCACACAAGTTTCAAACAAACAAAACAGCTTGATCCAGATACACGCTTGCTTGTGGTGCTGGTTTTAGAAATAGAACCAATAGAATAATTCCGCACGCCTTTGTACTGATGGCTTAACCATTTCTGTTGGGTGAATAATGTATAAAAGCACCACTTTCATAATTTAACATACCAAACCTTCATATTTCTTACTAAAAAGCTATATTACTACTGAATATTTTGTAAAAACATTGTGTTTTCTGATGGGGCTACGTTATGTAATTAAACTATTAATCCATTAAAAATTAGACATTCTCATTGCGCAAAAAATCTCCTTAAATGAAATGGTTGGGCTAAAATGTGAAGAACAGAATTTCTAAACTTCTGTTAGGGAAACAATAAAGGAGGAAAGCTTTTTATATTTTTTATGTTTTGAGCTTTACTTTTGGCTGTTCTATACTTACAGCAAGATAGTGATAAGTATCTTAACGAAGTTTTTCTGTGTAGATGGAGTGGTAGACCAGAAGAGAATCGCTTTTCTGTTCTTCAGATTTGACACCATGTAGCTATTTCTATGGGGTTCCTTAAAGAGCAAAGTCTACGTTAACAGACCACAGCATTGAACATTTTTAAAAGAGAGCATACGCAATCAGTCTTCGTGACAAACTTAACTTGCGCCACAAAATTTTCGTAGGTCAAACTCAGTTCTGTCCGCTCTAGCAGTGAAGGTTTGCAATGACATTTACCGCCACCATTTCTCCCCACGCAAGCTGGGATGGTGCATCAGTAGTTAAGCTATGGCCTCGAAGGCAGACTGACGCTCTTAGAACAACAGTTTTACATGCCGATGCGAGATTTCGGACTACGCTGTGGTGACGTTCGCAGAGATAGAGGTTGATACAGGTGTGGCATTTGCAGGCATAACATTACCGTCCGTAAAGCAGTCGATATATTCGGATTTACCGGTTTTGCTCCGCATATAAACCTTGAGGGTTTCGTGTTTTCTTACAGTACCGTCCCTCAATGATATATATTATATTGTTTCAAAATATTACACGACTGCGAGGTTACTCCATGGAAGCTAACTACATTCCACTCCGCAGGCTCATTACCGTTGCATCTTACGCTAAGCCTTGGCGACGATGCCGCTTTGTTGACTGTTCCACACACATGGTGAAAACTGCGAGACAATGCATTTCAGCTAAATTAAACAAATACATTGCAGGTACCTCAACTGGTAAGCTAGCTGGAGACTCTTAACAAATATCAATTTGCACATTTAATCCAATAAATTATTTAAAATATTTACTCGCTGTATACTTTGTCATGTAACTTAATAAAATATTTAACTTGGGTTACCATTGAAATATAATATTTTTTTAAGTTGTGGCGTACGCCACAGTACAGGTATAAGTACGCCAAAATGTAGAAAACCAAATTGTGATCGGGCGATCGACTATTTTCCATTTTATATTAGAGATAAATAGAATATGCAGTACAGAATAAAAATAAAATTACTATCAGAACTATGGTAAATATTTTATGTAAAGAACAGAATATAGCGTTATTAAATAATGACTATTTAATGCATATTTAAAAATGGCAAACTCCAATTATCTGTTAATTACTTAAGCGGGCAACAACGTCTGTCAAAAGAAAACAAACAATAAATTTACAACATGTTAATTTTCCACAATGACTGTGTTTACAACTTTATTTAATCTGACAAGAGATAATGATAACCTTGGCTACATAAACGGTGGTAAATGGAATTGGGTGTTTCATTACTGCATATACGTCCCAAGCGTATGTAAACATTTAATATCGTAATCCAATTTAATAATTAAAGGACGCATTGTAACAGTAGCATGAAAACATTACAGTCGACAAAGAGACGAAAGAACTATCACCGAGCAAACTCACGTTTTATGCTCCTGATCGTTAAAAATCGCATTTAACTTAAAAGGTTTGCTTCCGCCGGCGAGAACGTGCGATTTAATACATTGGAAATGGAAATGACAACACTAAACGAAGCCCTTTGAGGGAGCAGTCGTCTGAGGACCAATAATGTGCCTTGGAGAGTATAAAATAGAATTTTTTTTAGGGCGGAAGCGTGCTCTGCTTGAAAAGGAACCCAAACCAGATTGTTGAACAGGAATCTTGATTCATGAAAATTATCGAAGCTTTTTGATTACCAGCGAACGTTGAACAAAATCTGGGAATTGCACTATATTAAGGTAACACATTTTATAAAAATGTTTATTTATTGTTCTTTAGCTTTATTATTAGCTTTATAAATAAGTCGATTTATAATATAATCCGAAATTGACATACTTACGATACTTAATTATACAAGGTAAGCTAATGGCTGAATTTAAGGGTTTTTGAAAATATCGACTGTATCTGCATTTCAATTTTTTCTTAAGGCATCGTTTCCGTGCGTATGTTGAGAATCATTGTAGACTAGCTGAAACCCGCGGCATATGCCGCATTTAAAATATACGACGAATCTAATAACTTTTGTTGCACTAAAGAAAGTTTTAAAAGCACGTTACAGATGGAAATATTTGGATAGCCTCCAGGCCACTTTCTTCCTACATATTGGACACCCGATACTGCTGAATTGAATAGTGTCTTCTTTTTACTTTCTTTTACGATAAAGGAAGTATTGGATTCACCCCAAAAATTCGAAATTGAGTTTTCAACAGATCTTCACGTTTTAGGGTCCCCTGATCCCAAAAAACATATTTTTTTTCATTGGTCTGTGTGTCTGTCTGTCTGTGAACAGAATATCTCAAAAACGAAAAGAGGTATGGCGTTGAAACTTCATATATAAGTTTTGTGTACTATGTAGATGAGACAGCAAGCTTTTGAAGAAAATAGCATAACCGGAAGTAGGTGTTTACTCTTGTGATTTTTCAGTTTTTTTCGATTTTTTCAAAAACGGCTCTAACGATTTTTTTCAAACTTTACATTTTTATTACATTTTTAATGTGCATTGACGTGAAATAGGTGATTTTCCAGTTGAAAACTTCTAAAGTGGGTTTCTTTTGTTTTTTTTTTTATTTTTTTTATTAACTCCTATTTTAAATGGAACACCCAGTATATTATTACATTTTTGAATTCTGCTTAAGATTTTAGAGAAAATTTGTCTCTTCAACTAACGCTCTATTTTGTACCGTTTTTGTAGAATTCGTAATTTTTGAAAATTTTTGACAAATGCTTAAAAATTAAAAATTAAATTTTTGACTAATTATATGATCACTGTAAAAGGAAGTTGTGTGAGTGTATCACACCAGATTTTTTCTGTTCAGTATTAAATGCCTAGAGGAATAATAAACCGTTGGTATAGAATGAAATGTCCCTAAGACAGAAAGAGAACTGAATGTCAGCGCCTCTAGTGGCCGGGAAGTTCATTTTGGCGGGAAATTGAAAATACATTTCTGGTAATATTTTACTATACTGTTTATTGAAATTTGATATTTGATAACCTAGCATGAGACAATCAGTGATAATCATAGAAATCCATAAATCATCGTATTGGTCCATGCTGGTTTATCAAGATCGTTTTCACATGGCAGCTTTGGTTTTCACTTCCTTGGGTACTGATATTAACAATTTGTGACCAAGGTATAATTACTCGACGCTATTCTTGGGCTAACAGTCAACAAAAGAAAAAAAACGACATAATATAATAGTTGATTTATTGTCCAACAAAAAAATCTCCATTTATAGGACACTTAACAACTACAAAAATAATTACATAATTTGGTGCACAAATAATAGGTATAAATATATAAATTTAGGCATAACAAGTTTGGCTCCAATGAGGAAGTCATCGCAGCTACGGAGGCGTTTTTGGAGGGACAACCGTCCCACTTCTATTTGGAGGGGTTAAGAAAACTGGAGAAGCGTTGTGCTAAATGTGTTAGCTTGAGGGGGGAGTACGTTGAATAAAATGTTTCATATTTCGCTAGCACGTTTCTTTCTATTTAAAGCCTGGAACTTTTCAGCACATCCTCGTACTAGATAAGCTGCCTTAAAGCAGCATATTTTATCGTAGGTAAACTAAGGTCAAGAGTTTCCCAACATTTTGAGGTAAGCTGTATTTTGTCTCAAACTGTTGCAAATTTACCTGTTTGTAATATTGGTGTTTGAGGACGAGGTGTTATACTCTCTGCCTCAGTGTTCAATACTGCACCTGGTGTAATACAAGCAAACTCCATAGTTTCCCCAGGATGCTCTAATCGAAGTACTGCCGTAGGCCTTGCCCCTAGCTGGGGCTCAAGAATTTCACCCTGCGGGATGCTATGTGAATATTCTCGTTCGATCTGGGGCATAACTGCTAGGAAAAAATAGCATGCCACATTCAGCTACTTAAAAAAATAACCTTAACTCACCTGGCATACTGGTTGAAAAATCTGCAGTAAGATGTTGTGCCACTTCTATCAGGGATGAACTTTGTTGCTCTGCAACTACCCCAAAAAACTACCTACATGCGTTATGTATACACCTACCTAACTGGCAAAAATAGTTTTGGTAACGCTGTTCTTTTTACAACATTATTTGGGCCAAAATCTTCTTTGACAAAATGTTTGTCGCATACCCGAAAGTTATCGTAAACATAGTTTTTATTGAGGGTAAAAAGCTTTCTGTTACCAATTGCATGCAACCACTTGGAGTATAATTCAGGGTTTTTTTCAGGATGTATAAATCGATGTCGACCGTGGTTCCTCTCAGAGATGCAGTTTGGCACGCAGCAGTTAATTTTAACCATTTTAAATTGGTTAAGAACCTGGAGAAATAATAAACCAAGTCTTATTTCTCTAGGGGTAAGAATAATGACTGACAGGAGAGCGATGTCCGGTAAATAATATAGATCACTGCAAGGCAAACTCTACAAGTGGCGCCATCTGATCGGCCGGGAAGTGCGGCTCTTTGAGCAACCATGACTGTCCTCACTTTTACCCATACTGTTTTCATTCTATACCAACGGTTTATTATTTCTCTAGGATTAAATGCTAATTATTGTTACAATGCTATAAATCCAGTTAGTGGAAATGTCACTGGGACAGTTTCTAAAAACTAAATTCCTGGAATTTGCTGATCTCTAAAAGCACTATATTTAGACAAACCTACAATTTTTTGAAAATAGGGACAATTAAGTACTTATCTGCTTTTGGAATATCCCAAATATAAAGGAAATATTATGTTTTATTGTTATGATGGATAATTTGTATACGTATTTAAGTGTCTAATTCCTATTCCAAAAACTCAGGTAATCAACCCCACTTGTAAAACAACCTGATATCAGCAACATTATTGCTTAAAGTTCTTGGTGTTCAGTCGCTTTTGTAATTTTGTCTTGGTATATTGTTTATTTGGCTTGGTGTCTTGTTCTTATAAGTGGTGTGTGAATCAACATTAGGGCGACCACCCGTCCCGATTTACCCGGGACAGTCCCGTGTTTGATGACCAATGTTCCGGTCCCGAGTTGGTATCGCCCGGGACATAACATTTCCCGATAGAGGGTAAATTTATTTCCCCCCTTTATTTCATGTATTACGACTTCATTTCGTCAGCAAAAGCAATTGCTGACAAAATTTTTTAGCTCTTTGAAAAAGCACAATCTTCCAAGTAATAGAATATCAGCATTGTCTGCAGATAATGCAGCCGTAAATTTTGGAAAACAGAACTCCGTCTTTAAAATACTATCACTCGAAAATGATAAACTCTTAGCTGCACATTGTCCAAGATTTTAAGATTTTTACTTCCTCTTACGAAAGGAAGTATTGGGTTCACCCCAAAAATTCTAAATTGAGTTTTCCACAGATTTAAAGTCCCCTGAACCCAAAATACATATTTTTGTTCATTGGTCTGTCATTCTGTCTGTGTATGTGTGTCTGTCTGTCTGTGAACAGAATATCTCAAAAACGAAAAGAGGTATGGCGTTGAAACTTCATAAATAAGTTTTGTGTACTATCTAGATGCGACAGCAAGCTTTTGAAGAAAATTTTTCAAAAACAACTCTTAAAACGATTTTTTTTCAAACTTTACATGTTTATTACATTTTTAATTTATATTGATGAAAGATAGGTGATTTTCCAGTTGAATACCTCCAACGATTTTTTTTAAACTTTACATATTTACTACATTTTTAATGTGTATTGATGTGAAATAGGTGATTTTCCAGTTGAATACTTCTAAAGTGGGTTTCTTTTGTTTTTTTTGCTATTTTTTTTTATTAACTCCCATTTTAAATAAAACACCCGGTATATTATTACATTTTTGAATTCACCTTAAAATTCTAGAGAAAATTTGTCTCTTCAACTAACGCTCTATTTTGTACCGTTTTTGTAGTATTTGTAATTTTTGACAAATGGCTAAAAATTAAAAATGAAATTTTTGACTAATTATAAGAACACTGTAAAAGGAAGTTGTGTGAGTGTATCACACCAGATTTTTATGCTTGGAGTTGCGTCGCGTGGTATTGTTTTGTTTGTTGATTTAGCGTTTTTAAAGTTATTTTAACAGTTTTAAGTGTAGTTAATAGTGGTTAGTAGTGTTAGAAATATTATATAGTGACATTATTGTTTAAGAACTAAGGTGTTGTTATTGAAGAAAGAGATTATTAGTGGGTAGGTATTCTCCAGCATACATGGCCAACTTCTATTTTAAATAAACGCAATTTTTTGAAAGGGGAAGAAAATGGAGGTGAGCAATTATTATTTAACCCTCGAGGAAGCACACCGAGATAGATACATGTCGAAAATGTCAACAATTGAAGTTGATCCTTACTTAATCGCATTAGAAGATTGCTCGACCGAGATTGAAAGTTTCCCGAAAGTTTTTTATCCGGATTTATTTAATTATTTAGTGTACGCCAAAAGTGCGTATACATGTGAACAAATGAAAGCCTACAAAAGTCTCGAGGCATATAATCAGGCAGCTTGTGGCTGGGTAAAGATTTGCGTGAAAACCTTTGGGTGTTGCGTGCTTGTATTAGGAAACGTAAGAATTTAATATATTATAATGATAATTATGTACTTAACTATATTGTTTGTTGTAGGTGTTGCACTCTCAACGTCTAAGAGAGAAGTTGCTATTGCCGTGGATAATTGCGAAGAAGGACGGTGAAATTGTGTCTGCCCATTGCGACTGAGTTGCTGGGCTTGGTCAAAGCTGTACACATGTGGCAGCAGTGCTATTTTGTCTAGAGGAAGCTGTGAGGAAGTTGGAGCAAGTTAGTTGCACGGGTAAAACGGCATATTGGATGCCCCCAACAAATAAGCCTGCCGATCCAAGTCGTGGGGTGGACTTGGACTTTGCAACTGCAAAAAAGAAGAAAGTTGGGCACGATCAACCTCTGCGATGTAGAGACAAGGAGAGAACAGTTGTACCCTCAATGACTGAAGATGAGAAATTCGATTTACTTCGAAATTTGGCAAACACTTCTCAAGGTTCGGTACTGCATACCGTCACGAAGCCCTTTTCTGAGCGGATTTATGCTGAAATTGAATACAAGAAAAAATTTACGATTATGGTACATTATAAGGAGTAGCACGAGAACAAAACATTACGTGAACTGCAAGAAATAGGTAATTATAGTTAAATACATTTTTTGTCTGTAATTTAATTAAATTTAATGAGAATAACATTTACCTAATGTAACAATTTTCAGGTTTGTCCGCAGATCTGTCGGTACCCAACCTAGACTGCAGAAATATTGAAAAGGAAACACGACTGCAGTCCAAATCAAGAGCTTGGTTTTTGTATCGAGCTGGAAGAGTGACAGCTTCTAAATTTAAAAGCTGTTGCAGGACCTCCGTGGATAAGCCATCCATGTCAGTAATCAAGTCCATCTGCTATCCCTCTCAATATAAATTAAAGGTGAAGGCCCTAGAGTATGGATGCGAACATGAGGTGCAAGCCGTTGCTGATTTTACTAAAAAAATGCAGGAGACGCATGAAAATTTTGGAGCGGACAGGATGGGTTTGTTCATAAATTCCAATTACCCATATTTTGGTGTATCTCCAGATGCAGTTGTACAATGCGATTGTTGTGGTATGGGTCTTCTCAAGGTGAAATGCCTATATTGTGCAAGACATAGTGGTGTAATTGAATTGATGGAAGAGAAAAAGAATTTTTTTTTTGAAGTTTAAGGATGGTGAAGTGACAGTTTCAGAAGACCATGCCTATTATTATCAGGTGCAAATGCAACTTGCTCTTACAAAAGTAGACTATTGCTATTTACTTGCGTGGAGTAAGGAAAACTGTACTTTCACCAAAATCCAATTCAACAGCGTATTTTGGGAACGTGAAAGCGAAAAAGCAAAAAATCTGTTTTTTAAAGTACTTTTTCCTGAGGTACTGGGAAAGTATTTTACAAAAGCGGAAACAAAAGCAGACGAAGCAGAAGTAGAAAAGCAGGACAATGACTGGGAAGATGCAAGATGGCCTGTAGAGTTATATGATGAAGTTGTTCTAACAACATCAGAGGACGAAACAAATGGTGCTGCAGAATTGCTACAAGCCGATCCAAATAAAGTTTTGTATTGTGTGTGTCGGCAAGAAGACGATGAGAAAACGCCAATGATAGGGTGCGACTCCGGGTTCTGCAAAATCGAATGGTACCATTTGAGTTGCCTAGGTTTAAAAACAACACCTGATAATAATCCGTGGATTTGCAAGTTTTGCAAATAAACATTTATAACTCTTTCTGTAGGTTTAACATACAGATTTTATGAAATGTAATGCTTTTTTGTGAGCTAAGTAATATGTAAGGTATTATAATAGCTATTATATTAGTATTTATTTGTTGGAATTAAATAAAAATAATTTGCTTTTAACAGTTTTTTATTTGAAATATTTAGTCAAGTGGAACAATTCCAGGACACAAATTTAATAATACTGAACAAACCACTACTATTTTATCAATAAATGCAAAATCATCGTCCCCCTTTTTCAGGGCTACTAAAGGGAAAATTTCGTGCAATATTTTAAATTTTAATTTCAAAAGCCCTATCACTCTCTCGATGTGAATTCGTACGCTTGCTAATTTCCTTGTCGATTCTACCTCTAGAGCATTCAACTGTTTTCTTTTTTTTTAAAAAGCAGGGCACTGTACTTCTGCACAATAGATTTTAACTGAATCTTCTATGGCAAAACCTCGATCAGCTACGACTAAGTCGCCCGGCATTAATTTGTCGAGAAAGCCACAGGTTTCAGTGATAAACTTATCACTTGCGCGACCCCCATACTCATTTGAAATAAACATTATAACTCCTTGCGGAGTAATGCCTATTAAAAATTTCATCGTGTGATGGTGCTTATGAGACCAAGTTTTTGCAGCTGCCTCTAGATTTGAGGGTTTCTCAATAAAAACCTCGAAACAATCAATTATCACTGTAGTGCGTAACTTAAAAACATTTTTTTGTAATAGCTACTTGTTAAATATTTCTTTAAGGACTGGTTTCTACTGCGTAAGCAACCTCTTTACGGCCCGGCCGTAAAAAGTGTCCGTAAAGACCACGGCCTGCTAAATTGTATGCCGAACGTCAAAGTGACGTTTGTCACATAAATCCAGCAACAACCAAGCCTTCAACTCCACATAGAAGAAAGCGCAAAAGACTGCTATAACTCCTGAACATACACTAAAATAACTTGCTCATTCACAATCTTAACGTCTTTAGGAATATCTTCATCATTTTCTACAGATGTCATAAGTTACGAGCTGGTTACAACTTAAAACTGCTTATAGCCATATACAAAATTGGAAATAAATGACATTTATAAACAACAGTTGCAGCGTTCTACGCACTCTCAATCATTCTAAAACGTCATTACACAAACCTAGCGTTTTGATGAAAATAAATTAGAAAAATATAGATATGACCGAATTGTATGTAGGTATTACAAAAACTATTGTACAATACACGTCCGTTAGGGCCTTTACTGCCTCGCCAGTATTATTCGACTCGCTCTTCGAGCTCGTCTCACAAATTCTCTGGCTCGGCAGTAAAGGCTATCCTAACGGACTTCTACTGTAAAATACTATTAAATGAACTGGGCATGTTCATTTGTATATCCTCTCTGCTTGGCCATTGTATAAAACACTTTAGTCTGCAATAAAGAATTTCGACAACCCTTTCAAATGTTTGTGCCGCTGTTGTACGGTGGCACTGAAATCTATTGCCCAGATCAGTAAACGCTAAATTTAGCCTTAATTTCATTAAACCTAACACTAATTGTTGAAATTTTGTCAAACTGCCTTGTCCTGAAAGGTAAGGCTCTACTACTTTATAGACATTTTCTAAATATACATATTCAGGAAATCCTGTATAATATAATGTATTACTATCACTATTTTTGAAATAGTCCTGGTCCAACTTATATTTTTTTAATTCCTCCCTTAACGAATGAATTTCTTCATTTGCTTTACGAAGCCCAAATTGAAGCTGCTCGTGGGTGATCTCCGCTGGAACATCAACATCCATACTTTCTTCTACGTCTTCTGGTGGATTAATAGGTATTTGTTTAGTCTGTAATCAATTAAAACTGTAATACCTACTTTCAAATATAAAAAGTATAGCATTCAGATTCAGTACTAACATGCACAAAATCGAGCACTAAAATCAATCGATACATACCTTAGCATCACGATCTTTCAGTCTTTTAAATCTAACTGTTGATTTCACCTAGAGGGATGTTGTGTGGCCCATACATTTTGTGGGTACCCAATCGGGGTTGTCTTGGTCAAACAAAGAAGCCGGTTTTTCTGAAGAGGAAGTCATTTAAATTACAAATTCGAAATTTTTCGCTACTACTCACTATTTCTTACCAGAATGAAAATGGAGTGAACATACACGACCTTATTTAAGTTTTGATTCTGTCAAATCGTCTCTCTTGATTGCAGCAATCCATTTTTTTCTCCGTAACTGCAAGAGTTTGGAAACTTTTCTGCCACTGGTGAAAATTGAAGGAATTTTGTAAAAAATATCAAATCATAATAAAGAAAACAATACAGATCGTGAAATAAACTATTTAATTTATATACTTATTTACCTAAAGAAACGAATCAATGGTGCATCCCTGGCTGCATTACTACCACACTTTACCACCATACAGAACGAAGGCATTTTAAAAACTGAACAAATAAACACTTATGGCAATAAAAATATTTAAATAATCCTTTGGCAGCCAATTCTAATTAAAAAACTAAATATTTTTGCAAGTCCAGCACTCCGAAACTACGGTTACCGTAATGTTTACATTACAATTTTAGGTTATTTTACCTCCAACCTCGAATTGTGGTCACGTGATGCACGACGCCTTTTCTTCCTAGAGGTAGTAAAGTCCACTTGCAAAAAGTTTATAACCATATTTTTGTACAAAGCTCCGAATTTAGGTTATTTGCAGATCTAATATTTATGTGTACATAGTACAAACATTCCTGTGTAATGTAAAAATGTGTGTAGGCCCTAACAAGAGCATTAATTGTTCTCTCCTTCCATATTACTGGCTCTTAGAAAATATCAAGACCACGCCCACAATACCTAACTACACATAGACCACGCGCATACATGTTTGACCTTGGGAAGTGTTCTGCTTTATTATAGAGTTATGATATTTGTATTTCCGCTACAACTCTTCTGAAAAGCTAAGATGCATTTACATTCTCCTAAAAATATGTTTATTACTTTCTCTTTTTGTTTAAAACACTTAAAATGCGTCATTAGAGTCATATGGGCTGGTTGCATAGCCGCATGCGCCAAGGATTGGTAAAATTGGCGGTGGTCGGCACTCGGCACGTTAAGCCGTCGGTTCCGTTTGACATTTTAGTCAGAGGGGCTCGTGCATTCTGAAAACTCTGATACCAGGCTTCCTGTCACAAGCTATATAATACAAAGAAGCCATATTTCTACCGATTGCAGATTTCCTGCCTACGTGTAGATAGAATGCACACTATTTCTGTTCTATAATGAACAAGCCTTTGCAAATAGCCCACGGACATCGCAATCTCGTAAATAATATCCATATCTGGGCTACGCTTCAGAAGCCGAAGCAGGTGAAAGCTTACCAAATTCCGAAGGAGCAAACAATAGGTGCTTTGTGCAAATAGTGATATTTATCTATTACTTCATCTTAGAATATCATTTCAGCATCAATGTTAACATAGTTTATAATGAATGTAAAGCTAGTTTTCTATGTTTTAGTAGTATTTCTATCAACGCCGTTATACACAAATGACTCAAACAATTGCCAAACCAGTTGTAAGTAGTCTTAATTATACTGTGGATAACAGTTTTAATAGATAAGTCTGCAAACAATAAACAACCGCGTAAATGTATTCAAGTCTGCAACTTTCATTTTAATTTACAACTTGTGTTTTTATTACGTCATGTGGTTATCCGTACCTATTCAGTTAATATCCCCTTTGTCAACGATACCTTGTTAGGTCCGATTGAAAATTCCCGCCGCCACTGCATTTGGCGCTCACAAAGACTATGGAGATGACGTTTTATTGAACTCCCGCACCAAATTGGGACAGGGAGGACCGATCTTCAGTTGGCCAAAGGTTTTAGTATATGATTTGGGCGTTATTGTTCCGCAAATATAGCTGCTTATAAGAGCTCTGACCGTGCCAATTTTCCATTGTCGAATATATCCAACTTTACGAAGCATAGCTTACCGATCGGAAATTTCCACCTCGTCTCCTTTAGCTATAGTGAAATTTTATATGTGTCTCCCCAAGGATAGATTTAAAGGGACCCTTTTACAATTTAGTCCTGCTTGTGTGATTTATGGAAACATCGAATATATGCATACGATGAGATTTTGAATGCATATACTTTAATAAGTAGGTAAGGTATTGTGATATAAGTTTTGGGCATATCCCCGTTAGAGGCCTAGAAGCCTCATACGCACTCTGCATCAAAGTCACGAGAAGCAGGTAGAATTCTTAGAATTTTTTGTTACCCTTTATTGTGGCGGCCACAGCTTAAATGTATTTTTATAAATGTTATCTTAACAGAGTTTTTAAGTTGGATATATGTTTTCATTTGCAAATCTTAATGCAGTTCCGCGTATAAGTCAGATAAACTATTTTAGATATCAAGGCACAAGTCTTGGAGTTATATATTTCCCATTTCCATCATCGACATGCAAAATACCAGGTAGCGATCATAGATAACACGAATTTGTTCCAGCATTTTTCCACACACAACTGTCTAAAGAGACTGAATTTGTCCCCTTCAGTTTCAATCTAAAACCCGCTCTCAGGCTAAACTAGAGGGCGCCCTTCAAACCTTTTACCAACTGTAACAACATCGCAGTCCTACCAACTTTGTTTTTTCCTGTTAGGTTTTAATAACGATTTTCAAATGAATCGAGACGTTTCCGCTATAATTCGCTTTCCTACCCACGTCCTAAAAGTGTGGCGATGAACTGATGTTTAAGTTATGCAATCCTAGTCCACCACTATTGTAACCGCACCACCCGTGAGAAAACGTTTCCCATTTGTTTCCTTATTTTGATCGCTTTGAATGTTGAAGATGGCATGAACTTGTATATTAGAACCGAAAAATACGTCTCGTGGTCGCATAGCAGGTCTAAATCATAGCTGAGTGTCATCTATATTTCCAGTTTATTGTACATTCCATTTTGAACTATTATGAGAAATCCTCTTAACGTCTGCTTCACTGTTTTAAGAATCATGATCATTGACGTAAACCTCGCAGTAAAAATGGTGCCAGTTGTATACACTACGTCTATATGATGTATCAATTTTAGAAGATATATCTATGTTGTTCATCACTTTGATTTGTTATAGTTATTTTAGATTTTATATTGTAAGCTTTATGTTGGTGCGAACGCTTAAATACTTTTCTTCAATCTTCGTCTAGAATAGTATTTTTATTGTTGTGGTTCGAGATACTTGTTAGGTCAGGTACGCCGTCACTGCTATTTAGCGCAACAACGAGCTGAGAAGACGGCGACGCTGCAACTACAGAAATCATGCGTATGTGATCGTTATTGTTCCGTGAATGTAGATGCTTGGGGAAACCTCTTCGTACCAATTTGAGCAAATTATGACCTTTATTGTAGGATATATTCAGCCTCCGAAATGCAGCTCACTAATCTGGCACTCCCATTTCGTCTCGTTTAAATATTGCTGATCTTTTATTGATCTCTGAGCGGATCTATTTTAACAAACTCTCGTATCGTCTCGACGTAGCCCTAGCGACACATCTCGTTGTTAGTGTGTAGAACGACGTCAATTCAACTATTGGCAATCTTAAAGTTGTTCATTTTTGCCACTAATTCTTGACCAATCTTTAGCCTGGTGGCCGTTTG
Source organism: Agriotes lineatus (assembly GCA_940337035.1). Taxonomy (NCBI): domain Eukaryota; kingdom Metazoa; phylum Arthropoda; class Insecta; order Coleoptera; family Elateridae; genus Agriotes; species Agriotes lineatus. The sequence goes on along the minus strand of OW679201.1, from coordinate 59,524,284 downwards.
GTGTTTATAAATAAGTTTGCCGTTGTAAAGTAAGTTTTAGGGTGTAGTCCCCCTTGAAGTGCGGTAACGCAGTAACAAGTGTAATGGTCTTGTATATAGCACGACGTGACGTCATAAAGAGCACGTAGAATTCTTAGAGATCATTTCTTATTATTATTTGTTGCGGTTCTCGCCTTCCACTAACGCATACTTAAGTTGATTTCCATGACTGCTATTCTAATAGAGTTGTTAAATTTACTGAATGATTTTCATTTATGAACTAACATACAGGTATTCGTTTCCCTGCATTAATCAAAGCTATTCAGAAGCCTCACAAGATAATTCTTTAAAATCTGGAGCTGAAGACGCGCATTTCCTATCGCCGAAAAGTACATTCTCCTGGTGCGAATTTTCACCAGCACATCACCTGCAGACAATATAACAGGTGTTAAAAAATAACACGAAATTGTCCTCATACCTTTCTAGCTACAGCAGTTCTGACTATTGAGAGCAAAGTCTAACACCCGCCCCTTACATTGAGCTACTGGACCCCTTTAAACTTATTACATGTCACAAAGGAGGTTTTCCTGTTATGCTTATTTAAAGGAATTCCCATTTTTTTCTTTTCCCCCTATTTTCGTATTAATGCTAAAGTAACTATGTTTGCATCTCTTTGTTTTCATTGATATGGTAGAGTTCTGTACTATTTTTTTTTGTAGTCAGCTACCCATTTGTGCTTCTTCCCTATGATATCACATTCTGGATATACCATACTTGATTCTTAGCTAGCGTTTTTTACGTTCGTTTTCTTTACATTTGTATCATTACAACACAAACATTTCGTACTAAATACACAATATATTATTTACGTTTCAATATATAACGTGATAAGATGTAAGCAGTGATTGAATGCTAATTCCAGCCACATTTCATGGCGATTTAGAACATTCAAAACATTAGAAGTTCCTCAATAGTACAACCTTCAGAATCAGCAAAAACGCATAACGAATACACGACTACCTTATGCAATGTATGTTAAAAAAAACTTTAGCAGTGTGTCAGATTTTCGCAATTTAAAGTACAGATTGCAACAATGGTAGTGCAACGTATGGATGAATGTCAAAATGTAATTGCTCTTTTGTATGGCAGACGACATAGATCCTTTTAAGATACATCATAATATAGTAATATCATTGTGTTCAGTACAGTTGTAGTTATCTCTGGGAATGGATAAACACTGTACATTCTTAGTACAATTATAATATAATTACAATCATTGCCCTGTTTTTTCAACATATTTCTCAGTTCATATAAAAGGTAATCTCCTATAAGTTTTCTCAAAGTATTACTATGAACACATGTTAAGCCTTTATAATTATAAGAGAAATTTATAACATTTCAAGCATATCAAGTAATATTTTATAAAATGTTCCCGAAATATGCTAGTTTAATTCTTGTAAATAGTATAACATAGCATTGGCTTTGATAATAATTTGTAAAACAGTATTAAAAATACTGTTAGCCGTGATTTGAACAAAATGTAATTAGAGTAGGCTCGGAAATAATGCAAAATAATATAAGATCGACGACAAACAATTGGGGAAACGAAGCTAAGCTGTGAAGTGGTGTTAATTTTGACTTTCCCAATAAATCATTAATACGTGAATAAATATCCCAATGCAGTTTCTTTAATTAATTCCATATCCTTTAGGTACACTGTAGTAGCAGTAATTAGTAGCACCTCTGCAGAAGTTCAAAAAAGCATTTAATTTGTGCATCGAGTGTCGACTGGTGTTTTCCGAAATTGTGTACGAGGTTCGAGCAGTGCAACTGAACCCCCGTGAGCTAAAGGTAGGCAGCAACCTTCTTGGAAAGCAGTATGAGGTCTAGGTTGAGACTACGGTTATATTCGAGGCATTTTCTGCATAGGTTGAGCTAAAGAAGTCGTTCTGCAAGCGTCAGCGGCTTGTTTCGGGAAGCAGACAAAGAAAAAGGAGCCCGGGCATCGTGGAAATTGCTGCTTCTCAAGTTGAGCCCTAGTTTTCATTGGAAAACAACAGAAAGATCAGAAAAGTTTATTATTGAATTTAGTGAATTCCAAGAGTGGCGTCGGTTTTATGTACTCTTCCGGCAGAAGCGTCCGCTGAGTGTTTTTTGTTTACGATGTGTATTTTCTTACTGCAATTGTTGGATCGCCATATTTGAATAATTTATACAAATCGTAATAATCTTTGCTAGAATGTAGAGATTCGACCCATATGAGATAAAATCTTTTATTTTATAAAAAATTAAATAAACTTTTTTATTAATGAAATAAACAATCCCCACCAAGTAATAACAACCATAGTACTATATAGACCACATGCACAAGAACTGATGGCGTCAAAAGGAATAAGAAAAGGTAACATTTATACTGGTAAGATAACATGCTCTGGGCGATAGTAGAGGCTTTATCAGTATTCAGAAATCATTAATATAGTATTGGTGTATGCAAATTCTAACGTATTATTTTTTTAGATTATTTAGACTGAAACAAATAAATAAATACATAAGAAAAGAAGGTGCTAGAGTGATAAAAGTGTCATATTAATACCAGAGATATGTTGGTTTTGGATAGGATGACATAGGAGGTCATATCTCAAAACGCATTATAGGTTCGTTCTATATTCAAATTCCAAACGCAGTCACTAAGACGCACAATGCTGAGGAGGTGTCGTGGCGAGAAGAAGATATGCGAAAGTAATGGTTGGAAAGAAATTTTAACCTTTAAAATTTTAATAGCGAGCTCTACAATCGGCAGTGCGTTTATTATTCTAAATAAATGCTCATTTTCGTACATAGAATATTACGTGAAACTTGCCAGTCACTTTATCTACGTTTCAAAGAGAAAGATTTGCAATAAACTAAACTATATACGAGGTTATATCTTATATCCTATCTATATATTTTCACAGTAAACAATATCAATAAAGGATAAGACTTATTTATTTTTTTATAGTGAACAAGGTTCTGCACAAACTTCACGCAAGATTACGCTGAAAGAAGTTATAGCCTAAAATCTTTATGACTGTGCGTAACACAAGCCATCTTGGATTTTTAATGATACACAGGTTACGAATTTATACCAAATGCTTCATAGTAGTTTTTTTTTGCCAATCAAAATCTCACGATTACATAATGGTCACTACAATTATTTATCTATATCAAATTATGTTCTATAAAAGCTAGAGCTCCATATATCCAGCATAGTCGCTCTCCTGGAACTGCAAATGAACTACTTTGCACCAACTGAGTTCCACCCTTCCAAAGCCCCGTCCTACAAATTCCGACCATTTTAAAGAAAGCGCCAGATCAACTTCAAAGAAAGCCGGCAGCGAAAATCATTCACTCATCCATTACGGCGCCCCTTCCTTCGTAATGTACGAACGCGGGCATTCTAGCCCAATCCCGGGTAATAAAGGCGATAAAGGGCAAGGTTATTTTTGACACCCGATATACCACATGCTCACTGTTATCCTTTCTCTACAAGCGATGTTGACGCACCGTTTAGGAAACACCGTAAGCCTTTCAGGAATTCGGACGTATTTACGAAAGCATCGCCGTAAAGCGATTCGAAACAGAGGTGGAGGAAACTCAGTTTTCCTGACGTTTAACTTTGATGGCATGGCTTTTGGGGCAGTTTTTGTTTTTACTGTTTTGCTTCCGCGCCTGCACCGGCAATGACCGTGCGTTCCGACAGATTAAACTTATACTGTATTACTGCCCATAAACATATAAAAAGATGTAATAGGATCTTTTCCAATTTAATTAATAATATTATATCATGACGCTTTGACATTTTCCAATAAGTAATAAGATTACTTCAAATGAGGAGTAGATTTTCAAATTGAGTTTTGCCCATTTTTCATAATTTTCAGGAAAGAAGAAAGTTTACTGTGAAAAAATAGTGCGTATTGCAACAAATGGACATATGCCAATTAATAGGTCACAAAACATAGTTAATAATGACAAACGGCCAAACATCAAGTGGTTTCTTTTTGTGTAATAACAGCAAAATTGGGGTGCCAAAATGCTTTTTGATTGTCCAGAGACGACAAAATGCATTTTATTTGGAAATGACGTGAAAAAAGCAAACTTTTGTAGTAAACTAACATTAGATTTTCCATTTCCTCCAATTAACACTCTAGCAAAATGTATTAAATACTGAAAAAGCACTAGAGCATCAAAATAAATGGCAGTAACAGGTTATTCAGTGATGACATTATGTGCTGGTACATTCAAAATGCATTATATCCCTAATATTTGGTCCTCTCAAGAGGACATAATGAGCGGGCGTTATCATTATGCCCATTAATAACGCCCTAGGGCGTTATGGACTGCTGTGCAGGCTTTTCAAGTTATTTGCGTATTTAAAGTGCTTGATGTTCATAACCTTCGGGCGACTTATAAACCCTCGAGTCTTCGGGATTGCAAACTTGTCCCCTCGAAAGGGCATAAACATCTTCATAATACCCTTAGTCCATAAATAACTATAGTTTTGGACTGTTAGTCGACATTAATTGTAACTTGTACTCTTTTAATAACTGGTTTTAAGGATTTTTAAGAGTTTAGCTAACTTTAATCTACAGTTTGTAATGCGACGCTAGATAAAATTTTGGAGAGGTAGCACTTTTCCTTCAGCGACGCTGCGAGCCAAGTCGTACTAGTACTGGTTGTAGAGCCTTTTGGAATTTTACTGCATGCATTATCCCAAAGACACTGAGTGCTGGAAAGTTTTACCAGCTTTTTGAAGCCGGTAGCGCTTTAATTTCAACCAAGATGCAAGCCGTGCGGATTTAATTTTCATTGTACATATGCATTTAAGCCGCTCTCTACCAAAGGTATGCTCTCTGACTTTCTGATTGTGTTGCTAATTAGGGGATTTGCAGTTATAGGTCTGCTTGGCTTAAACATGATGAAAATTGTCTTAAACCAGTTTTTAGCTGTATGGATCGCTCCAGCTAATCATACACAATTAGCATTCATTTCGCGAAGGCCCAAAACTTTTCGCTTGTAGGAGGATCCATTGAAACGTCGTACATTGTTTAGGGCGTTAGTAGTCCAGAACTACCGCGAGTCTTGTTTTCTTCTCTGCGCTGCATCTCATCGAAGCGCATTGTAATTTCAGCGAAAATAGGATAGCCATAGCTACATTAGGCCATTAGCTCTAGTTTTCAACATTTTTTATTTGATTGTGAGTTGTGGGTAAGATAGTACCAAGCACAGTTTTTATCGCTTAAAACTAGCAGTAAAAAGTAGTAAAACATTATTTTGGAAATATTATGTTTTAACCTTTTAAGTTCAGCGAAGAGCTATCGACTGACCTGCATGTATATCTCAAGCTTGAAATTCGCTTTCTGCAAGCGCTTGAAAAGCTGCATGTTAGATAGAATAAGTGTTTTGCTGTTTCATTCCTGCACAGTTCTATTAACTGCATTATGCGATTATGATTATAAACCCTAATACTATTAAATGTTCAATTTATTTTGGGCCAAAATTTTTTATCATGTGTATATATTATTTAACTTTACTTAATTAGTTTATCTTGCCTTGAGCTTCTCTATATGATAACATGTAACTTTTTAGTTCTTTTTAAGTTTAGCCCCTTTTAAACCGATTGTACCACTGAACCCCAAGTTCTTTTTAATTGATGAGCCTGGTTTAGCATTTATACGTCCGGGGTGCTATTTACTTTTATATTGTTGACTACATTCTACTATATTCAAACAGTTTAACCATTAAAGCCTCATTATTGTTCACCTACAACTATTAAATGTTTTATTTGACTCACCAATCGCTGCTCTCTTTCTACAATATAAGTTAGTGTAACCTAGAAGCCATACACGGTGAGTTTTATTTAGATCATTAGTTAGACTTGTTTTGTTGTTATCGTGGTTGACGACTGGCGCCCTTTTTCATTGTTTATTTGGTTTTAATTTTTTTATCTTATCAACCTGAGAGCCTGCTCATTACCTATGGCAGCCAAACGCCGAGAGTAATGTGCATATACTGAAATTTTACATTTTAATGGAACATTGGTATTTTACATTTCTTTTACACCTCCACTTTATTTTTATCAATTTAATTAAAAATATCTATTTCTAAATGCACTTTCGCAATGATTTTAAACGTGCTTCCTATGGCTGTATTGGAAATTAAATATTCTTTTACATACTGTAGGAAAATCTACTATATTTCTAAATACAAAATAATTTAGAAAAGTGGTACTTTTTTCTGCTTAGCAACACTTTTATGCATAGCAACTGCAAATCATTTAGAAAAGTGATACTTTCCTGCATAATAACACGTTTATGCATAGCAACAATACTTCACATAATTGTTGATATTTTTGTATCACAATTGTTAGGCATTTCCTTATAGTACCTGTAAAGATAGCATGTCCAAAACGTGCAAAAGTGTTTGCGCTTCTTCAGTGCGTTTTCAGCCTTGGCTCACGCTTTGCATGAAATGACTACACTTTTCTCAACTAACTGTAAAATATACTATTATAAATCTATCAAAAATTTCGTGTAGTTAAATTTAATTATTATCTTAGATTTTAATAACACACACAGTGGATTCCGTTTTCTAAAATTAAAATTATGCAAGAATTTTACAGTTCTTCACAATCAAAGCTTCTTGTTACTTCCCTCGTCTGAAAAACGAAGGAAGTATTGTATCACGAAAAAATCACCTTCCGAGATTTCTTCAGATCTTCACGTTTCAGAGTCCCTAGATGACGAAAAACAGGTTTTCTCACTTCCGTCTGTCTGAGCACTATAAAAAAATAAAACCTTGTTTATTTTTCATTCATAGTGCAGGCTTTATTTTTACCAAAAATGGGAGCCAATAGATACAATAGATACAGAATAGCTGTTTTACGATACAAAAACGAGACACAAATTAGCGCGTTACTAAATATAGCTGGGACGCGGAGATTTAAGAGGCCGGTGCTTTGCGGCCCAGGAAAAAATTATCCAGTCTCTTATAAATCCAACAAAACGTTGTGGGCTGCACACGCGGTCCGCCTACCATTCGAATTCGACCACCGGTAACGTTTTTTTTTTATATATTTAATTTATTAGAAACGAGAAGATATTGTTACTCCTAACTTAATTTGATTTTTAAAATTATTTATTGTCATAATGTCGACGAGAGAAGTTTTGGGTAAAGACCTTTACAGATTTTTATAAATGCACGTATATGTGAAATTTATTTTATCTAATCTAGTAATATTGTATTTGTATTAAAGTCTTAGTACTTTAAAGTAAAATATTAAAGTTCAAGTACTTTAAAATTCTACGTTAGTTGTTGACATGAAATTTAAAATGATTTACAACTGTTTATTTAAAATTCATTAAACTTGCAGTATGAAATAAACCGTTGTATTGACCACGAACAAGGAGTGTTTTTACAGGTCTAGGCTAACGCCTCGGCGGTAAACCACTTTCTCGTCCTTTAAAATTTCACTTTTCGTTCTAGATAAATAAACTACTATTATGTCTCTTTCTTCAGAAAGCCGATCCACTTTTCTTTTTTAATTATGTATACTTTGAACTTCAGTTGTTTATTTTCTTTGTTAAGATTTTCTAAATTTCTTTGTTTTACATTCAGTCTCTCTTATATATTCTTTTACAACTTAAAATTTTAAATGTATTTTTTCTTTAATATTTTCCAAATTTTTAATGTCAAGACTTTCACTTGCGAGGTAACTTCCGAATAAAGCCCATTACTGATTTTTTTTAACTAAACCTATATTTAAGTTTAATTAAGTTCAATATCTTCTTCTCAAATCTCTCTTTGTTTGCGTTTTTCAAGTGTTCATCTATTGTTGTCCATTTTTGTTACCTATAATATAAACGATTGCGGATAACGTGTGGTTTATAGCACTTTAACAGACATAAACACCTTTTATACTTCACTATGAAAAAATGCTTGATTTCAATATTCATAAAAGCTATAAAAGCATTCCGTACAAAGGAAACCGATATTGTTGTAATAATACTATTAAAAGAAGCAGAGGGTACCACTTACTTGGTGCTGAACGTAATACTTACAATTCAGATTTTATATTTAGAAAGATGACTTTCCTTCCACTTGACAACGTTGAGGATATAGAATAATTTTTTTATATATTTTGTTGTTTCTTATTTTGCAGGCGTCTTCAATGGTATGTATACCCATAGATTATTTTTTACAACTTTAGCGTTAGTAATCAAGAAAAATTCTGCATTATCAATGGTTGTCAAAAAGAAGAATACAAATATTTCAATGTCATTTGTTAGGACCAATTAACCATTTGGATTTTTTTCCAAATTACCGCCCTTCTATTTAAAATGTCGGTATTTTCCGGCATCCTTTAATGTTATTTGGACAACGTTCAGTGCAAAGCCGAGTAGCTGGCAACATCTGGTAGGCTCAGTCTACAAGACTGCGGTTTCCCTCAAATTGAGCTTTTATCTGTCATGTTGTATAGGTTTCTATTCCTTCCGTTCCGTGTTGTACCGTTCCCTTTAAGTAGTTGAGTTGACCACCCAGCGCAAGACTCGGCTTACACTTTTTTCAAAGCCCATTTGCCTACGTACCACTCGACGCATACATCTAAAACGCTTTATCTTAATAGCCCGAATGGCAACCGATTGTCCCGATTTCAAGTCGATGCAGGTTGAGCCCAACGGACCGCATAAGAGCCTGAACCCTTGCATCATCTTGTGCAATCACGACGCTTCGGTATTAGTTAGACAGAGCGCACTTTATTTTGACCGCGTCTCTTTATTAATCATCTGGCGCTCTCACAGATAAGCAGCAAAAAGAAAGTAATTTGTATATTTTTCCTTACGCACAAGGGGTAAGTTTTTTTAGTATTTGAGACCGTATGTAAAGTGCCAGCAGACCTTTTTTGTGGTACCTATGCAATTTGTGCAATTAACACCTTTGGCGGATTTCTACGAAAGAGACTTCTAGATGACAATTTTCAAGGAACAGTGGTAATTAGTCGTAAATCTAAGAACCCTCATGCTGTGAGCATCATCATCGTAGAGAATCATCCCCTACCGCCAGTCCAACTGCTAGTGAATTACGCTGTCTAGTTTGCGTCTACAATCTTCATGCTACCAAAAGAGACATTTCAGTTGCATTAATCAATCACTTCGCCGGAACACTACCAGGTATGATGGCATAGATAATAAAGTGATTTTTAAACCATATAGTGATGCGCCATTTTGTTACGTAAAGTAATCTTTGTAACAGCAAAAGTTAGAACGGTTCTGCGTGAACTATATTCATTATAAGCCTAGCTATATTTAGCAGCCTCGTGCGGACGTTTGTGACATGTTCGCCGCGGTCAGGTGTTGGCATACATTTTTGTTGCCTGTTCACCGCGGATAATTTTAATATAGTAGGTGGACCTTCGTTGTGCCTTTTTTTCTTATTAACTAATATAGGACTACTAATTCCTTTGCTATTATTCATATCAAATATAAACTTGCATATTTCATTTTTCATAGATCCTAACGTCAGTGTCTTTTATTTATGATACTTATGTGTGTTTGTTTATTTACATGTGTATATTAATTATTAGATGTCTCGGCTCCGACAAGGGAACCAACAAAGGTAGGTCCAAAACACGCAAGTTGAGACGTCTCACAAGCACGCCAACGGCACGCAACTGTCCTTTGACGTCAGATTTCTACAAAGGCCGTTCAGCAAGTTTCTTCATTCTATAAATAAAATTCGTGGCGCCTACCGCCTTTTTATTTCAGTTACAGTCACCATCTAGTGTAACAGCATCTAGCCCTGAGCTGTGTCGTGTCGAATTAAACCCCAACACATTCAAGTCATCAATGTATCCATTTGAAATGGTAATTTTTTTCCGAGCTGCATTTTTGTCAGAAAATTCAATTAGCAGTATACATTATCTCATATCTCATACCGACCGTCAGTGTCAAGCAATTTACTGGAAATTGATCATTTTTTAGTTCCAGTAAAAATTGCACAGAAATTCAATATTACAAAACTATCTTTTTCAAGCAGTAGTGGCAAAAATTTTGTGTGCAATAGTAATTACTTTTCCATGCGCTTTAAACAAAGCGCTAAGTTCCATAAATAAACATACGTCCACGATAAACTTCCTTTGCAAGTCAAACGCCAGGCCATGGCATTGTGACATTTTAAACTTGCCATTCATATTTAAACAAACATGTGAATTTTCAAATGCAATTAGAAATACAAGGGCCAATGAGAAGTACAAAGCGAGGCGCGCCCGAAACAGCGAACATGACGGAAGCACCTAAAAGAGCTTTGTTAAAAAGTTGCGAAAGTCCTAAAACAACAAATTCGGTTAATGGTGAAATTTGCAACAAAACCGGGCGTTATAAAAGTTGCAGACATAAACTTTATAATTACGCTTTAAATGCGCGGCAATAAAAAATAATGAATGCGACGTAATAAGCCCATAAACAGTTTAAAAATTTCATTTCCAGGTCGCCTTTTGCTACTAAATGTTAGAAAATAGTGCGATCACAATGCCCCAGTGCCCGTGCAGTCGTAAATGCTCCAAAGCGAACGATAAATTCGATTTGATTGTTTATTGTCTCCTTTATTCTCCAGCTACAGCGCTAAACCTGTGCTTTACAATCTTTGCGCAACAAAACAGCATGGGAGTTTTTTAAACGCCCATTTAGGGGAATTACTTTTACAAATTCTCTGAACTGTGATCAGCAAGTAAACCGTTTCTTGCTAATTTAACACTCAGTACATTCCAGTTCAAAATTTTTCACCTTTTCAACAGAAAAGAAGTTAACCAACCATTCACTACAAAATCTGGCAACTGTAAATGATCGATGTACAATGTGAACCAAAGTCCCATTCTTATAAAAATCATTTGAAGCAATCAAATTGTCACATGATTTCTTTTTTATGTAAAGAGCAATTGATTGATTTGAATATGTAATTATACTTGCCTCGAATTGCCTAACTTTTACTGCAAGCTTGTCCACTATACTCTGATTGCAGCCTGATTCACCATGCTACGACTGGAATAATAAAAGAAATTGCAAGCTTCAGATACATTTGAAGCAAACAAGCAGCTTACACTCAACTAAAGAAAAATAAACCATTATTTCGTCCAGTTTTAACGAGAGCGGAATATAAGAACATCTAGGCATAAAAACAACAAAAGCAATTATATCTAATCCGACTCTCGACGTCCTTATCTCGAAACTTTTGTAATAAAACGTCCTCGAATACTCCGTCAATATTAATAACTTGTTGATTCAGAAATTGGTTTGCTGTTTGGACATCATTTATTGATAACTTCCACATTAAGTGCTCGGGGGAACCAATTACTCAGATTTCTGACAGCACTCAGCGTAGTTCCAACTTTGACTATGCTCGTGTTTATTCCAGCCTATGGCTCAAATTCCGGGCTTTTACGACGATCGTGATACGGAAACATCTTCATCAACCATAAAAAACTGAGGCTTTGTCACAATCTCGTAAAAGAAACGGCATTAGTGCGAACATCTTATCAGGGCCATTGTTGTTTCATAAAAAAGTTATTACGTTTGCAAAATTGGCCTAGTTGTCCGCTAAACACTCTAAAAACGTGTAGAGAACAAGGCGCCCAAAAGAAAATAAAACAAAATGTCATCGATAGAAACCAAATGTTACAATGACTTAACATTACATTGTTTATAATGCAAATTCTATGATATACCTGTCTTAATTGCCAAAGAAATTGTCGCACTATAATATAATGTAAAGTTTAAACTCTCTTTATTACTGAAACTATTTATGGCATTTTTTTAACGATTTGCTGTTATTTACTACCAGTATCATGCTGCTACATTAAATTCTGGCACTGACTTGAAGGGTTTTGTTCTTTTCCACTTTCTGATTAGATTTTGGTTGTCAAGGAGTTCAATGGCTTCGACACTGACGTGTTGATGCAAACAGAATTCATGCTTTGCACCAAATCTTTTTAATTCGCTATTTATATCCTAAATCTTAAGATCCGTTATAAATCGCCATTACGTACGTACCATGGGGCGTTAACCATGCAGCGTAGTACTGCACAGTTTGAATACTTCTAATATAACAGCTTGGCGCAACCCTATAGTTGCATACGATGCAACCAAACAGTCCTGCTTTCCAAGAGCCAGTAGAGCTGTCTATATTTGTTCCAAGTTTAGTACCTTTCTTCTTTACGTTGTGTCTCTCCCAATTTGACACTCTATGTGTACATACTTGGGCTGTTTTCTTTCTAACGGACTAGAGTGCTGCAGAAGTTGATTGGCAGAAGATTCTGCATATTGAGAAATTGATATGAAAAGATTATTGCGACCCGTTAAGCTTAATTTTCCAATTTTTGATCCAATAGTAGATCTAATCGTTAGCTTGTTGAAGTTTGCTGGTTGTTCAATGTTGGTGCCAGCAGTATCACCTCCAAATGTAGCAAAAGTCAGGCCTTTCATTTCTGGAAGATTACTTACTTGTGTAAATCAATCAGCGAATAGGCCCCAAACGCTTCCTCGAGGAAGATTTAAATTATTAGTAATCCAACTTGTGGTTTTTCTGACTGCCCTTTTACTTTAAATATTTAAAGTTACCGCATGATTTTCGCGTCCTGTTCGACGGACGGGCCATATTTTAGTTCCACTTGTCGTTGCAGCCTGCAAATGCGAGACACGGCCGGTTCTTTTCCGAAGTTCCGGTTAATATCTTGATAGAATATGCTGCTCGACAGTCCAAAAGGCTCTTTCAGTAACCTCGAATTAGACGCACTGTTTCGTTGTTTATGACATTTTTGAGGATTAAAGATACGTATTATTCGCGTACAAATTGCAGTAAAGCTTTCTTATGCTATATCATTCTGAATCGGTCTTAAACAGAATGCCGTATTGTCGATTCCGCTAGATGGCAACAAGAGTCTGTAGTCTCGGCTTCGGGCTCCAATTCAGAATACTAGAGTTTCTACCTCTCCGAGAAACATTTTCAAGAGTCTCTCGAGTTCCAGATCTGGTGCCAGACCTCTCATCCCATTAGGTGTGCCCTGAAGCCATCTAGACTTCAATACTTAAAGTTGCAGGTTGCTTTGCCCTCAAGCCGGTATTGTTAACACGTTGAGATAGATATTCCTTTTCTGGATAGCTTCCACAGAGCTTGTAGCTCCTGCATATTTTTAATTCTTCCCCCAGCAGCTAAAGATTACCTGCATATATAACTAAAAGTAAATCGAACATTAATAGTATATATTGTGTGTTCTTACAGTGTTAGATTTGCAGATACAGCTGAATCTTGCCTTTTCCTCAAAGTGGGCCTCGAACATTGTCAGCAGACGGGTTGGATTGTGACCAGCCTAATAGAATTGATGGTATGGCTTGTAACTGTAATATTACCTTAGGCCTATTCTCCTCAAGTAGTGGAAAATTTCATAGGGAACAGTACCAGCTGCTGCTGGATATTTTGTAGTATTGTGTAAATCCCCTCCTTATTGAGGTCGTTTTCTTCTGGATTATGGAATGTCAATTATCTCTGTCGGTGAACATCTAATCCTGTGGAGCCTGTATAGTGATGATTACCTTTTTTTAAATAGAAGCCGTTAGTGTTTCAGAGTAAATATATTTTAGATTCTCACATGACTTCTGCTACATTCCACAAGAGCGTAATTTAAGTTGAAGCTGCATTTACTAAGTAGGTCAGTTAGTAGTTTTAAGGTCGCTCTCGTGTTATGATGGCAAACCCTGAAACACTTTTGAACTGCTTCTTTCGGAATAACTTGTAAAGTTTCTTCCTCAGAGTGGATATCATTTGGTTTAAATATTTCAGATAAATTATCAGCAAAAGATACGGCTTTTTATTATCTCTTGCCCAAGCAAGTTCTTTCTTTATATGTAGAATCCGGGTTTTCGTCAATTTCCACAATAAATGATCTGTCTTTTAGCCGTTGTGTTTTGTTGATGAGATTATTTTTGTCGGTGGGGTTTCAGGTTTGTTACCACTACCTTCTGCCATTTTATCAGTTAACCTATTTCTCTAGGGTAATCCTTCCTACTGTTTTATGGGTGTGCTCTTTGGTGTTTCTTAAGAACACATTTTGAATGACACTGTAGCAAGGCAGTTGAGGCAGTGCTACGTTTTTATCAAATACATTTGCCTTTAAAGAAACAATCATAAACAATACTTAAGTTAAATTCTAAGCCATCAAGCGGATAGCAGTTGCTACTCCGCTTTAATGCGAACAATAGCATTGAATCAAGCACACCAACTACTCTTACATTTATGCAGCAATAAAATTAAACCATGCACCGACAGCTGTTTCCATAACTCGTTTTTTTTCTAGTCAACTGCGCAGACGTCATAGCTCTGGCATATCCAATGATATCGAATCATAAATCACCCCCAAACAGCTACTCTAACGACGCCTTCATCTTGACAGCCTACTGCATATATGTTTCACCGCAGTGAGCACCGAACAGTATCAAGCTTGCGTGCACGCACTCCGCCGCTCAATTCCTAGATTCATGCTCATATAGCGGTTTCCGAATGATAAGTACGCTATGAATCACCCATCTTGAATTAAAACTGAAGAATTACAGTTGCTTAACCACTTGGGTCTAGCACTGGCTGATATTTTCGGCAATCTCTTCACTATTGTGTCGCTTAATAACGTAAACGCTTTACCACCACAATGTCGGCGAAAGCTTGAACTTCTTCACGAACTAATCGGGCCAAAATTAAACTGCCTGTCCACTCTAGAGGTTTCTGAGAAAATGCAGGGATAGTTGCCTTCAACCTCTAAAACTAGGTCTCCCGGCGTGCACTGGTGCCCGCGGACGAAGAACCTTCACTTGGCCAGATAACTATTGTTATGATACACTATACGTTGGTTGTAGATAAAATTAAAATGTATAAAAAAAATGGGATGTTAGTACAATCCATATTAACACATTAAAAAAAAGTCGATGATGCTTAAAAAAATCATTAATAAATCTGAGTTAGAGCAAGTTAGTAATTAAATAATAGCTACTGAACATTTACAGGTGGTTTGAATATAAAAAGAATATTTAAAAAACGGTAGTAGAAGTAATGACAAATGCAAAATTCTGATAAGGATATAATTAAAGTAGGTAGATATCAAATAAGAATAGAGTATACGAGGCAGAAAGAATGGAAATATGGTAGTTAGGAAGTTTATTCCCATTATTGAAAATAACAACTATAAAAATATGTAAGAATTTTACTTTTTCCCATTAAAATATGAATTTAACCCTCTTTTACTGAATAAAATGTTTTGGATTATGTAAGAAGGGTATTTATTAAAATCTACGTGGTGTTTTAAAGAAGTGAAATATTAAATAGCAAAAAAAAGAAGTAATGGAGTAACTACAGAAGAAAATTGGAATTGGTAAACTTAATGGATACTAGCATGGTTACCTACAAGTGATTAATTGAAGAGTTATATTAAAACAGTTTTATTGGAAGGAATACAGTTGACAAGAAAAATAAATAAAAAGGTGTTTACATCAATCTGAGTGTTGCTGAGTAGAAAGTCCATAGGAGTGTCGGTGAAGCTAGAGGATCTACTCCGGAAGGTAGTAGCAGAGACAGGGGCATATCTGGGATTGTTCTGTTGGCTGGTTGCTTTCAGGGATTTTTGGTTTCGTGGTATTGGACGAGGCTTGGCACTGGAGGTTTGTACGTGAGAGTTGCATTGGAATAAGCTGCTTGAATGGGATCGATTGTGGCTAAAGGATAGTTTGCAGTCTTTAACATTTTTAGAAGTGCAAAGAACAAGCTGGGTAGTTCCTTAGTTTATATCAAATATAAAAGAAATAAAGACATTTTAAAAAGTGCAATTAAATAAGAAACAATAATTTACCGTATTCTATAAAGTTATAATGTTATAATTCTAAGAATTGGCTATTTGTCATTGAAATTTGAGAATTGCTGTTGACATTTAGTTGACATTGGAAGTGACATTCAATTTGAATGAATAGTTGAAAAATACTTGAAAATCATATTTTTAGAACAAAGTAACTAGATAATTGAACCCAAACACCTGAAAGAGTTTCAGGCGCTATCATCTTAATATTTGAAAGCTTGCATATTGAAAAGTCAATTTAAATAGAGTAGCCAGTGTACTATATATACATATACAAATCGGCTGAATATTGAAATGCTTCTCTAAACACACTCAGGTGACAAAGATTACGGTCCCGATACACTGCTTGTAGTTGTTGTTTAGCTTTTGCTTTCCAGCTCTATTCTAAGCTTTGAACCGTCAACTATTTCGTCGAAAACGGTTGGTCTATTTTGATTTTTCATCTTTTTTCGCTAAGCATTTAAATCTTTATCTAGATCACGCTTTCCTCAATATTAATCAAGTTTGAAAAAATTCTTTTTAATACAAAAAGAATCAAAGTGATTAGCAAGTTGATTTGAATCTGCAGACCATCAAATCTCCCCAATGGCTTATTTATACCTTTTCCTTTCATTTCTATTGGCCGAGATATCCAGTCCTACGTGCGTAGCATTATAATCGCCTCCTGCAATAAGTCTGTTAGAACGATTTCATATACCAATTACACATTGACTTACATTTGAAAAGTGACACTAAATAATCGGCTTGATCATATTAAAACTAAATATTTTATTTCTCTAACAATCAATGTTAAAATGGCTTATGCTTTTTCTGTTAAGAAACTTGCCACAGCTCTATTTCAATGCTTAACTATAGCTCTTTC
The DNA here is from genome assembly GCA_940337035.1 of Agriotes lineatus. Lineage (NCBI taxonomy): Eukaryota > Metazoa > Arthropoda > Insecta > Coleoptera > Elateridae > Agriotes > Agriotes lineatus. Next base: position 59,507,521 of record OW679201.1, on the reverse strand, counting down.
TGGTACGTAATAAAGGAGTGTATACAATTTCCATAATATATTTACCGTTCGGCTACTGCTGCATTCATCTAAAAACTATGCATAAAATTAATAAATGTTCAACTATTACTAACTAGTTCATACTATTTTGTGAATTGATTTACTATTTCCCATTTCTAGCAAAGCAGAGCAATTGTGTAATTTACTTTTCAAAATTCTATCAATTAAAACATACAAATACACTTCAATAACCACTTGCCATCTAAAATTTAGGTTAATGCCTTTATGGAGGATGTCTAGCGAAACGTGTCTAATGCGATAATAACCAGAAGAAATAAACCGCTAGAACATGAACAGCATTTGTTACCATGGCAGCGCAACAAAACAGTATTGAACTTTGCCCTTAAGTTCGTAACAAAGAGATACAGTCTAATCCTGTAATTCTGGACGAAGCTTCAATACATGCCAGGGTTTGCGAAAAAGGGGTGCAAGACAAACATAAAACATACAGCTACATGTTACTAAATAAGGAGGTTCTAAATATTAAGAAAACTTCGTATATCTTGGTAATTTTCTCCTGGGATTTTTCTGCGTCCATTTTACGCACAAGTTCTCCTCTTACAAACATAATTTGAGCCGTGTTTGTTTTACAAAGCAGCGCTTCTTTTAATCAGCTCTGTTAGAAGCAACTCAAACATAAAGAGTTCTTCCCTATTTTTCGGCCCCACATTTTGATCATTAACTCAGAAAGGGCAGTCGCCAGTGAACCCTTTAATTCCCGACAATTGTTGAAAGAATCTCCTTTGATCCCGCTGTTTTAAATTACTAATTAAAATGTTCAAACCTCAATTAATTCTACTTGCATTGCCCTGCCTCCAAGGATGGCTTTGTAGTGCAGCTCCATGGAGACATAGTGGAGCTAATCCTGTTCAAAACTCACTAATTTTCAATGGAAATTCCTGCTAAAAACTGCCCCAGAGGAGCTGGTCCAATGCTGGAGGACAAACTCGATTAAGAACAGAAAAAAACGCATTAATTCCGTCTCGCTAGACGCTATTAGCAGCAGAAGGTTAGCTTTCTAACATAGGCAAATTGTGCACTGGAAAAGGATAATTCGAATTTCTTCGGTGAATTAACTTTAATATTTAAATTGCTAATATCAGAATGCTAGACGCAGGTTACCAGGTTGCAAACATTACTATGCTATTCTAAAATTTGCTGTGGATGGATATACTGCTATTTCCGTGTCAGTAGCTTTCTTCTTTTGTTATACTCGGATCCTTCATTCAATGATAATCGCTTCTTTGGGCAGCGAAGGAAGCTACTACCTAAATAATTTTTCCATGTGTCTAGTTTCTGATTCATATCTTGTCAGGTCAGGTTAAAAACTGACTGCCTTTTTATGCAAGCGGGGAGAAGTTGTGAAAGTTCTATGTGGAGGCTCAGGAAGGCTCAGAGTACAGTAAAATCGGTGTGTGCGATTTAAGTGTGAACGTTGCGTTCGAGGTGACAGCCATTTGGAAGAATTGATGCAATTTCGATGTCAAATTAAATAGGTACCAAGGCACAGCCTACGAATGTGAAATTCCATTTCCCGACTCGTTCTAGTTTTGTTGAATTTTATTTTGACTCTTGGTCCGACCGTTGCGGAGACACTTACGTCTTCATAAAACTGAAAAATCTTCTTTCCATTGATGTATGTTACCAACTCTTCGAACTGCAGCTCTCTATCTCTGTTTTGTTAGATTCGGCCGCCTCGCCACCGTCCTACAAACCCGATTCAGCCAGTAAACTTACTTGGAAGCAGCTTCTCACTGTCGAGAAAGAGAGCCGTTCTTATTTGGTTCCAACTATTACAGCTATATGTCTAATGTATTTGACAGACACACATTATTATATCTATCCGAGGTAAATTTGGTATGGGAATTAGAGCGGAAAAGACGCCAGAGTAATAAAAAATATTAAGCATTAAAACTGAAAACGAATTAAGAAAAACATACACAAAATGTCACTCGCAAAACTATGTTCTTAATGGTAACATGTGAGAACATTTTTCACTTCTACGAACGTACGGCTAATCTGTATCATTTTCTCGATTCCGAATTTAAAATCCCGCCTGAATAAAAGCATTTCGAATCAAGTGCCGGTTTTCAGCTGTTTTAAGTGACACACGTTTATCGATCCGCTTTGGGACGGAAACTGCAACGCTAGACGAGCACGTGTCTCTTATCGATCCGTCTTCAGACGCTATAAGAACAGTAGTTGCGTGTAAGAATAAGAGGCAACGCATGTTTTACCCAACTTCTTCTGTCGCAGGTGAGACGCTGTTAACTATTGTTAAGTTTTTGGTGCTAAAAACACGTCCCCCACGCTTCTTTTGGCCTGGAGTGGTTTGCTTGTAAAAGGCATTGTTGGTCTCACCGCCCGATAAGCAGCACCCTTGGGTCTTACATTCCTTCAAATTTTAATTAACGGCTAACGGTTGTTGTTAAGTGTCGGTGCCGCTGTAACCCTTGGAGTTCTCGCCTTATCGTGAAGTGGGCAGAGTCAATTCCCGTCGTTTGACATATTATTTTCGGGAGACTCTCATGGTGGCTTACTTGGCTTGACGAAGTGCCGGTTATCGTTTAGGATCATTGCCATGTCATCTCGGACTTCGTATCACCCTCGATTGGGGATGTTAGTATCTTCCAAGCCCTTTTCTGTTAGCAGCATCTCGTTGTTATTGTGCAGCCTCTTCAAGCGTCTTCGGGTAGTTTGTTTGGAAGCAGCCACCTGCAGCTCCGTTGAACGTCGCACGCAGCTAAGTGAGCGTCTTAAGGTACCGTTTTATGTATTAGTTTTACAGTGCCATAGCTTAGAGTGCACGTAGTATTGCGTCGAAGTGTGGGGCAATTTTGCGTAATGTTGCTGTCAATGCAGCATTTATTGTTCAAACCGTTGTAGCTGTCAATACGTGGAATTAATTAATTAGCGTCCGATTTTATGTCCTTGCTTAAACTAACATTGTAGCGATTATAATCTGTATCGCATCGTTTATTTGTTTACCGTCATGTACTACTGTTTATGAGTCAGTGTTTTGATCATTTAATGTTGTTACCGTTGCTAGTCATTTCGTTCTTTTTTTGTCAAATTTACCGCAATATAACCTAACCTTTACTAACTCATTTTGTTGCATTTATTTACTATACCATTGTTCATTTGCATATTATTGTTAATACAGTTCATTCTTATTTAACGGTGTTTTTCTTATTTGATGTTTAGGAAATGTGCATGCCTTTCGTATCTGTTTTCTTATGTAAAACGGGGTCAGGCAGCTGCACAAGAGTTTTCCCGCAAGGTAAGTGCAGCGCTGTTGTTCGTTGCCCGTCGACCAAACACTGCCAAAGTTGAATTTAGAAGGTGTACCATCTGCTTCTACTTTTCTCAGTGGGCTCACCTGTGTATTTTTCCCCTGAGCTGGGCAGTAATTAATTACTTTTTAATTAAATTACTAATTAAATTCCTTCTTGTTTATTTGCCTTGGAATTGAATTACTTTTCAAAATGCGGTAATTGTAATTGTGAATTGCAATTTTTGTTAAAAAGTGCTTGAAAATTACTTTTTGAAAGTAATTAATTACTAAATTCAATTACTCAATTACTTTTGTGTAATTAGATTACTCTAAAGTATTTAACTTAATTTACAAGTATTTGAATTACCTGTGGTAATTGAAATTACTCGAGGTAATTGAATTACTTTGTGGTATTCAATTACTGAATTACTGACCTCGATAGCGTGCCAAATCTTCAGACCGCAAAAAATAAGATAAGCTCTTATTAAGACACATATTAAGCAAATGGCAATAGGGTATCCCGGGTCAATATAAGCCTAATTTACTATTTCTTCTGAGGAGTCGGATAACAGCAACTTTTGCATTTTGTACAACGCGTACACGAGCTCTGATGCGTGTATGTAGATGTGTTCTGTAGCTTGTAATAGTGACACTACATTACAGATTACAATACCTACGGTAAAAATATAATTTTAAATAACTTCAATAGACGATATTGGTTCATAATAATTATTTATTCATTTCAATTTTCTTGTTTTAAAAGTACTAGTATAGGGCTATACTGCCGTGCAAGTGAACAGGCGTTAAATCCATAAAATTACGTTTTTGAGTGAGGAATTGAACTAAACGGCCAAAACCAGATAACAACATTTAAACAGCGTAAAACCAATAAATAAAATGTACCTAATTGCACAATTAATTATGTCATATAAAATAAAATAAAATGTCAGATGTAAAAAGCAAGTGATATATTCCATGGCAACTAGATTTATTGCCAAATTTATTCTTCAATAATAATTAGATTAATTTGCTCGGACAATACAACGGTTTTTATTTATTTACTCAAAAACGGCGCATCGCAGGAAAACAAATCAAGAGAGCTCTTATGTTTCAAATTAAACGGTAAATTAAAAATATTTTTTATTTAAAAAAAACCATTGGCGTACCATTTTTTTCTTCAAAAATATCGAAGTCACTGCCCTTACGCACGCCACTGTTAAAGCTGAAAATTATTTTTGTATTGAAAAATCTAAAATATCTCAAGTGGTTTCGAAAATATTAATTAATTTCCATATTTTCTCTAAAACTTTAACACTCTATATCTTCGTAACGGAACATTTTTGGACCATAGCAAACTTTCATTAATTTTTCATGTAGATTCACACCCTGGTTCATTAAGCCCTGTATGTACGATTGACGAAGGTGCTTACAGTTTTAGTAAAGGCTGTTCATTAGAATTTGTGGTCTAGTCGGCTTTGGAACTGATGAAGTCATGTCGTGCATTAAATCATATGGCTGATAACTGACACTGGTGACACTGTAAGTCTATGTCAAATTCGATGTTAGCAGGTTAGGTTTTGCGTTAGTCTGTGTCAAAATTGACGCAAAACCTAACTTGCTAACATCGAATTTGACATAGACTTACAGTGTCATCAGCAGTTATCAGCCATATGATTTAATGCACGACATGGCTTCATCAGTTGCAAATTCTAATAAACACCCGTTATTTATATCTCAGTTAGAAAGTTTTGGATAATGTATCCCAACTTTTGAAAAAAGCCCTCTTTTATAACCATTTTTGAAGAAATATTTTTTTATCCCTTTTAAGGTCACAAGTTCCTCGGAAAAGGGAATTTCCTATTCAGCTCGCAACACTGGTGTTTGTTATATTGCTGGCACTACTCAAAGTACAGTGCATGACGCTATAGTACGATACCAGGAAATTGAAGAAACATAGGAAGAGTCGGATCGGGTCGTCATCGTTCTACAAACGATAGAGATGATCGATTTATTGTTAGCACATATAAGTGTCCAGTTGTTTTATCCAGCAGTGTAATATAAAAAAATATAATCAAATTTGAACTACCAAGTCCATATACCTTCTTACTGAAGGGACTTTGTAAGGTATATTAAGTTTAACCGGTTTATTATAATCAATGCCAAATCGGTGCCCCATTTTTTTGGGACATTCTGTACAATTGTTATCCTTAAATTAATTTATTTACTTACATATTACATCAAAACAAACTAAAAATTTTTGGTTTTGGTGATTCATTTCGCCGTCTCGATTTCGTGACCGGAGCGGAGCCCCGAAGGCCCTCTTGGAGAGGGGCAAGGCCTCTTTGGAGAGGGGCGAAGCCCCGAGGGCCTCCTTGGAGAGGGGCGGAGCCCCGAAGGCCTTTTGGAGAAGAACCCCTTGGAGAGGGGCGGAGCCCCGTGAGCCCCCTTGGAGAGGGGAGGGTTCCCAAAGGCTTCCTTAAAGACGGACGGAGCCCCGTGAGCCCGAGAGGCGGATTCCCGAGGGCCCCTTCAAAAGGGGCAAAGCCCCAAGGGCCCTCTTAGAGAGGGGCGAAGCCCTGATGGTCTTTTTGAGAAGGGCAGAGCCCCAAAGCCCGTCTTGGAGAGGGGCAGAGCCCCTGGGGCCCTCTTAGAGAGGGGCAGAGTTCCGTGAACCCCCTTGGAGAGGGGCGGATCCCCGGGGGCCCTCTTAGAGAGGGGCAGAGTTCCGTGAACCCCCTTGGGGAGGGGCGGATCCCCGGGGGCCCCCTTGAAAATCGGCGGAGCCCCGAGGGCCCCCTTAAAGAGAAGCGTAGCCCCGAGGGCCCCCTTGAAGAGAAGCGTAGCCCCGATGGCCCCTTGCAGAGGGGCGGAGCCCCAAGGGCCCCCTTGGAGAAAGACGGAGCCCCGTGAGCTCCCTTGGAGAGAAGCAGATCCCCGAAGGCCCCATTAGAGAGGGACGGAACCCCGTGAGCCCCCTTGGAGAGGGGCGAATCCCCGAGGGCCCCATTGTAAGCAATTATTCTCTCTTCAAATGATAACAGATCTCCTTTAGATGGTTAACATCAATTAAGACTTGCATGGGTGTTTATCTACAAATAACTCCCGTTTTATCAAAAAAACTGTTTTAAAACGGTGATACTGAAACTAACAATAATGGTTTTCAGTTGAAAACGTCTGAAATATGACTACAAATACCTGTCTAAACTGCAGGAGTTGTCTGTGCCCCATTCACTCCATTTGTTACACTGTGACAGGATTTTCATGTGAATTTTTTTAACGGTGTCAGTGACATTTAGTAACAAAATATTACTAAAGTCAAAATTATTGGTTGGTTAAAATTTACTTTGCATTCGTATTTACTTTATTTTTGTGTATAAAATAACACAAGTGTACATCAATGATGATACAATATTTATTTTGATGCTTAGGCCGTGTTCAGTAACTGAGCTACTTCAGATAATTTACAAAATGTCAATGTCTTATTTTGACATTAGTAACTTTTTGTAACTAAATATGCTTACACTGCTCAAAATATTCAATAGGACATTGAAACGACTCTTAATGGTGGATTTTAAAACAACCAATCAGAAACAGGACCAAGATTGACCACACTGTCATTAATATAGGCACTGTACTGTGTACCTGTCAACACGTTGTTCGTGGTGTGTATTTTTGTGATATTTGTGTGGTGTATTTCGTGTGATCTGCTGTCATCCGTTGTCTCGCGATGCCAACCATTGTTCCTTTTTCGCCTTCTGTTGGCATGAAACCGGTGACAGCTATAACTCGGCAGAAGCGATGAGATTAAGAATGGAAAAATCGATGTAAGATCGAGAATCTAACTGATCTAGAAAATTCGAGAAACTGGCGAAATGTTTAGCAGAGGTTTTTCAAATTTGGCATCTCGAGGCACATACGATGACGTGCTGATGGTATGGGACTTTTTTGACGTGTTTTTTTTAGATCATGTCGACAATTAGTAGTGCGATGGCTCCTCTTGGAGCCTTTCAACGGTTAGGTGAAAGCAGTGAGCTTCCACCTCACCACGTGAACGTTCCTCTTGGTTTAGAGGACAGGTATTTCCCTATTTCTTTCTCCACAAAAGCACCATCTGCTTCCTGTCATGCGAAGTGTTGTGTTTTCTGAGATTGTGTAACAAGTGTGTAACAGAACGGAATGGCCCTACGTAATAGGCCTAAAATTGGTGGTAAATTGAATAGGATAACCCTCGCAATAGCGCGCGCAGCCCCGTTTATAGTTAATAAAACATGGAAATTAAGCATTTTTAGATTACGATTACGAATCGACACGACACTAATGATAGTTGCGTCAAAGTAATTGAAAAAGTTGTACAATTACAATTACTAAATAATTGGTAATTGAAGTACTATTTCCTGATAGTAATTGAATCTCTGGTAATTAAATTACTGCATTCGGCGGTAATTAGTAATTAGTAATTAATGACTTTTTAAAAGTAATTTGCCCAGCTCAGTTTTTCCTTTGTAGGAACGTGGTGCTACCTTGGCATTTAAGTCCTAGACCGTTGGCCTGTATAAATATCGTGTTGAACTAGTTCCAGCTCCACTGAAGCGACGCCGAGCCGGCACCCCCTTTTGTTACGGGCTAAGGCAGCGGTCCTATGTAATTTCCTTTCCGAATTGAGTCATTTAGCTAATTAGTCTATTGTCGGAAGTCCCGTTTAGGTGGTAACAAACTAAGCGTTTTGCTCTAATGTAGTTTTGACGCTGTACCAAGCTATTACTAATTAGAGCCTTCTCGTAATGTGACAATTACATAAATCTGGATGCAAATCTGATATTGAAAATTATAGACCTGTGTCTATATTATCAGTTCCGGCTAAAATCTTTGAGCAGATTATGTATCAAAATCTATCATATTATTTAAAAAACTGGATATCAGTGAACCAACATGGTTTTATGAAAGGTCGCTCAGTGGATACGAATCTTATGTCATTTGTTGATTTTGTTAGCGAAGCTTTAGATAAAGGTGGACAGTCTGATGTTATTTACACTGATTTCGCTAAGGCTTTCGACAAGGTCAAACACGACATACTTCTACAGAAACTGTATGCATCCGGCTGCCACATAAACATGATACATTTTTTCAGTTCTTATTTACAAAACAGATACCAATATGTGCAGTTAAATGGAACAGCATCGAAAAAATACTTAACACCGTCAGGAGTACCGCAAGGCAGTAACTTGGGACCATTATTGTTTCTTGTGTTCATAAATGACTTGCCTGCCCTTATTAACTCCTCACAAGTTTTACTATTTGCTGATGATCTCAAAATATTTAGAGAAATTGAAAGCAAACAAGATTGCGAATTACTGCAAAAAGATCTTGATACCGTTGTTAATTGGAGCCAAACCAACGAGTTGCTATTTAACGTCAGTAAATGTAAAATTGTGACATTTTCTTTGAAAACTAATTATATATGCACTAACTACATAATCAATCATACAGATTTGAAACGTGTTCAAAATTGCAAAGACTTGGGAGTGGTTTTTAATTCACGCCTCAAATGGGATGATCATGTGGACAGCATTGTAAAAAGTTCTTTACGAAATTTAGGATTTTTGATACGTAATACCACTGAATTTAAAAATATTAAATCGATTAAGTTACTTTATAATTCTATAGTTAGGCCAAAACTAGAATTTGCTAATAAGATATGGAATCCCAGTACTAATTTACATCAACAAAAAATTGAAACTGTTCAGAACAAATATCTTAAGTACCTTTATTATAAAATGTACCATCGTTACCCTGCATATGACGAGTATCAGAATATTAGACGTGAGGTGCAAGTTTTCAAATTAAGTGAGAGGAGGGAAATATCAGCAGTGTTGTTTATACACAAATTGGTCAACAATAGAATTGACTGTCCCATGTTACTGCCGTTGGTTAAACTTTACACTCCAGCTGTTAGATGCAGACCTCGTAAAGCATTTTATATACCATTTTGCAGAACGAACATTAGAATGAACTCTTCCTTTATCAAAGTATTATCTATCACCAACTCCCTTCTTTTAGAATCAAATTTAAGCATTTTTGACACTTCCATAGGTAATTTTAGAAAACAGGTTAATGAAATTTACAATAAAAAGTACGAGTAGATGATGGGTTGCTTGTAACTTGTAATTTGTAATATTTGATTGGTAATTTATAATTTTGTAATGTTTAATTTAGTATGTATTTTGTAATATAGTTTTTAGTTTTATTGATATAGAATGGTTTTGTATGTAGTTATGTATACGAGATGCCAAGTGTTAGAATTGGGCCTGTGCCCGTTACACTGGTACTTTAAATAAATAAATAAATTAGCCTATAACAAACTGGCATCCCCACATGGTGCCTTTGTTTTTTGTCGTAATATCGATTTTAACCGGTAACAAACAGTATACAAATCAATGCATATTAAAAAGCGTTTACTAGTTTCTACTATACTACTGTAAAGGGATTTATAGTTTATACAATTTATTAAAATAAAATCAGATGCTAAAAGCTTAAGGTGTACTAATATAATGCAGTTCTATTAACTTTGTGTGAAATATTTTACAGCTACATTAATTAATTTCCCTGAAGAACAAGCACATTATCCAATTGAGTAATTTTAAAACACAATAAGGAAATACATGACCTTTTTTTTACTTCGGGCAAGCTTAATATTCAGATAAAAGGCCTCAGGTGTTCAAAACAACAGAAGAGAATTAATAATACTACTTACAAACTTACTTACCGAAATTTATCAGAATCTTTTAATGTACAAAAATGCTTACGAAAAGATAATACGCCTTCAACTACTTAATGTAATTTAATGCTAGAAAATCTAATAAGGAAAAACCCCCACCACTGCTTGTATGCACGAAAAGAAAAAGTTTGTGGAACTAGTCGAACTTATTCTTACTCGGGCTCAAATTCAGACGCGGATAGACTAGTATTTGGTCAGCTACTGCCTAGCAAAGTAGGTATGCGTAATTTAAAGCGTTGCAATTTCGTGAATGCATCCACCTGGAAGCACTCACGACCCCTAGAAGCAACGACGTCGTCGAATATTACAAGCACCCTAAAAATAGCCTACCAATCTGCAATTCCGTTTCAGTCTCGTTATGGTATTGTGGAATTTCACTTCGACTTCCATTCGGACACTTACAGATATTGTGAATTGTTCCATCATCTATAGCTCCTCTGGCGCTTCGTCCCGACGCAGTCCTAGAAGAAACTTTCGTTACCAGCGTGTGGATCAACGCTAACTGCTCGTAGTCACTCTCTAAACTGCCGTTGTTTCTTCTTTATTTGACAAGCTAGTGCAACCGTAAACGTTCCCCCGTTCTACCGAGCGCATACCAACGCTAATTTACCCTTCATCATTCCTTCAACTGAACATGTGGTACATCAATGTTAACGTAGTAGAGTTATCAGAATTACTGCTGCCTAACTTATTTATGAAATAGAGTGCAGTTGCGCTCATTCTTGAATTCCTCTCTAGAAATACCGACGTCATATTTTAGAGCTGTGCACACACTTTCCGTTGTCGAGCAACATCTTTCTGGTGCCATTCCCGACAGACACATGATGTGGCGTCCACAAGAATAAATAACTCAGACTTGTTTTCATATCATCCAAGGCACAATTCATTGTGACTATCACGAGCAAGCATTTTCTTTAGCCTTCGAACTCTTTTTTCAACTGAGCTAATTCAAGCACAGTGCTTATTTCCCGTGTAACAACCTACGTAACAAATAAAGTACACAACAAAATTCTTGCTTAATTTATTTTTTAAGTATATTGACTATAGGTGGAGTTATAGGTTTTCTCTTACTAGGGTAGACAATTGTTAACACACTTTTCTGAATGCTTTTGATATTTGTAGTTTATTTCAAGAAAAATATGTTTACTATAGTAGCTTCTTTATTGAAATAGCAAGATTTCCAAAATATATAAAGTTTTGGCTTAAACGCTTCTGATCTCACTATATAGAAACAACTTGGCACATAAGTTGCTCGTTAAAGCAGCACGGTGCTTGAGTTACACAAAATCCAGTTCTGACGCTACGATTTTATCGTATGTCGACGCGTACTCGTTAATGGGCGTCCGCTGAGCCGAAGCAAATCGCCGTCTGTGTCTTGCAAAAAGCGACATCATTAAGAACTCCCAGGGATAGCGGCGGATTTCCACCGACAAAAATAGTGTTGAATTTGAGATGAGGGTTTCAATTCCGCGAAACAAAAAGTGCACCGAGCTCTGATTGCTCCAGTAATGGCCATATAAGTGCCAACGGCGAAGCTTCGCATAGATAAAAGAAAGGAATGAAAGCTGCCTTGGAATACCTTATCCCATTCCTGTGACAAACTGCCTTGTTATAAATTACGGAGAACCAGAGCACTACAGAAGGCCCCCGAGGATTGCCTTCCGATGCCATTCTAATTTAGTATGATCCTGGATATGGATCTCCTGAAATGTTTGAATATTGTGAATAGCTAAACAATTGAATTCTTGAAAAGCTCGACTACTGTTAGCATGAGAACTGCTTCTGTGCTATTTTATTTATGCCTCAAAAACAAAAATGTGTCTGAATGGTCTAAAAGGAAATCGTGAGGCTCAGATTAGGGGAAGTTACTGTTGAAGTTTTCTTAAAACATGTAAACATTTTACATGTCATTATCAATATTTCATTGGTACGGTTAAACCTGCTGTAACGTAAAAAAAATCTAGTTTTGCTTGTGTAAAAAAGTCCACTATTACTAAATATTTCAGAAATTATACATATCTAAACCCGGCAGTACGGCTGAGTGGTGTTGCACATCTCACGGCACTTGCAAAAGTTAAGCACCAGTCTGCTTGGTCAGTACTTGGTTGGGTTAACACCTGGAGAGCGGGCGTAGTATTCTAGCTTAGACAGGCTCCACTACCTCAAGTACCTCCGCCGAATTTAAAATGCACATACCCTCAGCGGTATGTATGTATGTGTATGTACATATCTAACTTGTATATAAATTACTCTGTTAGGAATTAAAGTGCAAATATAAGTAAGTAACGGGTTTACCAATTAGGGTTACTTACAATTGAAATAGAATAAAACTCAAAATATTTAAGGAAATTCAGAAATGTCTATTAAATGTGTGAAACAGAACTTTGGCCAAATGACCGCAGCGGCTCCTTTACCAGGCCTCAATTCGCTTGATAAAATTCACCATGACTCCTGCACATTTCTCTCGGAATGTCGCCGATGACCCGTTGGATTTCGAGTTTAAGTTGTTCAATATTTTGTGGATGGGTAGCGTAGACCTTTCCCTTCACGTATCCCCACAAAAAAAATCTAGCGGCGTCAAATCACACGAGCGTGGTGGCCAATTCACATTGCCGTTTCTAAAGATAACACGGCCGGGGAATTTCGTTTGCAGCAAATTCAGTGTCGCATGCGCCGTGCGGCGGTCATTTGGCCGAAGTTCTGTTTCACACATAATTGAGATGTTTTATATTTTCATATTTAATAAACATTTCTGAATTTCCTTAAATATTTTGAGTTTTATTCTATTTCAATTGTAGGTAACCCTTATTGGTAAACTCTATATATATTGTGGCAAGTTCGTTGACTACAATTGCTTTAGGAAGTTCTTTCCAATAAAAACAAGCCATGTATACCATAAGTGGTTACCTCTATTTTATAATGTTGTGTTTTTAAAGGATTTCTAGTGATTGGTGTGGTAACTGTATGTTGATTGATAAACAAAATCAAATATGCAAATATATTCAAAACGCGGTATAGCAATCTATTTAAAGAAGGAACATAAATAAAAAGAGAACATGTATATATTGGAAATTTATGTGAAAGCCGATGTATTTAAGAACTCCCCGAGAAGGTACAATAAAAAAATGCGCTATCAGCAAAAGTTTCTGACAACTAATCGTCAGAAGATAGAAAAATTTACAACTCACCAAAGAAAACAATTAAGAAGAAAGTAAAAAATGGAAAAATAAACAATAACGTCAAACTGTAGAGAGATAAAAACTAAATAGGATATAAAAGATCTACCTAAAGGTGGAAATTCGATCGATGTATGACAGAAGTTGTAGTTTGGTAATAAAACCTATTTCAATTATGCAATAAAAAACACAGATAAAGACAACAACGAACTGGATTGGAAAAGAGGTAATTCGAACTATAATACTAACGATGACATGGCATGATGTATGTGTATTGAGCAAAAACGAACAAGCGACGCTCACCTTTAAGGCAACTCGTCATAACGGGTTGGTTCTAGCCGTTGCCGTTTGTACCTGTAAAGTCGTTATTTTGGTGCCTGGGAGTCCGTGGGGTTCTATATTCGTCATGTGTTACGTTTCACCATTTGCTTCTGGTTCGAATATTTATCGATGAAAGCTGTAAAGTAACAGTGAGTGTGTTTGTAGGGCTAATCCCGGTTTCCTATCCAGAGTGCAGCGTGTAACAGTGCCAGAGATCTTGAATTACCAGTTCAAGTTGTGCATTTCTCGCTTTGAGCGGACCCTGTAGCTGTAGTAGATCTTCAAATCGGCCATTGGTGGGTAACCGAGGTAATAATCTGTCGTAACGCTCGTCTCTAGATTTCGTTTTTACGAGGATTATCCCATGCTGTATTTGACGATATCGTGCAGACAACACCCAACTGCCTCTTTCGCGCCGTCGCCCATTGGTGTATCGTGGCGTCAATCCCAAACGCCATTAGTTGCCCTCTGCAGGTCCCTAACGTGCATCTAAAAGCGTCTCCGTCGTATTAAGAAATTCACCTCGCGAGGAGATCAAAGAAAGGTACTTTAAAGTAGTTTTTGAAGAAAATATTGAACCACTTCTGCTATGCCATTTTGACTCAGTGCGACGTAAAGCTTGATTGCGCAAGCTCAGTCAGAAAAATGTTTGGGCTCCCCGTATTTGATACTAAAAATAGCGTTACGGACGTAGCACGGCTCATGTCGGCCAGCTTTGAACTCACATTATTTAAGCTTTACTATCGGCCCACCATAACGAGTAAGCCGTGTTCTTGTCCCTTGTTCTATCATTAGATAAGTTAATAACAGTAATACACTTAAATGTTTAATAGTTGCAAATACCATTTTAATGTCGGTGTCTTTCTGATTTTTGCTGTTTGAATATGTTTGTTTATTTATTTGTGTTAACTGTGATGACCTATGTGTGAGGTTGAAGCAGGAACATTCAACTAAAAAGAGGTTCAAGCGAACTGAGATGCCTCACAGGAACGCCGGAGTGGAGCAACGGCTTTCAGATTCCGAGTTTCCACAGGGGCGTTCGGGAACTTTTCTACTCTACCAATAAAACTCGCGGCATCCACCCCTTTTAATCTTAATTGCAACCAACCCCTATCGTGACAGCATTTCGCTCTAAATTACGTCGTGTTGCTTAGACCGCCCCTTCTCCCTGAATTTTAGTCGGTCAACTCTCCGTTGCAGTACGTAATTAGAATGACCTTTGTTGAATTTTTGGAGGAAAGTAACGATCAATTTAATCTATTCCTGATTAAGTGACGATTGACTCAAACCATGTTCGTGCCAAAAAGTTTAATTTATTTTTATTGTGACAGATTGGGATTCATGTCGTAAAAGTCGTTTTTGTCCTGTAACAGAATAATTTAAATGAAAATTGGCTTACATCGGTTCTCTATATAATAAAAATGAAGAGAAAACTTAATAAATTATAATAAAATAATTTTAACGCAGTTTAGTGTAAAAAAATTAAATTTAATAAAGGAATATGTTTTGAGGGGGCTCAGAGATACACGCATATGGATTTAAGCCTGAATATGTCGGTTTAAACTAGCCATAAAAATATTGTGTGGACTTTACTACAACTCTCCAATCAGTTTTGGCAACCGAGGGGTTTTCATGCCCAGAACGTTCTCAAGGAGAAGATACCGATAGCTCTGTAATGAGGATGCAATAACAAGGCTAATAAGGATCGAATGAACAAAGGCATGCATTTTAAACAATCAAAAAAGAAAATTGGAAATCTGGAATGCAGACGGCAATTGTTACTGATTCAGAAAACTACTATAATTCCGTGTACAATATCATTACAGCTTTTAAGAAAATAGTAGGACTTAATCAACTATATTATAAAATTTCAGGCAATACCAAAATATTTTCAAACTGGCATGTTGAAAATTCTCCGACATTGCATCAAAGCGGACAAAAAGGTGATTCGTCTTGCTGAACTTCTTCTCGCGTCAAACGGCGGAAACCGATCAGCACTACGGCAATTGGCTTTAGGCTGAAAAGCTCTACATCGATAGTCGCTATTGTTCCGTGATAATAGCTGTTTGGGGAAGTATTAACACACCAGTTACGACGATTTTTGGATATATTTAGTAATTAGGCTTCCCAAAACGTAACTTAAATTCCAATTTCGTCTCGTTTTTTAGTTTAATGGGATATCTTATAGACCAATATTATATTTAAAACAACCCGTATCGTCCTGCCACGCCCTGTATATAAGCCATATCATAGACGTCAATCTATCGTTTTACATTCCAACGAAGCTATGGAGAGGTATCTCACATATAGAACCACGTAAATTTTGCACGTCGACATCCTTGGAGTTGTTCATTTTGGTTTTATCTTCGAACCATTAACCTCGTTTGCAGGTTTGCATTCATTGCCAAAATACCGAGATATCGTATGAGTTTTGAATTTTCAGTTTTTTTAAACTTTAATAAACTACTTATTTGTTGTTTCTTAATGACAAAATTGTCTTTCCTTTTTTCATGTAACATGTAACAGCTTATCTTAATAGCGGTTGATATTTCAAAGTATTTGAAGCAGAAAATGTTCTCATCAAAAACATTAAAATTAACAGTTTCGTTTCTTTTATGACAAATCAAACTATCAAAAGGAAAGTTCTGTTCTTGATAAGCTATGATTAGCATTACTCTTCTTCCAATAAGATGAATTATTTTAAGTAAAAATTGTGTACATTTAAATACACAGCCAAGTTCTACATCTTCGTTATTCTTTAGTAGTAGATTATCAAAGTTTGGTAAAGTGTAGGAAAGTGGCATAGCCGCCACTAGTAGTTTATGTATGAGCTAATGTGTTTGAGCGTACCGCACGATATGTGAAGGAACGCGGTAGATCTGCAAAAAGTCAGTGTGCTTTGTAGAGTCCTAAGCTTTTAGGGTGTGGCTCACAGTTAAAAGTGAACATTTCTACATTTTCCTGAGAAACTCTTAGAAGAAAAAGGTTTAAACTTCCTGTCGACATTAATGTTTTGGTCGTCCCCATAGGTTCAAGAAGTCCAAAAGAAAATCATATGAATCTTCAAGTGACATAATAAAAAGGGCACCGCCGAAATATCTGCGAAGAATATATCTAAATTATTACACAACTGGAATTTAAGCAGCATCATTTAAGATTGGTGATTTATGACAGGTTTTGTCATTCGTTGGCAGCCAGCGAAGCTCGAAGCTGTATGAATCATCGAAGACAGTGTACGCGAGGTATTTATTATTGCTCTGTGCGCCTGTTGAAGAAAACTGCGTAGTATAAATGCGTAGTAGAAGAAGCTTTCTGCCGTTTAATTATAGTTAGCATAAAAGCTCGAAGCCATAATGCAGTTTGGTGTCACGCGAGTGAACACGCAACGCAATTAAGACATTTTCAATAGAAAATACTTTTTCAAAATTCTTAAACTTGAAAAGATATTTAATCACTATTTTTTTACATCTTAGGATAGTGTTATCTTTAGTAAACCAAAAATGTTCATAATAGCTTGAAAGTATTAATTATGTAAAAATCCTTATAGCAGAATATAAAATTTCCAACTCTTACAATAGAGGGCAATATTGGTAAGTCCAGGAAAGTCATTCGTGAGGAATAAGATCCCAATGTACAGATGATGATAAATCCATTGAACCATGGAACAGTCTCCTGATTTAATTCTTTTTGACCTTTACACATAACTCATAACCATTGTTGTATCTACTTTAACTGATTTCTCTTGTTTCCAAATGCTCTACCATTATTCCAATATTTAAAAAGAGCGAAGTTTTGTACCATTTTATTTTATTTTAATTCAATAATTCCAATAATAAGATAATGATTTAGAACACCATTTTTGCTAACGATGTCACTCTTTGTCTCCCATACTGCCTGTTCCACTTCTACGTCTAATCTCAGTTTCATTGACAAGTTTGTTTCGCATTCCAAAGATAAAGCGTATTTCCATGTTAATTTTAAATTCCCGTTAAGCCTACACCATTAATCTACCACATTGTTTTCCCATCGCACTCAACTATTTATCAACGGCAGCCCTAGAAGACACAATTTGCATATTACGCAGCGCCGGCTGAAATCACTGGAAAATTCTTTGAGAATTAGCGCAAAACTGCATATGAGCAGGCCCTCAGGATTAGCGTACGCGATGCAAAATGCGAATAATTGAAATTATTTCCAGCCGAACAGAGCCGTGGCGCCAATAGTCCGAAACCATCGAAATTAGATCGAAACTACTGGTTTCATTATTTTCATTTCCTAGCCGTAATTATTTCGCTTGTTATTTTTATCACAGTCAGCGAAATCGCGAAAACGAAGCACTTTGTTAGTTTTGTGCTTCATGAAAGGAGTTGGAGAAACATAATTCCAGTTGTAGAGCCTCGAGTTGTCGTTAACGAATAGAACTGTTACTACACTGCTAAAGTGAAATTGGGCTCGAGGAATAACTACTATTGAATAAATAAAGCTGGCAATGAAAAAGCCTGACTTTCTCCACTTCCGCTCCACCAAACAGTCGCTTTAAAGGCACTCCCCGCATAGGAAGAAGTAAAAAGGAACGAAAACCGGTAACTTAATGCTATCTGCGGGCATGCAGTGGCGGAATTGGAACAAAATATGTTTGTAAACATGATACGAATATGTTTAATATTACATTTCCGGCAGTGGCGTATTTTTGAAGCAACCAGAAAATGGAACACCTGCTAACTTTTCAGTTTTCTCCAAGACATGCAGTTATTCACAGAAATATAAAAACTACGCAAACAGCATTTTATTCAATGAATGATAGATAGTCAGCTTTAAAATTCTAATAACTTGTTAGGTTAGAGAATCAACTAAGGATATTAAAAAGAGCTGGTTTCTTTTGGCAATAAATATTCTCCAGGACATAAAATTGTAAAAGTCACAAGCAACTTATTGTCCAGATTTTTTGCTGTCTAAGGTCCCATAACGATAATTTGATTGATCGTTAATCTACATAAAAATAAAGAAATTGCACGAAGTTATAAACATAATTTTGAAAAATTGTAAGAGTATTTAATAGATAAGTTGTAAAATGGAGTATTTTTATTGCGCAAATAAAGATTTGGTGGTCAAAAGTTACATCGGATCAAGATTCTGGACATTATGCAGAACATTATCCGTGTTCTGTCATAATAAATTTGATTCATTATTAACCACCTGAAGAGAAAAATATTTAGGCAAAACTATGTCTACAACAGGAAAAAATCTAGAAACATCTACTGGAGAAGTTGTAAAATTTAGCATTGGAATTGTGAAATATTAGAGTACTACAAGTTATGACCTTGAAAACTTACAGTGTCCATCGTCAGGACGATTCTTGTGCATTATTATTTCCCAGATAATATCAAGAAATTATCAATGTAGGGATATATATGGAACAAATTGTGATATTGAATATTCTCATAGTACAAGATGAAAATGTTCACGTTATGACATTCAGAACTCGTACTGGCTGTGATCAGTATGGTTCCTTCAGATTTGTACTGCGCTTATTCCGTCACAATCTGCGTTTACATCGCCCGAGGGTTCGAAGAAGATAAGAAGTCCACCAACAGCGCCCAGAGTCTCGTACAAGCAAGTACAACGCCTCTCCTACTCAATTGTACCTGGAGTGACTACAACGATAAGGAGGACCAAAAAGTATAAAAGCAACTTTTGCATTCATTTTAATCACTTGAGGCTGCAGATTCTGATTCTGACCTCCAGGTCCTCTTCCGAGAGCCAAACCCCTTTTTCTAGTACTTTCTTGAGTTAGTTCTGCTTTGTGACGGAAATGCGTCTCATAGAGTGACCCTCCTAATCTGAACCTCACGCAGCTCTGCCTTGTGACGAAAATCCGTCTCGTAGAACTTCCCCCCCTAACCTGGATCTGACAGAGTTCTGCCTTATGACTGGGCCCCGTCTCGTAGAATATTCTGTTAACATAAATCCCGCATTCGGCGAGTACCAGGTTAATTTGATTATAATCCACCGGCTTCGTAGAAGTTATTATAGCCGAAAAACCTCAATAAATCACTAGCATACCTGTAACAAGAACGCGGTTAATCCGAAGATAACTTCCTGACAATCCTTGGAAAGCGGATTGTACATCGTCGATCTAGGCACGAAAGCATAAGCGATTCTTCAGGGCTTGCCGACAACCACGATAGTGAAAAGGCGGACTTCGGTCCGAATGAACATGTCCTGTTTAAGTTATTCCTGAGCCTAGCTTAACGCCCTAATTGCACACGTCACCAGCACCGTAAAACGTACTATTTCATGAAATTGGCCAACACAAAATTCATAAGAATCGCCATTTTCGGCGACATTAATAGCGCTTGTTTCAGACTGATCGTTTCTAGTTCAAGTACACCGGAGCTCTACCTCATCCAAACTTTCTTGGAAAGGATTGAGGGGAGCAACTGGGCACAAACCACGTGTATAGTGGATTCTTGACCTCCAAGTGGCATCGATCCAGACCATTTACCAGAGGAAATGTTATGTTATAATTCCATGTACGAATCATTACTAATTATCGATATTATGGTTGTTCTATTCTATTCTCATTTTTACCAGAAATGCAAAATTATAACGAACAAACAAAAAACATCTATATGAGGTTGGGTATCGTCCACAAAAAAACGCCACCTAGAAGAGAAAATTAGTGTCGAAATAAACTTTGCCATGTGATTTTCAAATCATTTTCACCGATTTTGAAACCTACCTCTAAAAATCCCTTCATGCCCAATCATTTTCTTCACAAATTCATTTTATGCCACAAACCGAAGAGTATGATAGCGTACGTTTTTTATACTTCTAAAAAGCTTGTTCACATTTATATTCAACCGGTTCATCATATTCACAATATTTCAGTTACTACAATCTGTAATTACTTTATCTTCATCGGTGTTGTTATAGACCATCTTCCAAGTTAATTTGAGTATCGTTCACAGCTTTATGACCACCCTCTCAGTACGGTTATAGATGATATTACCGCACTAATTGCAGCTCTTTCTTTTACACAACGAAGAATACATTGTGTCAAGACCAGTTGAAAATCCCGCACTTTTATTTCAAATATTGGCAATTCGGCGTTCTCTTTCCAAATTCAAATACCGACGCTTCTAGCTCGTTTTAGTATAGTACAGTTCTATTACGCCACATCTTAAACATTAGCTTGTTAGCTTGAGGAAGCGGTTGTAACGTCGTGTTAGAGCGAATCGGTTGAGTGAATGGAACAGGGAAAGCAAGCGAAAGCGCCTCACACCCTCCTTTTTTCCGATTCCGTCTCGAGGTATTCACCCAGTGGGAGCGTTACGAAGTCGTTGTCCTTGTGTGGTGTCGACCTCATTGGTGATTCGGCCCTCAAATTAATATAAAGCCGTTGTTCATATGCTTTTTGTGGTGCGTTTCGTCGTAAGTGACTCAACGTCTGAAGCTAGTATCTTACGGTGTGTGTGGTTGAACTTTTCTTGGAGCATGCGCCCGCGTATGTATGTGTGTGTGTGTGGGTGTGTGTGTTACGGCTGAACCAATCTTCTCCGTTGTATTGTAGCACTGATTGTGCAATCATCGCTTTGGGCGGATATCTATAAGAGATGTTTTCCGACGTGCCAAATCTGGAGAGCTGTGGTAGTAAGATGTCGTTTTGCTCTCTTTCCAATGCAATCTACTCTGTCCTATAACCATCTGCAGAGAAGGTGACGAGACGGAAGGATGTTTCCACTGCAGTAATCAGCAACTTCTCCGCACATCATTCAGGTACTATGATCTACTGTTTTTATTACCCGAGTCTGTACGACGATTTTGTGTTGTCTTTAAAGTGACGCAATTTTATTTGTGACAACAACTATATTTAGGAGCCGACGCGAGTGACCTACTTTGAGAGTAAATTGTCATCGTGGTTCCGGCATAACATATAAAATGTTTGTGTGGCTTGTCTACCACTGTTGTATCAATGTAACCAATGTACTTTTCTGTCACACCTAACATTGTTAAGTAGATTTTAGAGTTGCTAACCCCTTTACAACTATTCATGTGAAACATTTGCCGGCATACTGAAATGTTAATAAATGTGCATTCGTTTTTAAATCTTTGGAATTTTATTTATGATACTTGTAGATGCTTTCTTTCATTTATTGATTGTGAAATGACCGACGCAGCTAACAGACCAGCAAAGGTAGGTTTCTAAGCAGCGTCCCACCCGACCGTATAAGTGGAGCGTCGGTCCTCTGACTTCGAATTTCTACGAGGGCCGGTCAAAAAGTTTATTCCCCATTCTATGAACGAAATTCGTGGCGCTCAATTTTCACCCTTATTTTGATTACAATAAACCCCTATTGTGGCCGCATATTGCTCTAAATTACGTCGTGTTGATTAGAACCCGCTCTTCACTCTGAGAAAATAGCCGTACAACTGTCTGTTACATCAAGTTGTGGCGTGATTAGAGTGAGCTTTGTTTTTTTCTCAGATTAACGTGCCCTAGCGACCCGTTTAGACTATCCCCAAAGTGTTTTTAGGTCGTATAAGCCATTTTGTGCTGTAACAATTGAACAAGAATTGATGAAGATAAAATATTGAACAACACACCCTTGATTATGGTACTAACGAAACTCGTTTAATGGCCGCAGAACTCGGCTCAAACTTGTTTAGTTTCTTTCATAACAAAATTTGTATCGTTAATATCTATTATATAGGCTGCAATCATCGCGTCTGTTAATCATCTGGCTTTTGTCACCACCAACATTTTCTACGCTACTCAGTTAGTTTTCGAAAAATGCTGATTCTACTGTTTCTTTGCGAGCTTTGTGCAACTTAAAGATTCATTACTTCTGGGACAAACCTTGAATACTTAAATGCAAAAAATAGGTAAGTAACCAAGTATATAATTTGTAAACTGATATCACCGTTGAAAGATTATTTAATTCAATTACAATCTGCACGCAATAATAATAAATGTATATTCTGAAGTATCCAGGCTTGAAATTAAAAGCTATTCGTTTATATTCCTTAACACTTTGATGCCCATTGTCTCTCTAAATCTCAAGCGGAGTAAATAAATGCCTATCACCGTCGCTTCTACGACTATATTCTAATTGGTTAACAATCTAAGGCGATCAGCGTAGGAATTATCCTCGACGGGAATGATGGGTGAGCTACAATTTCCTGCACTTAAATTATACAGCATCAAACTGTAGTATGATCAAAAAATGGTTTTCATCTAGCATGCCTATGGAATAGCTCCTAATTTATGAATTCAACCATAAGTCAATTAAAAATCGAATGTCAGGGTTGATATTTAAGTATAAACATTGTTGCATTCATTAATTAGGAACTATTTCATAGTCATACTAGATGAAAATTATTTATGATCATACTTTACTCATTTTCTTCTAATACGACCACTGTAGATGCTTCTAAAAACTTAACTCACTAAATCGCTCTAAGCTATACAACCTTTTTCTACCTTTTATTGTGGTATATCATATCCTTTACTACTTGTTGCAGCATTTCTTCTTATTTGAAAGCTTGACAGAAGAATTCCCATATTTAAATAAACTAATCATCCACAATATTTATTATTATGAGGTGATTTTAAGCCTAAAACTTGGCTCTGTTTGCAGTGCAAAATATTTAACCAAGTTAATAAAGCACAGAGTTAAGATATTTTATGCAATTGCAATTTAAAACAATAATAAAAGTATTAAATCCGTTGGTAATGAGGTGCCAGAAGTAGTAATTAAGCGGATAAAAGAACGCATTGGCAAAACATATTTCAGAGAGTTGGAATAAAGTAATATAATAAAATAGGTTTGTGCATATTGAACGCCAGGCCAAACAAAATTAATTGATACAAAAGGTTTGTTATGTGCAGACTAAAGGAGCTTAATTAATAATAAACGTACAGGTCAGTGAATAACAAGCAATCTGAAAGGTAAATAAGATCAGAATAAAGAATTATAAAAAATTGCAAAGAACAATCCCGAAATTGGACAACGGAAAAGAAAGCAAGCGAGCAACGTGAGTAAATTTGAACTAAATTTCCAGTGCATTAATAAAACAATGTGAAAAAACAGAGCAGTGATGTTAAAACATTTGTGTGCGCAACGGAAGGAACAATGATAGTTATAAGCAAAGGACCATTTTTTTAATTTAAGAGAATGTTAATTTAAGAATTATGTAATCAAACTTTACTCCACTTGTGTATTTTACTATCAAAACTAATTTCTAATTAACAAAAATTATCGCGGCAACATAGCAACGCGATGCGTTTTTGTAAATGAAGGGAACAATTGAAATGATAAATTAAGACAGCTTGAGCGAAATTGAGCTCCCTTAAAATTAATATTTTTGCAAATAAAAAGTGTTTACCAGTTAGTGTTGCATTTTACTGTACACATCACCGTGCAACAGTGGGAATGTTTGCGGCAGTTTCCGCCACAATAAAATTATAAATTTTCCAATCTAATATGCGACTGAAGATCGGCAGCCGACATCTGAAATTTTAGAACGTCAATTCCGGCACAATTAAACAGATGAAGCCAGAGATCTGCACTGCATCACATCAGCGGGGCCTGCAGGAGAGCATGCTGAGTGAACGTTGCAGCCAGGGGAGCGTTTCCAGCAGAGAAATTCCAGCAGCGTCAACTTCCGATCATCTCCGACCCAATGTTGAAAATTTTACGAGGTAGGAATTGGCTACAAATCGAGTGTCAGAGTTCGGAAAACTTATTAAAATACGAGATTGAACCTTACTGAAGAGGCCTATCGCATATTCAAGGGTGCAGCTACGCTGTAATAATCCATAAAATTCTTGGCGTCAGTAAATTTTGCTGATCTTGCAATGATTTCCAAGCATCAGAAACAAGTAAATGGTTGGGGTCCTATCTACGTCATCCCTGTAACAATGAAGTGGAGCTTTTGTTGCCAAGCGATAATTGAATCAAATTACCTGACGATTCCTTGATAACTTCATGATTTTTTTTAAACATTCAGGTAATCGCTGTTGCACTGACGAAAATTTGACATCTGACAGATTGCAAATTTCAACTACCAGGACCGCGTAGATGAGGTACTCAAGAACAAATAATCTAAAATGAACTACTAATTTGTTAATCCAGTGAAATTCTGAACCCAACCTAAAATAAGCAGTTTTGTGTTGCCGAGAGCTAGCTTAAATAATATTGCAGTTCAATAAAATATTAAGAAAGGGGCATTTAACCATCAGCTAATACATTTCATTTTAAGTAGCCTTAAATTACTGATAGGCAAATTGAGCACAGTATAAAATTGAATCTGAGAATTGTGTGGTGATTTGCCCTAATTTAGCTTGTTAATTTTGTCCACAACTAAATAACAAACAGGCAGTTCATCACAACATGTATATTTTTGATATCTATTTTATTATAGTTAACTCCCTTACCTGTGTGTAAATAAACCCTGAATCGTCTATTCTAGAAAAGCAACTCTAAATATCTTTCTAGAAAATTGAGTACAAGTACTCTATAGTAAATATATGCAACTAATGAGTTTTATCACATGCCTGGTGGAGTTGGTCTCTCATCGTCTGATTACTTGAAATTAATATCTGTTTACATAATGTTTCCCTAATTTGCAGCAACTATTAAACTCATAATTAATTAACACGTATCACATTTATTACGTATGTCTAGTTAGTTACGAGGCGTTCTAGGTCTAAGCAGTAAGCAACTCTAGTTCCTTAAATACAACTATTTGGTTTCCAGAATTTTAAAATTCCATCTCGTTTCGAACAGCAGTATTCGCGTTTTAACGGCCGTTAAGGGACGAACCTATTTACTCATTTACCAAACCATTTCTCACTGTGGAGGTTAAGTAGCGTCAGTCCAAAGAATTTCCTGGACGCATGACCGCGCGACGACCTTAAATGCCTCTGCAAGCAAGTAGAAAATAAATGTCATTTACAGGCAGTCACGTGGACAGCCCGACAGCTATCTTGCAATATTAAGTTATCCTACGTTAACGTCACCTCCAGGTGGAACTGTGCTACATAGTTGCGAACTTTTTATTTTCAGAGCCGTAATTGGCTCGGCTGAAGTAGTGCGAGCAGCGAATTAAGTTCAGTTCTTCTAACTAACAATTCAGGCCTCGATGATCTTAATTGTTCTCCTTTGCTTTTCTACTGTTACTTTTTAGGATTGTTATGAAGCTGGACACAAACGCTCTTCAGATTTAAATCCCTTTTCTCTGGAAGGAAATGGGTAATCAGCAATGATGTTCCAATAAATGCCAACGCCATTAGCTGAGCTAGATTACAAAAGAAATAGAATTTATGGCCAGTTGCTTCTGCCATTTCACAACCTTCTCGTTGCCTTGGAAACGCTGGACATGGAGATGCTCCAAGCCGCAGTTAATTAACTATACATATCAGCCAAACTTGATCAATGGGACGGAACTTTAGCGCCATCTGTGGATTTACGTAATTGAAGTAAACGGCGTTATTACTAATCAAGTTCGTCATTAATGTTATGTAACCTCTACCACTTTAAACCCTTAAACTTCTCAATTAAGTTTGAGACGATTTTTTTTAACTCATCAGACTTCAGCTTGCAAGTCAACCACTAAGTACTTTGTAAGTTGTTATGTTGAAGAGCACAATCAGCCTGTTCAATTGACTACTATAAAAACACCATTAAAGCATTTAAACCTCGATCTGAAAACGCGTGAGGCTTCTTATAAAGAGAAAATCGTGTTCCCAACCAATCAGTAACTGGGTTGCTAGAGGCCTTTGGCGAATTGCGAACATAATGCATTAACCTCATTTTACACTCATTGGGGAGCAAAGTTTAAGAGCAGTCAAATTCGGTGCTGCTCTAGAATTACATGCCCCGGAGGCCAACTCAAAATTTCCGTTAAACCTGCATGTGTTTAATTCTTGTGGGGCAGAAGTCGCCGAAACTGTCCATCAGCAAAACGGAAACCAATGGGGTGCAGTTAAAATGAGTTTTGTCCAACGATTTTATTAAATTATACAAGATCAGATAATAGTTGCTTTACCTTGTATAGTTTGAAACTGAAGTACATTTTAAAATATAAAAATAAAGTTTCTCGTTACCACGATGAACTAAAGCAGATTACACAATCAGAAATAGTAGTAACTTAAAGTTAATTCCATAGGGAAAGCTATATAATCCCTAAGACTGAAAAATCTTCCACATCTTTACTCTAAACGCGTCTTCATACAGTGTCAATGATTTGTAGACGATTTATTAATTATTTTTTGTCTATAGTGGTAGACATCATTAATTAAGCAAAAGGTATTCAAACGCTCAGAAGATACAACTGACAAGGATGGCTGCTCTTAACATTTAAACAATACGTAAGGATAATGTTATCATCTTCACATCTTCTTCTTCTTCTTCTTCTTCTTCTTCTTCCTTTTATAGATCACTGGCCTGTTATAACCACAACGGTGTTCTACGAGCCCTCTTTGTCCGTAGGCCGGGTAGCTGGCTAGCATTGCCAGTAAATTGAGGAAAAGTTTAATAGTTAGGTGTTAACGACTACCACAGATGTTAGCGTAGTAGCCGGGGAACGTACTATATTTAAAATCCGCCCAGAATCGAACCTGTACCATCCGCTCATATCCTCGGTACCAAGAAATTTATTCCAAAGAAATTATTATTTCTTGTTCTGACGTATGGTGCAGAATCATCAATTCTTAATGAACACGACTGAAGAAAAATTATCTAATGCGAAGTGTAGTGTTAGAGGAGAGAGAGGTTGTATACAATGGACTGTGATTGTTTCATAAAAGAGACAAATCAAAAGTAAGAAGTTTAATAGGTTTCCAACACGAACCATCTTGAGATAATTGACCAACAACAGCTCCGAGGAAAACTAATTACACAAAGAAATGGCAAGAGATTGTTCAAAGACATACATTTTGGAATTTCCTGATCGATTGCGGGGGCGACACCTTAGTTCTGATTGCAGTCGCGGCTTATAAATGCGCTACACCTTCAGTTTACTCCCTTAGTCTCGAATAACACCTAAAGTTTACCGGCTGGTTGACAGAGCAGGCGCCCAGAGCTCGTCTTTCGCCGTGAGTTTAATTGGGCTACTTTGTTTTTCCCATTTTGCCGAAGAAGACGAACCAGCAAATACAAAGTTCCTTCTTTACGTATTATAGGCGGTGCGAACGCAGTAAAGCTATCAATTCTGATATTTGTGCATAATCGGCCTAAACCGGTTTGGCAATAAATCTCAAACTGCTTAAAAAAGTCGTCTCGCTCTTATGGCCGGTCCCAAACTATGGACTGTGATCGGATTCTCACGTACGCATAACATATTCTTGTCCGCGCTGCTTTAATATCACCGTGTTTCAATATTAGTTAATTGTCAATTTCCCGCATCTCTACCGTCCCGGCGACCGTCCTTGCAAATGAGTCGCTTTCCAGGTCAAAAATTCACCATCTCTGTTGTGCCGGCATTCATCTCCATGGGTCATAAGTGACCTAGATCAAAAGTATCGTATCGCTAACATCCCGGCTACTATCCTCGTGCACCACTCGTGCCTTAGATCTGCAAAAAGCCCTCCCATCGCACCAGGCACACGTCCTCTGAACTTACTACTTCAAGCTGCAGACTTGGTTTGTCGTCAAGTCGGTATGGTTGAAACTGCATTACGGTAAATATTTCCTGTTTTCTTTTAATAATTTCTACTGAGCTTGTAACTTCTGTTTGGGTATACCTCCCTTTCTAGTAGTTAAAGCTTACTTATCGTTATAATTAGAAGTAAATCTGATACTATTCTTATAGGTGTATTACACGAATGTTCACTTCACGAACATCAGCTTAAACTCCTCCTACCCCCCTCAAGAAAAACCTCAAATATTGTCAATAGACAGGGTGGATTCTAACCCGCCTGTTAGGTTTGATAACATATGGTTTGTAACGGTGATGTCACCTTAGAGCAATATTCCTCAGACAATAATAGATGAAATAGCTATAGACGTTATTAGGTGTACAATGTGTTTACCTGTACTACGTACAGCTGCATGCGAATTACGCATTAGCACGTAGAGACAAGGTAAATACGCAGCTGCGCTACTTTTAACGGGACCCCCTTCGCCAAGGTTATTTTCTTTTGGATTAGGGAACGCAACACTTTTCCTGTGCAAGAATTTATAATCCAGTGGCGTCCGAAAAATGATTTCTACGTCACTACTATGATTTTCGATTGAAACACGCTTTTAAAATACAACCGCGCCTGTATTCTACTTTAACTATCTAGATTCACTTGTGGCTTGATTACTTGCCGCACATCCATTTTAGAGTGTAAAATAATACCAACTAGAAACAAGAACTGGTAGAAATTGAACCATAGATTATCATTACTGAAAATAATCTATATAAGTAGAAGTAGACATACGAGTAAAGTTCAGGATGAGAACAAAATCAAAAAGAAGATCGGAATTTTGTATAGTTCTCAGTCGCTCCAGACTCCATTGAAGAGAAATAAATCTTTTCATTACACAAGTCAGTCAAAATAACTTAAGCATGTTATCGTCAGGAAATAAATGGCTAAACTGGAGAATCTTTTTTATCGAAATTGCAGTAATCCCAAATTTTCACCTAAAAACTATAAACAGAACTCCATCTTAACTTTTATTAGAAGCGTACGTAATTAAGATAATCCGCATTGTATATTTTACCCTTTGACATACCTCTATATGTCGAGAAATGTACGCAGCTTTTGAATAGTTTCAAAACACGATTTTATTCGTTTGAAGAGGTGGGAAAACATCAGATGTTACTCAGAACTTGTGTCACATAAGGACATTGTGACATTAAATAATTTTAAAAATCAAAGGAAACTAGGAGTAAAATTATCTTCATGTTTGGAGCACACCGTTCGCCGCATGAGCCACGGAGCACTCCTCGTGTCCTTACGTGGCTGCTGCCTTAAAGAGAACGCACTTTTCGTTGACCCCCTTTTCTGTTTTACAACATAACCCAGTATCCGTTCAGTCCCATTTTTATCAAGGGTAAAGCCTGAGCTACATGCAAATTGTTACTTTTATCTATTTCTCAGTTAAAGCAAACAATAAACAACATTTTATTTTTTAAGGTGTTTACCCTGTATATATTTGTTCGAATTTTTCTCGTTTTCATGGATGCAATATATCATCTTCCTCTAACAAATAGTTTTGCAGTTATACCGTCAACAGCCAGGCAGACAGACAGGTAGACAGATCGGCAGGCAGACAGACAGAAAATCAAACAACCAGACAAACAGTCAGACAGACACACGAAATTAAGAGGACTTGTTTTTCCTCATCTAGGAATACCGAAACGTGAAGATCTGAAGAAATTTCGGAAGGTGATTTTGTCACGATTACAATAACTCTTTCCTTGTTTCTTAGACAAGGAAGGTAAAACTGAGTAAGATAAACGTTAAGAAGTAAAACGGCAGTAGAATGTTAGATAACTTTAAAAATTGAAGCCGACGCTGCCTTTCTATGCACGCGAAGAAGTAGTTTAAAAGGCCGCTAGTGTGTGCATTTCAATGTTACAGTTCCAGGTAATGTAGCCGCTATTTTACGAATACTAACTGCTTTTCGACGTCGTCTACAGTGAAATGTCATTTCGATCACTGGTCGGATATTTGAAGTTTCGTATTGCCTCTCCATCAAACGTTTTGCAACCATTCAGTAACCATGTGAACCATGACGAACTGTATTTCTGCCTTGGAATACCGATGCCTTCAACTAAAGCTATTCAGTCTTCTTTCAATAAACTCGGACCGCACGTTTTCAGAGTTTCCTCAGCCGAAGGTTGATATAGTTATCTTGATTCTTCCATTCGACGCCACCAATTAAATTTCTGAAATTCCAGCTAAGCTAAATATGTTCTATTGGTTAAGTAATGCATGTTGTAAATTACCACCAGCCTAGAAATGCCTAATTGGTTCAGCAATGCATGTTGTGTGACATTTAAAAATTGTCGGTCCCAGTTATAAACCAATGCTCATTGAAACTGCAGTAATGGGTTGATAGAACTGTTCCTCACTTGTCGCCAGGCTATCAACATTCGATTTCGCCGTTGAATCGTACACGGATAAATACTTGGTCAGATTCGCTAAATATTTGTATAGCTTAACATGAAGTTACAAGTCCGGTAGTTCTAGGGGTCTATTTCCGACATTCGTGACATGACAGCTATGACAAGAGTTAACATATGATGCTCACTGGCCTTCAGTTGAAGACCGCCTAAACGTATTTTATGTGTGTTACCTTAATATGGTCATCTTAAATTTTATGCAGCGTGATTTTACTTACAAAGCGGAATGCAATTACGCCAATTCTAAAACGAAGATAAGAATTTCAAAATTTCAACAAGGTAAGTCATATTTAGAAGCCGAAGAACATGTATCCAGTGAGAGCCCCATTGTCAAGGTACAATTTGTCTTTATTATTAATTATGCATCAAAATAATATATGAATTAAGAAAGTTTGAGCTTCCACTTAGTTAATCGTCTGATGTTGTGGTTCTTTAAATTTGCAAATTCGAACTCCATGGTTTGTCTACTAAGAATTCAAGTAAATATTATCGGTTACATAGAAAGAGCGCACCTCTACGGTTAACTCAATGTTGACCGTTTACCTTTACAAATGTATAAAAGGATATAAACTAGAATATATGAATATAAATTAGTTTGAAGGGACTAGTTTCAGCTCGAGGAAACGTGTAACCCCTAAAGGGCCTGCCTTCAGGTTGTCGATCGGAAAAGCCTTACACGTATGGGTGTTACGGCAGAAATAGAATATGCCCTGCGAACCAACAGTGCAGCAGCATCTTACTAGCATCATGCAGATGGAAGACAATATTACTAGTAAAGCTGCTGATGTCATAGCCTAAGACGAGGAACATATAATGTTAAAAAACCATGTCATTAACTGTCCTGGTCATATTAATTATGGTAGGTAATAGAAACGAGGCCATAAGACTCCAGAATCCTTTAATTGGCAGAGGGTCCAAAAAGTTTCCGGGAAATTATAAATGTATTCTTCGAATATTAAAAGAATTAGAAAAGTGCAAAAGTCAACACAATTAAAGAAATGGCATGTCTTGGAACTGACATTATTGGTCTTAGCAAAACTAGACGACCAGGGTGTAGTAAACAACTTATGAACAACCATTTAATCTACTATACGGGTAACAATATGGTTCGTACTACTGGAATTGAGTTGAAGGACAACTTCTTGCAAAATAAAAAGAAATACAACGAAGAAATCGATCCCAGACGAAATTATAACCATGTTGGAGAAAAGAAGGTTGTTAAGAAATCGAAATGAAGACAAACAGCAAAAAAAATAACATCTTCAAAGAGAATTCGACCATTATGACATGCACAAGAAAATTTAACAAAATACCAGTCAAGAAAATAGCAAAATTATTGGCAGTTTAGCAAACAATAATGAAATATTGCTGTCAAACATATCATAACATGTATAGAACAGCTCTTTAGCGATGATCGCCTAAAAGAACGAAGTTCAAGAAGTAATTCTCTCTATGAAAAATAAGTCTGCCAGGCCCTATAACTTCCAAATAGAACTCATCAAATTCCTTGGTGCCCTTGATCCGGAGTTTTTAGCCGTCCTAACAACCCTTTCTAGTAAGATCTATGGTACTATAATCATACCTCGCGGCGATGTTGTGAAAACTGCAAGCGCTGTTAGGTGCGTGAAAAAATGTTGCTTAGAGATAGATATTATAAGCCTGCTGATACAGTAAGCTCTTCAAGAATGGTTTTTCCAGCAACTTGCAGAATTTTTCAAGGAAGGAATTTTAATTCAGCAAAGCATTTTTTAAGAGTGGTATAAATTTTGATCAACTGCAAGATACAATCTCGCATATTGCTAATCGGGATATGCTCTTAGTACTCCGTGATTGGAATGCCAAAGTTGGAGAAACAATATCTAAAAACCAACACCTAAGTAACATAGTACGAAAATATGGTTTGGGAAAGATAAATCAAACAGGTGAACGTCTTATACAATTCTGTTTAGAAAATAAACTACAGATCGCAAATACGATGTTCACACAACCTAAAAGGCGACTTTACATCTGGGTGTCGCCCGGTGGAGCCTACCGCAAACAGATAGACTACATTCTGGTCCGGCAACGGTGGAGCACTTCAATAACTAATACGAAAACAAGACCTTCAGCTGATTGCGGTTCCGATCACCAATTATTGGTAGCCTCTATGAACTTAAATTAAGAACTTGTGCCAGAAATCGTACAGCAACTCTCCCAAAAATAGAACATGACGAGGCGTTTCAGAGAGCTTTCGTCTCCCAATCTAGTTACCAGAATATCGAAGACTCACCTGATCAGTTATGGAACAACTTAAAATATAGTATCAAGACTGCCATCACAGCCACCCAAAGTAAAAATCTATATCTTCCTAAACAACAATGGATGTCGCCCGCAACCCTGAAGCTAGTTCTCAAGAGAAGTAAAATAAAGGAAACGGGATTACACGACCACGAATCGCAACAGGAATACAAGGAATTAAACTCAGTAATACAGCGAAAATGCAGACAAGACAAGAACAAATTTTACGAAGAACTATGTAAAGACATACAGAAACATGCTGTAAGAGGCGAATGCCGTGAACTTTTCAAGACTATACAGAAGATCACCAAAACGTTTAAACCTTCAAGTTGGGGTATCAAAGATGAATCCGGCAAACTGATAAATGACATTGGCGAAGTGACAACAATACTGTTCTTCCCTTTACAAAAATCCACTACTTACCCCTATGTTGATGGGTTTGAGCAAGAACCCACCATAATGCTAAATAAAATCGACATGGCAATATCAAAACTTGCCAGTAATAAGACCGTGGGATATGATGCTGTTTCTACGGAAGCTATTAAACTCCTTAAAGAAAGTGGTAGACAGCAGATCCATCACATCTGTCAGCGGTTATGGGAAACATGCTTTTGGCCAGAAGATTGGGGAACGTCTATTATCATACCCTTACACAAAAAAAGCTCTACAAGTAACTGTAACAACTATAGACTTATTGCTTTAATCAGCAATTGCAGCAAAGTAATGCTCTATATACTACAAGTACGCCTTAACAACTTCCTCTCATGGCAAATACCTCAAGCCGGTTTCGTTAAAGGGCGAGGTACACGTGAACAGATCCTAAACATGAGACAGCTTATAGAGAAAGCTCGCGAGTACTACACGCCTATGTACATCTGTTTCGTAGACTACACCAAGGCGTTTGATAACTTAATCTGGCAAAAGCTATGGACAGTTCTGCGCAAAATGGGGGTACCCCTGCATCTGGTGGAGCTTATTCGTAATTTATATACCGGAAGTAATGCCCACATCACAATTAATTAATCTTGTCTAATCCAAAAAGGAGTTCGCCAACGCTGTATACTGTCGCCACTCCTGTTCAACATCTACACGGAATATGTAATGAGACTCGTGCTGGAAGACTGGGATGGTGGTATAACAGTTGGAGGCCAAAAAATATTAAATCTACGGTTTGGTGATGACACCATCTTGATGGCAAGCACCCCGGAAGAACTCCAAACGCTATTGGAAGGCCTCGAACAAACTAGCCATGAATTTGGTTTAGCAATCAATTATAACAAAACCAAAATACTTATAGTCGATAGGGAACATGAGAACCACCCGGACATAATGCATCTGAGAGCCCTTTTCAATAACAGAGGCAATTGTGAACAGAAAATCCGACGTAGAATTCAGCTCGGTAGAGTAGCTATGACGAAGCTAACAAAAATTTGGTCCGACAACAACATCTATAAGGAAACAAAAATTAGGCTCGTCAAAACACTCGTTTTCTCCATATTCCTATATGCTGCGGAGACATGGACCATAAAAGAAAGCGACAGGAGAAGAATAGACGCATTCGAAATGTTTTGTTGGCGGAGAATGTTACGCATCCCATGGACTGCCCATAGAACCAACACGTCCATTTTAGAAGAAATACGGCCAGAAGATCGCCTATCAAACATCGTGTACAAAAAGATTCTCCAGTTTTTGGGTCATATAGCTAGAAGAACTGACAACTTAGAAAAAACCATTGTCCAAGGTAAACCACTTGGCAAAAGACGAAGAGGCAGATCCCCTAAACGATGGCTCGACGTCACACGTATTACACGAACCACCTTCAGTTGCCATGGAGAAAGCTCAAAATAGACTACAATGGAAAACCCTCATTAACGAAAGGGTTGAAATGCTTAATGAGCAATGAACCACGACACATCAATAATGATGTAATGATAAGAGAGAAAGAGAGAGATTATAAATTTTGCAAAACTTAAACGTGTTCCATTTAAACCAAACGCAGATTATATTTATCAACGTTTCTAGCTAAAAAAATAGCACTCTTGGTAAAGTTGTTTTACAGTAACGGAAATTAGACCTTTTTTAATTTCACAAACCTTGTTAAGTCTTAAAAATATATTTCTTCTCAAATATTTCCGCTTCCAACAGTTCAAATAGACGTGGGCGGTGAATTTCCACGGTTTAAATAAATAGTGCAGCGGTGATACAGATCCTCAGCCAGACAGGGTTAATTTTGCTAAGGCCTGTTAATGTTTTAGATATATGCATACAAATTTAATTTAAAAACTTTTCTGGTCTGGCTGTTTAAATATCAGAATACATAATTATGAATAACTTAAAATGTACTCAAGCGTGTCTTGCTCCAAGCAAATAATGGTTACTCGCCGTTAATTTATGCCAGGCAGCCTGCTTTCATTATATGCTCATTTTGGCCTGGGGTTTACACAAAATTCCCTAATTTTTGTTTAAATTTGAACACAATTATTTTTGTTGTACTCGTCAAAACATCGCTTGATATTCTCGTAGCGCCCTGGGCATTGAATTAGGGGCAGAACTAAAAGTGTACGCTGTTAGACCGGGATTTTGCGTAGACACTTGAAAATGTATTTTCCTGGAAGCATTAATCTCCATTGTTACTCATATTTCCCTCATGAAGCATTCAGCTTGTAGTGTTTCAGAACAAGCAGCGTTCAGCCCTTTACCTCCCAAATTATCCAAAAACAACTACAATTTAATTTTCTAAGGAAATACCGGCGATCGCGAGAGTGATAACTGCTTCAAAAAGCTCCCGGCCTTAAAATTACAGCATATTGTTCCCAACTCTCTTATCTAGTCCAGTCTTCACTTCCGACTCTTTCTCTGAGCTTGAATAGATCTGAAACTAATTGCACGCTTTATGCTGAAAAAAAACACTGTCTTTATTCGGAATTAAAGTTCCTTTAAACTTCTTGCTTGGAAACTACTAAAGTTTAAAATTGTTCGACAAAGTTCACGTTGCACCTGCAAGCGAGGAAAATGCAGCTGTATAGTGCTTTGCTGTTAGTATCCAATCAACGATATTCATTTGCACAGTAATTAAAAGCCAGAAATGGCTAAGACAGAAACTAAAAAAAGAACTGATCTATGGTTTAGCAAATATATTCCTAAAATTAACGCAATTTGCTAAGGAAAATTTAATATGTACAACATATATAGTTTAAATTGTTAAAAAAGAACTGCAATAAACGAGCAACAAAATATAGTACAGTCACCGGAGAAAGGGTTGAGGACAGTTGCTAATACAGCAAGATCTGAGACAACTTTTGAGACATACTCACTACTGTCGCAAAGTAAGAAGGTGGTTATAAGAGTTCGGCTAACCCACTGCTGAAATAATTTCTACTAATCGACAAATCAAATAACCAGAATCAAATCTCAATGAGAAAATAAACAACCACTCCCCTTCTCTTTTCACATGTTCTGAATAGCCAGACAAAATTTCTTTACAGAAATTAGGCTCTGGTATACTGGTGTACCGTAACGGATAATTGACCTTGCTTGTCTGAGCGTGTTTGAAGTACCATTTTAATATACAGCCGATTTGTACAATATGTCCTTTAATGTCCAGTGACTAAAACTTAAACAGACGCCATTGTACTTCGAATGGACAGAGAGAGTGTGGGCGATTGTAGACAAAAATACACAACGGTCACCTTTAGCGTGAAAGGTATGCCCCCTCAGTTAAATGTGAGCTTTCCTGCATTTTACTGGAGAACTCCTAGAACCAAGAATTATCGTAGTAGAGGCCTGGTATTTCCATGGAGAGCTTCTACGTTCTACCAATATTGCTGCCTGGTGATTCATAGGTCAGTCAGCACACAAAAAAGCGTCAATATCCTCAAATAGCGCAATGGTAAAAACATCGGGAATACCTGAGAGGGACATATCCAAGTCATTAGACAACTATAATTCGACAATAAGCAGGGCTGGAAAGGGTATCATAATCTGTATGGAATTGACAAAAAAAGTATATGTTTCTGTCGTAGACACAAATTCAAGACGGTCACCCTTAGCGTGAAAGGTGAGAATTCCTGCATTTTACTACTACTCTCCTACAACCAAGAAGTATCGTAATAAAGGCTTGGTAACTTCACGGGGAGTTTCTATGTTCTAACGATATTGCTGCATAGCGACTCATAGGTCAATGTGCCACGAAAGGTAACGTCAGCGTCCTCAAGTGGCGCAACAGTAAAAGCATCGTCGGGAATACCTGCGATGGACAGCTCCGGGTCATTAGACAACTGAAATACGACTATCATCACTTCTACTTCCTCTTCTAGTGCATATCCTAAC
This sequence comes from Agriotes lineatus, assembly GCA_940337035.1. Classification (NCBI taxonomy): domain Eukaryota; kingdom Metazoa; phylum Arthropoda; class Insecta; order Coleoptera; family Elateridae; genus Agriotes; species Agriotes lineatus. Next base: position 59,470,209 of record OW679201.1, on the reverse strand, counting down.
GGATGTTAGCGATCAATAAGGATACTTGCACTTTGGAAACTGCAGATCAAAAGTTATACTAAATGCTGTTATTTACAAGTAGTCATCGGACACGAAACTGCGAGTCACCGTGTGCACCACTTTCTATTGTTCTGTACGCCGAGACCGGTTAAACAAACCTGCGTAGCGGACTGCAAGCGTAGTCAAAATTGCTGTGGGATTTTTTTGTTTAGTATTTAATTTCACTACGATTTGACATTTTGCTTTTACATAAGATATAATTATATATATGTTGTAAAAAAATTGACATTTCATTTTTGAAAATAATATTTACAGATTTTTACGAATTCAGAGTCAACTTCTGGGTTCATTGCAACAAGGGATTTCCCTAGTCGCAAACTGAGGTAAACAAAACAAAAGAGATCTTATAGCTATTGAGCTAGCTGGTAAAATAAGGGCAAACGACGGAGCAGAGGAGGTGTCACATTACATTTATTAAAAGAGCAACACAGTCAAATAAATTTTCTGAGAGTTCCTTTACATTCTGTTTTTTTACGTTAGAAATCTTATCAAAGCGGTGAAATATCTAACTTACAACACATTTTTTTCTGCTGCTCTAGACTTCTCGCTCTCCCAGATGATTTCCTTTTATTCTCTCGTTACAACAATGTATTTGTAAAAGCTTTTTTATGTCACACAGCTACCGATTATCATTGAAACAGCGCCTTAGGCCCACTTTTCCGTAAATTATTGACCCAAAAACACTGAGAGTTAGTTACTCTACGTCATTAGGCGCAATAGCTTTTTAAGGTTATGCGGTTGATAAAACATAAAGTAGAAACTTGTATGTGTCATAACATTACGTCATTACGTTCTTATGTGCAGATCATGAGGCATGTTTTTTTATTGATATAGTACCGTTTATTTCTCTAGTTAGACATGGATGTATTAAAATTTTAGGCATTGATGTTTCAGTAAAGTTAATACCCATTATTCTATGTATCTTTTACCACACCTGTTTTTTACTCAACACTGCACAAGTTGTTGACTGAATGGTAACGCGCTATTAGACGTCTGACTTTCCCATCTTGCCGTGAACTATTTTGTAAGTTTCCATCTCGGCTGTCTATGTAATATTATCGGAATTCACAGGGCAATACGTTTGCTGCCAAAAAGTAGCTGGGGTGCCAAAGCCTGTTGGCAGACCCATGTGACAGATTCCGAATTTCCGCCAGCTTTCTTGCTTAGACATTGTCTGATTAACCAAACAGAACTAGTGAGCCATTCTCGTAGTGTCTTTGGTCTACAGCACCTCTTGAAATAATCCCGTGAGTTACTACACCTTCGAATTACTTCGAATTTGCACATTTCTTGTCGCCATAGTATCTACTTCTGGGCACTATCTCATCTATCTTGCATAGCACGTTGGACAATGCGTGCTCTTTCGTTAGCTGTTAGAAGAAACTACAGTTAGAAAAAAATTGCTAAAGAATGCTAGACTGTTGTAGTTTCTTGAGTTATGATTTTGTAATTTGCGCTGTTATGAATCAGTAGATTGCAATGATGGTAATGTATCATAATAGCTATTAGCGCAGTTTTATTCAATGCGCACTTTGGGCGGGTCTGGGACTGTTAAATGTCATTAAAATTGCAAGTTGTAGAAATTAAATTTGTGACCAGGCAAGGTATACCACAGCGCGCATAAGCGCTGCTGCACTGCCTTTATTCCAACTCGGCGAATCAAAATTAATAGATGTTTTGATATTTTAACTGTTCTCTGTTGACGTGTTGCATGCTCTTTTCAGTTGAATCATAGAGCAGTTTTACGAATTAAGGTGAGCTCCAATTCAGCCAAATTTTCTCGTTCAAAACCTTTCCACTCCACCTTCAGGCTTTATATCAGCAGGGGCTAAACAGTTTCTACGAGAATACAAAAATATACAATGATCCTTTCCTACTCTATTAAGCTTATCGCTGTCATTTAGATCGTTAAGTCACTGTTAAGAATTACAAATAATTTAGGATTTACTACCATACTTTGTCCATCCAAAGAGGATCAACACGCTGTGATTTAATTTTTAACTGTTAAAGGGTTTGTCTTTCTGTTTATGGAAAAGTCTTCTAGCCGAAAACGTCGATAATTGAGTGGCATAAAAAGTAAGTCTACAAGACAATCCCTATCTGTAATAAAACACGTTTTATGGGACGATAGGCGTATAAGTAAAACCTTGTAACTTTCACAAATATGGTCTCCTGTAGAAAGGACGACTTTTTAGGTCAATTGTTGAGAGGTTGGTAAAAGTTCAGGTTATTTCAATCTTCTCAACTGGGTGCGGGCTACTATAGGTACCATGTTTCCCTCTTCAGCTAAGAGTATGGATTATAATATAAGACTAGAATGTAAATTGGATCAAAAGAGATGGAAGGAGGTAATCTGTTGTCTCAGGAAAACCCCCTAAAACTTTGAATCAGAGTAGACGGTCGTGAGAATCGAACCCTGGACCTCCCGAATTCTAAGCAAATGCGGTACCGCTATTCCAGTAACCTCGCTTGAGCAGTCCTTTATCAAATAGTTCCGGCAGCTGTAAACTCTTTCCAGGTTTATAGTTTCTTGGAGTAGTGCTAGACTTGTCTTAATTCTAATAGAGATTTTTTCAATAAAAACATCGATAGGCCTGTTTCGGTTGACCTTGAAGCAGCTCGTACATCAAAGAAACTTTGTAAGCTACTTATCGCCCTAGGGACCTCAAACCTTGACCTTTTCTCCACCAATTGAAGTAATTTCAGTTTAATACCATTTAGGATAATACCTAGATGAATGGAAGTTATATTCAGTTATCGCCATAATATTATTTAATCTCGTTTCAAAACATTTAGCTGTATATTCATGAATAAGATTAAACTTTTCAAAAAATAGTGATACACGTTTCAGTGCCTCCACTTTAACCTGGTAGGAAGTCAGACGCATTCGTAAGTTGGCGAAAATAAAACCAGAAAGCTGTCAGCCACACTCGGCTTATTAATTCGCACAACTTTCCCTAATTTCATATTTAAAACTAACAGTAATGTCTGTGTCGGTTGAAATCGGGTCGGCAAAAACCGCACTGTTCCCGTCTAGAATCTAGCAGGCTACAGGATGATTAATTATAAATCTCCCAAATAATTCCATTAATATCCACTCAAGTTCGTCGTCGAGTTTAACTTGATGAGCTCCAACAAGCGCCATCTTTTCTTGCCTTAATTCACCTCCACTAAGCTTAATGAGGAAATAACTCGATTTGCGAACCGAATTAACTGAAGGGCAGATTTCATCGAGAGAAAGCAAAACATTATCGGAATTGGATCAAATTCCGACGAGGGCTGACTCGGAATCCAATCGGGGTTTCCCCTTTCGTCAGAAATAAGTCGCACATGCTGATAGTGGAATTAATTCCGCCCCCAAAATTCCTAAATAAAATTTGGCCCCGAAGGACCCGCTGCCGTCCGAACGCAAACGTAATTTGCATGAACTTAATGAACTTCATGTGCTATTCATTATACAAAAAGCTTTTTTGCCGCCGCTTTTAGGGGCGCATCGTGGGTAAAACAACATGCTTTCGGCGGCTGCATTAGCCTCGTCTTCGGGACAAATCTGTACAGGTTGATGGAAAAGAAAATCCGCCCGTTTGCTTCCCCGAACCCTTTATTATCCCAGCAGTCTTTGTGTGCATAAACAGATATTCGCCCCGAATCGCCCGTTATAATCGGGGATGTAGCGAAAGACGGCGATAAGAGTGTTTTCCAATAGAATTTCGAATCGAATTTGCGGCACTATCGCGTATTCCGCCAAATACGTCACCATCGCGGACGTCTTATAAATATAGCAAAATCCGGTTTATGGCAATTTCGTCCCGATTTTTATTAAAAGCAGCTTTCCTCATCCTCTGAGCCGTAAAGAGAAGAGCTGTACACTTTAAATTTGCATATCGCAGCATTCGACTTCGCGTACCTGAGATTTATTTGATAGAAGCCTCTAGGAATTTATATAAGAATTTATGGTGGAATTTATGCAACACACGGCCCAATGATAATAAACGAACACATCTGCATGTCAACCTAGTTTTACGTTCTAGGGAATAGGGAACGGGAATTGCGAATACGTTTGCATATTCCAACAATTTTCCCTGAAGTCAGCAAAGCATCAAAACAAGTTCCAGACCATTCCTTCGAGTACTTGAAAAAGCCAATTTTGCGAAAATCTAAATCCGTCAGGTAATCAGCTTCAATTTAGTGTTTCTAAAATTATTTCCATCATTTTGAAATACGACAAGAATGTCTGTTATATGCTGTACAAATTATTATGTCATCTATGAATATTTTAGGAAAGCTTATTCGTTGTATATTTCTATGTACAGAGATTTTTCTTCGAAATTTAAACCTAATAAATCTGTAGCTATAGTAGAAGTACAGTAAATGAAAACATTTTTCCAACCAAACAGATCATAAACCTTTTAGCAATGTTCCTGGAAATTGATTCAATCAAAAGCTTACTGAAAGTTTAATGTCGTATTTGAATTAAAGTTGGCCATGACAAGTATTAACGGTCCACCACTCTCCTAAATGTAAAGCCGAGTCCTGTTTTGATCATTTTTCTTCATATATATAGCTTTAACTTTTGTTTGATTTCTTCTCAAGTGTTGTATATAGTTGTAGTATTTATAAATGACCAGATAAAAGGGACTAAAGGTGTTAAATGGCGAGACTGTAGACGAATGAATATTTTACCATCGAAGCATTTTTTAAAAGTCCAGCGCCATCCTATTGAAAACAATCGTTATAATTCATCCAAAGACGTGCAACCCAACGGCCCTTTCAGCATTCGATGATTATTAAGGGTAGAGCGATCATGAGCTCGTATCTGAAATTTTGAATAGCCAAAGAGTGAATTTACTTCCAAAATAGCATTAATCCTGAGTCGGACATATAGGTGCAGCAATTCGCCAAACCGTAACACTAAATCTGTACCCAATTACCAACAATTTTTCGCAATAAATCCGTTTACCAAACGTTTATCTCAATGGCCACAAAAATGCAACTTGCAGCATCGAAAGCAAAGTCTAAGCTTCCAAGACTTTCAAAAATGAGAATTGAAAATATCTCTACTCTGAAATTGTACACGGAAAATCTTCAAAAAGGAAAGAGCAAGAAAGTCAATTATGAACCATAATTTACCAAAAATTATATAAGCAATTGTAAGATCATACAGAAGTAACGATCCTCTAAATTGTTTTAAAGGCGAAAATGGGCGAAAAATGTTAGCACTCCCACCAAATATAAGTTTCTGGAAAGGGTGCAGAATGCAAAGTGATGGAGTAGCTGTAAAAAGTTTGTTAGCATTATTAATGTTTTCGTTGGTTTACTTTGTAAATTGACCACCGCCATGTTTCACGAAAAGGTCGTTCATTAAATTGCTGTGAAATTCATTATAATCAACTATTTCACTCGATACTTGTCATAGAAATCTGCTAGAGATTCAAAAATTGAGTAGTGCTAAGCTTCATCAACATTTTGAGCATTAAAAACCTCTGGTGTGATACAAGCATACAACTTACTTTTACAATGATCTCATAATTAACCAAAAATTTTATTTTTAATTTATACAGCATTTGTAAAAATTTTGCAAAAATTACAAATTTTACAGAAACCGTACAAAATAGAGCGTTTTTTATTTTTTTTTATTTATTTATTTCGCACTCAGCCAACAGCCGTTAGGCCAATTATAGGCGTCGCTGTGCAGTTATGGGGACTTCCAACCCCACTAACGACTGTCATGATGTTGTTTTTTTCCGTGATAGCCGTACCACGAGGCGCCGAGAGATGCAGCCGTGGAACTCCCATCCAAGTTCTGACCAGAGAGAGCGTTGCTTAACTCTGCTGATCGAACGTGGACGCTTGTTCAAGCTACACCACCCAGTTGAAGAAACAAATTTCCTCTAGAATGTTAAGATGTATTAAAAATTTAATAATATACCGGGTGTTCTATTTAAAATAGGAGTTAATAGAAAAACGAATAAAAAATAATAAATAATAAGATACTTTAGGAAGATAGAAGATACTGTGTCTAGCCAACAGATTCAGTAAAAGTCCCTCTCACAAATAAGCCCTAAATTTAAATGGAATATTGCTATATTTCACAAACAGTATACTTATATGTATATCCTCAAATACTTGGGTTGTGTATCACGAAGAGGAGGAAACCATTAGAAAGGTTGACAATGCAAGGTAAATTGGAAGGTTTCATGCCAAGAAGAAGGTCTCGCAAACGCTTCACGGCCCAAATTTAAGGTACAACTAACTATACGCTCAATTAAGCTACAAAAACGCCACAAATCATGAGCGATGGCGAGTAATAGTGCATAGAGCAACATTATGATATATAATGCAACTAGTGGGTTCTTGATTATCAAATAATTATTTTTGCTTACATGAAAGTTCTTCGGACTCGCGTAATTACCTAAAGCAATATATCGAGTTGAAACAGAACTGATTTGATAATCAAAAAGACACGAGTTGCATTCGGCTACATTATATCACTGGTCAATAACCAACGTTTGATCAGTTTATTTATAAATATTAAAAGTGCAGTTAGTGTGGTTGCTATGACGATTGTACTTTCAGCAGATACCGCAATGTTTGTGAAGGTATTTGACTATCAGTTATTAGTCGAGAAAGTATATGATTATCACTGTTGGATTATCAGAAGTTAGTACATACGTAACTATGCATTTTTACTTATTTTCATTGGTTGATATTATAGGGAGTGGTATAATCATAACCATGACGAGTGAGCCTTGATCACGACTTTTTTGATAAGATAGAAACGAAAAAGCAGAATCATTAAAATGTCTACATTTGTAAGCGGAATATAGCACACGGAGTTTTCCAATGAGTTTGCTGAATGTTGTCACTTTTCCTGAGGCTTCCATATTTTTTAGGACCGTATATTTTTTCTTTGAGGTTTTTTTTAATCTTGTCGAAAATTCTTTGTCACAAATGCTTACTATAAATGGCAATTTTTCAATATATTTTTAAAATCCGACAGTACAGCTGTGGCAATGTTACTTACACTCGGTCTTTTCCACTGGCATTTTCCTTTAACAGTAACCTGATATACAAAAAAATAATACCTCATAGCATCTGAGATTGTATAAAGAACACAGTTTATATGTTTTAAGATTTTTTATATTATAAAAAGCAATTTAACGGTATACAACTGCGAAAGCTTATCAACCAAAAAATTAAAGATGTGGGAAACTTGAGTTAGCTTGTTGAATATTTAGGAAATGTGCACTAGCACTAATTGTACAGATTATTTATTTATTTATCGTATGACAACTTTGGTCGGGAGTCCCAGGTCTGTGCGTGGAGCTACTCGGTCGCCAACTCTATAACACCTCAAGGTTATCATATCATATCAGTGTATATTGTGTGTAGCATTTGTTGTGTGTGGTCAGGTTACTCTTTACTATAGGCCAGTCTTCCGGGAAAAGCGCCGTTAATTCTCTCCCAACGGGGAATGGTGACCGGCCCTGATACCGATCCAATCGACTGCGAAAAATTCAGCCTGCCCATGGATTCGAACCGAGGACTAGCTGATTGCAAGTCTGGCGTTTAATTGTGTATTATGTGTTAATGTGTGTTTTGTTTTGAATAAATCCCCCACGCTAATTTCTACTACTAGAGTAGAGGAAAATTAAAAAGAAAAAAGCAAAATCGGTAAGTGAAAGATTGCGGGTAGATGAAGATAAAGAATGGGAAAGGAATAAAAAAAGATTAAATCGCTTACTAATAAAGACAGTAAAAATGGGAAACGTAAAGCAAGAATAAGGGATAACGAAGGTGGAGAAAACAGGCAACTATAGAAATGTTAAATTGAGAGAATATAATCTTAATGCGTTGGATTTACAAGGGAATAGATAGAATGAATAAAATAAAGTTAACACAGACAATTACATTCTAATGATAAATGAAAGAAGAAGTTGACACACAGGTGGTAGATGCTACAAAAATAAAATTATTTTAACTGAGAACCTGCTAGAGATTACTGCAGACGTAATATAGGAATTATACAAATTGCCCAAATAGCTACGGAGGACAAACTGCGATATGTATCCACCAAGTGGCAAATGTAAAAGGCTTTACTCAGAACGTCTCTTGCAAGTGGACGTTGTACACTATAGAGGTACATTGTCAGGTCATTTCGGCAGCTTACAGCAGTATAATTAACCATTTAAGCCTTCAGAACAGCCTGTCTTTGCTTTAAACCCGTCTTTAGCTATTAACTTTTCATCGCACATGTTAGCAAGAATAAATTCGAACACCCTGTAGTTTAGCATAGTTATCTCGATTTGGTAACATTTTGGGCCACCCTTTGAACGCCGATCCTTGCACGTGGCTATTTGGGTTTAGTTCCGCAACACTAGTTTTAGGTGAGCTAAAAATTACACCTGTGGGAGCAAATGGGAGGGCCTCTAGTCTTCTCTATCGCTATAACATTATTTTGTTTTACCCGGTGAGCGTTCCGCTTTGCGATTGGCTATGGGGGTTGGCTTGATGACGCTTCTTTTTGGCGCGCGTCTTTCTAACGGTCAATATTAAGGAGTCGATCCCAGGCTGTTGTTCTGAGCGGTGGTAAGTGCGTTGCCGTGCCGTCGAACCCTCGCGTTTCGCGTAGGGGCGCTTGCTTTTAAAGAAGGTGCTGTTGCCGCGAAGGGTGTTTGAATGCCGTGTTTTTCCTGTAGTCAGTCTGTAACGAAAGGGTCGTTGTGACACAAAGAAGTTAAGTGGTGTCGTGCTTTTTCACCGTTGGTGCGTGGGTGCTTGCGTACATGGATGGCCGATAGTTCTGCTTCATTAGCATAGGGCCGAGGTTGGCCCATTCAAGGGGATCAAACTCGCAGGACTCCTGGATTCGTAGGCCTTACTGTCGCTTTGTCCCGCAAGGGGACGTGTTCCAGTTGTCACCCTCCTGGGCGGATTCTTGCAAGCATCGCACTGCCTCCTACGCTTTCGTTCCGACGTCGAGACTGCAGGCATGCCGCCAGCAACCGTTTCGCCCACTCTCGATGAACGTCCATATTAAGGTAGCATGTGTAACTAATTACTTGTCATTGACATAACCTAAATTTACATACTCTAATTCGATGTGCTTTGGCCGCAACCTTTGTAACTAATTACTTGTCATTGACATGACTTAAATTTACATACTTAACGTATTTCGATCATTGTCATTCCAAATAAATCATCTGTTACTTGTATGGCCTAGTTTAAAGATTGTTTTTGGTTCACGAATGTGGCATATTTAACTAATGTTACGCATGCATTGTACTAGTGATAAATAGCGCCTCTCCAGCTGGGGCCCTTTATTTAAGTGTAATCTAATCTTGTAAATCACCCATTTATTAACGTCCGACCAATATACGAATATTTGCACAACGGCCTTATCATTGCGGCGAATATGTGCATGCTCTCTTCAGGATAAGTTTTCTGTGTAACGATTGATGTACGACGAAGCTTGAGCGTTGGAGCGACACAGGTAGGTTTGACGACGCCTGCCGCAGTGACGACGAGGATTGTGAGGCCGAGATCCCGTTCTCTCGAAATATTTATTCAAGTATTTTTCCCGAAGTAGCAATTCGAGTAGTACAGTTACTCGAGCATCTTCCTGGCATAGTACCCGGAGTACTTCCCGTTCCGTCTAACCGTCCAGGTCCGGTTATTTCGACACACCCTATATAAGTCACGCCACGCATGCCCGGTGACGTACCGTTTGAACCACGCCCATCACCCTGAGCGTACCAGCCGAGGCCTTTAGCCTGTTTTTGACGAGTCTCAGGGCGAGCGTGCCACCTTTTCCCGGACTTAACTAGTCTTTTGATACTCACACCGCGTGGGTGTCGATAAGTCATTTTGATACCGTAACAACATGTTTCACAAACAAACATCTAAATTATAAATACAATCAATCGCAGTGTCAGTCGAATATAGGAAATCAGAAAACTGGCCGTGATTTGCTCTATGGAGGCACTCTTATACGATGTGGTTGATGGTTTGTCTATCTGCATCCCAGCCGCATTGTGACAATGAGTTTATTTCCCACTTGTAGAGGGAATCTGCACATCTACTATAGTAGGTCTTGATTCTATTTAAATTAAACTATATCCTCCTGGGAAGATCGAAACCAGCAGGCTTTTCAGAGATACACGGAAACCTCTTTCATATATGCTCTCATAGAAGACCTCGCTTGTCTGTTAGAAGCTCAGCGGTATTAAACAGAACGCACTTATTGTTGACTCTTTTTACATTTACCCTATATCTGTTGGGTCCCATTTTCATAAAGCGTAAAGCCAGATCTATACATTTCTCAGTTAAAGCAAAAATAAACAAAAATTTATTTTCAAGGTGCTCACCCTGTATGTTGCGTGCAAAGTATGCCCTTTTTTGTCAAGGGTCAAAACCTGAGCTATGTGCAAAGTATTACTGGTATTTAAGTAATAGTTATAATTTTATTTTTTAACGTGCTCACCATATTTTACCAAAATTTGGATGCATTTTACCTAAACTAAAGTAAATGAACAAAAGTTGCTACAACGTAGACTTCGTATTCAGTATTGTTTAAAATGCAATTGCCAATAACAAAAGAAATCGGTTACTATGTGAGAGTATAATTTCAAATCAACTAATTTCTGCCCCAATCCCAATTTTTTGCAACACACTTAGGGCACAGATTCTAAACTGTAATAAACTATAACAATCAGCACTCTCAGTAATTTAGATTGCCGTCTCACTACAAAAAGGACTAATTGACAATTAAATGAAAGAATACTAGAAGCACGGAAAATAATATTTATATACTTTATGTACCACCTACACAGCTCCAAAAACGATGAACAGAGTTTAAATTCAATTCGTAATCGCGTATGTGTCCCATTTTAAGGTCATCAAGCTAGATTTTAAAAATATGTGGAATTTACTTAGCACATTCGATTTCGGTTTCTAAACAAATCAGTTAGAGTAAGCACTTAGCAGTTCCACGCTTGTTTATATAAAAATGCAGTATAAATTAAAGACATTGTAACGTCAAGTGCTGGAAAAATCTGTAAAAGGGGAGTAGAAAGTTCATAGAAAAATAATGAGATTTTTTATATTAAATCTAACTAGAAATTCTGAAAAGGCTGTAACTAATGGATTTTACCAATGGAAGCGAGGGAATACGTTTTATCAGACTTCCTGCAACATGTAATTTAGTTGCCATTTTTACTAAACAGGATTATTTTCCATAGTTCTATAAAATCCTCTAAACAAGATTTCTAAAGTCCAATAATGCCAGCTAAAAGCGAACTTTGCATACTGGGTTTAAAATTAAAGAATAATTAATGAGTTTACGCTGAACTAAAAACTTCGGGTGACAAGCAAAAACTTTGCTAATCAATAGGTTAGAAAATAGGTCAATTATTCTCGGGATGACACTCTGGCGCAGCTATTGTACATAACCTATTTTTCTCTTAAAGGGGTTTCCCATCTTTTGTATATTTTATCACTATAATAGCAATATAATAACATATAGCGTTATTAGGTACTTATTTATTAAAAAATTATTATGGCCGTTTTTGTATTTTAGAAACTGATTGTCAATATTTTTAAACGAATATAACATTCTCTACTATATTACTATATTCTTTGTTTTACATGCTTTTTAATAATATATAGTACACTAAAAAAATCCTTACCATTTCATTTTGGTCTATGTGAATTACATATCGACGTCAGTTTTAGAATACTCTGTATATAATAGAATGCAGAGTTATAAATAATATACGCTACCAATACCAATCAAATCTAGACAAAATCAAAAAAAGCTACCAGATGATTACATGATATGTTCTATGGTCACCATACCAATACCGCTAATGGTCATGAGCCCGATAAAAGAATATTATACTTTGAATTCAAGAGGATACACCAGCCACCTGCCCAGCCCGCGCGCAAAGAGGGCTTATATAACTGCATTTTATGTAGTAAATAACAAACTCTCAGGCTAAATTACGAAGAAGGAGATATTTCCATATCCAAATATATTAAAAACCATTGAAACGTTTATCTCTTTAAATATATTATAAAGGTAGAGCCGAAAAGTTACTTTGAGTGTGTAATGACGTCCCCTGGCGTTTCCTTAAGTTCGTTAGGGGTCAGCCTAACTCAGAATTTCGTTGGTATCTAACTTGTGTAGCAGCTTTCCCAATGTGTTTTACCGGCAGTTCCTGTTTGGCAATTTTTGCTTTTTCCGCGAAAATTAGTATTGATTTTGCCAAGGCTTAAATTATACGGGGGACCCTAAAAAATATTATAGCGGCCGAAAGTCCTTCGGGTTCTGCAAGCCCTAATTAACGTATACGCAGATCTTATTTGGGAATTTCACCTGGGCGAGCTCACTTTTTTAAGGTAAATCGCTAATCGTAAATTGAAAATTCGTTTGAGTGCATCTTCCATCAGCCTATTAGGGGACTTACACCGTTCGCCCACTTGGCAGATGACAACATTCCGTCCGTTGTAGCTTCTTTTCCACATTGAACCTACATGTTAGGCAGTCGCAGAGTGCGCCGGCAGCATCAACAAATTCGTTGAATAGTAGCTCAGAAAATAGCTCCTGAATCCTTGAAAAGGTACTGTATCTTTGTATCAATTTTAAAGCGTTTCCTGTGCAGTGAAGTGGTCATTTATTTGACAAAGTGCCGCCCGTTTCAGACACTTATTTTATATCAAAAAATTAATTAGAAGTATTAGTATTTACTACCGTCATTAATAAGAGTTACAGTTTGTAGTCAGCTTTTGTAGTCTATTTTGCACTTCATAATCAGCTTATTAAGCATTTAAGTAAGAATAATAACCCCTTCGTCTTATTTCTTGCTTACTTCCCAGTCAATATATGTCAATTAAGTTAGTTGTGATTTTCTTAATATATACAATGGTTCACTTTTCATGAGGGCACCTAAATAACTTTCTATTTTGAAAGCAATCAATATAAAAAATTTATCAGTTGTGTAGGCCACGACAATGCATCTTTTTGTATGATTACAGTTTTTATAAAGTCAAAAACCAGCCAATTATGATCAAACTAAGAAGTAGCGTTTCTAATAAAGTCATAGTAGCAAGTATTAAGAAAAGTTTCTACAAATCACTCAAAATCCCCAAATAACAAATTTCTCTGAAAAATTTTCATTTTCTTGCATGAAAAGAGAAACACACTATATACCGTGTGTCCACAGGAGGACGCACCATAGGGATAACCAAATAGAATAGAAAGATCGGCTAATGCTGTGATCGCCGGCACGCTAAAACGTTGTTTTCTGTTTTCTGACTCGCCACTGTATGAAACAATATTGTTATAAATGGTACCAGAAAAGGGCCAGTGGTCACAGCACTGGTTGATATTTATATTCTATTGGCATTATCTTATCTCTATGGTGCGTACTTCTGTGGACACACGGTATAGGATGTTGCATGAGAATTTGTATTATGTGCTGGTTTTCTCGTGTGAAAGGGTTTAGCGAGCTGCAAAGAAGTTCAATAAGGGTAAGTTCACCGAAGCTGTACACTAGCTGGCACTGAAAACTGCAGACACCTTTAAAAGGAAGCCCACATTTCCACCTTTAGTGAGCTTTTCTTGTATGTCCCAATTTGTAAAAATGGTGGCGTTTATGGCATTTAACATCTTTATCTAGATTTACAGGTAGTTGTCCTAATTAATAATTATCGTAATCAACGATCCCTCCCACTGAAGCTTAATCGGCAATCTTTGTTACAGCACATCTTAGCATAGTTGGGGTAAGTGCTCCTTGAACTTTCCCGATTTATGTCGTTTTTATCGTGTAAGAAGATGTTTAGTGTTTTAATGTGGAATTCTTGTTGCAACAAATTGTTTTCTTGTCTTAAAGTGTAATTTATACTGTAACAAAGTATGCTACCCAATATACCTCCATGAAAGTAGCAATAGCTTAAGACAACAATATTTTGACTTCAAAAATGCAGTTTGCAGTTTATACTAAATTAATTTGTTGATGATATACTACTGCAGGATAGTTTTTTTATCGGAATTGCCATAGGAATATCATCAGCACTAATCTACTTCCGCTCTTTCTATCTAAAGAAAAAAAATGATTGACTTACACGTTTCCTGTAGACAAACTGATTCCTATGTATTGTATAGTTAATACTTTATATTGTCGGTATAATACAGTCCAAGTAGTTTTAAAACTTGAACACTAAACAGGCTTGCTATATATACTTAAGTTTAAAAATGTGGCCCAATATATAAAAGTCCCACTCTATTGACTCCCTTCTAGGTGGTTTCGTTTGAAGTAGATCATGCATGTTTACTTATATGATCCATTTTCTTGCTATTAATTGGTACCTTAATTTTCAGCTAAGCTAAAACACGTAGAAATGCAATGCTTTGTTTCTTATCAGCCAACAGCGTTGTCACCCACCAGCCCCGATTACGTCGGGACCGTTCCGATTTTTTTGGCAGTTGCTCCGATTTTGAACAAAGTTATAAAAAGTGCAGTTCAAAAAGTAAGGCATCGGTGTTGTTTATTCAATAAACAACGATATGGAACAACAACGTATTTTAAAGATTGCAAACATACTCGTACAAACAGAATTAGCCTGTAACCTTAATTTATTACAGCAGCACTTGCTGCAACATTAAATTATTTTGAAATATTTCTAAGAAACAAGTATATTTTAAATATATTTTATTATTTTGAGTTTACCTTCAATAATACTTTTGTACAAGCCACTATGTAATGAAAAACAAAATAATACTAGGTAAGAACACTTTTTCATTCAGTCAATAAGCTCAAAAATATTATGTGAAAACGAATCAGCATTTCTGGTCATCACGACGCTCTTTGTTACTGATATAGGAATAATTACATAACACAATCCATTTACAAACCGCGTAACCAAACTGGAAAAAAAAATTCTAAATGTATATTTACGTTTACTTGGCTATTACGACATCAAATATTACTTGGTTAGCAAAAATATGTCCACTAACTATGTAAAAAATTGTGTATACAAGAACTTAATAGGTATTATGTAACAAAGCAGTATTAATCTTGACTATTTTACTTACTTGACCCCAAAATATATACTCTACAAGCCATAAACTTGATTCATGAGGATGGAGACCGGTAGAACCCTCAACTCGTTACCGCAGAAGATCGTTTTGCAAGCCATAAGTACTTAATTCCTGTAGCCGGAGACTGGCTATCTAGGATAATTTTATTTACAACGAAAAGCCACTCATATTTGGGAAATCTAGATCAGTACATCATTAATAATATATTCAAAGTATTATCTTTTATATCCAAAAGTTCAGAATGGTCCAAAAAAGTGAAATTGTAAAAATATTCTACCATGGTGGACATCCACCTCGCCCCTCCCCCCCCCCCCCCCGCTTAAAACTCTATTGCGCCTTCCAATTCTGAAATGTAAACACAAGTTAAATGTGATACTACTAGCCTTATTGATAAAATATCTAATAGTCAAGAACTTCTTTTAAATACTTTTTACACTAAACTATAGTTTAGCACTCTACCGCTTTGCGTTTCTACCACTGCATTTACCACCCCATTACAATATTGCTTTTGTAAAAGTTAAACATAGACCTAAAGCCAGTTAATAACTGGTTATTACTGCAAATTTTGAGTATTACAAATAACTAGTTTCGCCAAAAAATCGGTGTCAAGCGCATTAAGTGATAAGAAAAATGCCTCGTCGTAGTTGACGAGAGAAACAATCGTGGTGGATTTAATATGAACTGGTAAAACAAGTTTCAAGTACGACAACCCCGTAATTCTCTATCTGCGTCGAAGAAATCGGCATTCAACATTCGGTGTCAAGCCCATTGAGTGGTAACAAAAATGCCTCGCCGTAGTTTACATGCTGGTAAGAAAAAAACCATGGTGGATTTAATATGACTGGTAAAACAGGTTTCAAGTACGACAACCCGGTAATTTTCTATCCGCGTCGAAGAAATCAGTCAAAAAAAGATAGCATCAAGAACACTCTTAAATATATACGTGTTCATTTTACTGCGAGCAAACCAGTAATGCAGAAGAGGATGCCAATAGTTTGACTTCGCTTCGTTTCGAATTCAAGTTGAAACTGAAGCCATTGCTCTAACTTACCAAGCAGAGTAAAGAAAAGACTTAATTGAACGGTGTCAAGAATGATGAGAAAGTATCTTCGAAATTAAAATACAACATTCCTAGCGCTGCCGCTTCAAGATTGAAAGTAAATGTAACTCTGTACATGATACCATAACCTAAATCACCCGGTCTAGGACGTTTACGCACGATTCTTTAGGCGCGCATCTTTAAGCGCAATTTTAGGCGCGAGCGCTTTAGATACGGACGCTATTAGGCGCCTGGACGTTTAGGTGCCGCCACTTTAGGCACGGTGACAGTTAGGCGCCACATGAAAGAAATTCACATTATTCTTGATTTCAAATTTTTTTGTTGGGTAATATTATTACAGTAATTAATGTTGAAGAAAAATTAAAACCTTCATAAACAATATGTATTTGGCGCTTTTACGAGCCTTCTTCAGTGTTAAAGTTTTACAAATTTACATATTTAATTTACATTGTATCGATTATAAAAAATGAGTTATTTACATTTTGTATATGGGTAGTTTAACGTAGTGAAATTATATGGTGTGTATAATTCCACCATATACAAAAAGTAAATAACTAATTGTTCATAATCGATAAAATGTAAATTCAATATGTAAATTTGTACAACTTTACACTGAACACTGAACACACTGAAGAAAGCTCGAAAAAGCTGAATATATATTGTTTATGAAGGTTTGAATTTTTCTTCAACATTAATGACTGCAATAATTAAGTAACAAAATATTTTAAAATATAGAATAAAGTGAATTTCTTTCATGTGGCGCCTCCGCGCCTAAAGTTGCGGCGCCTAAACGTCCAGGCGCCTACTAGCGTCCGCGTCTAAAAGCTTCGCGCCTAAACGCTCGCGCCTAGTAATGCGCGCCTAAAGGTGCACGCCTAAACGTCCCTTTCCGTAAATCACCATTTTAAAATAAAGGCGAAGAACATGTTAATTCTTTTTTTAATAAGACAATTTAGCTGGCTTATCTGAGACCCATTGTGTAGCGTTTATGGTGTGTAATAGATTAAATACATTTCTAGCATATCAAACTGGGAGTTACCGAAGTATCTCTATTCAGATACACCGTGCGTCGTTATTATTATCAAGGTCGATGCACCAACAGTTAATGCACCAAAGGAAGGTATCGGAAACTGTTTGAAACAATAATGACAGGAACCTCCAAGTTTTGATTAGACAACAGTTTGGCCATCACGAACTCACTATTCCATCAATCTAAAAGGAGATTATTGATTATATCCTGATAAGAACTCGTTGGGGCAGCACTGTCCTAACAACGGAAGCATTTGCTGGGGGCGATTGCGGCTCAGATTGTCACCTGTTGATTGCCTGTTTACGACTTAAACTCAAAGCAACTCAAAGATTCACAACAATTTATAAAGCCTGAACAATCTGTGAAACAGAAATTATTTATATTCGAACAACCCGAAAACTTTCTACGAACAGTTCAAAATATTGGTAGTAACTACGTTAAGTGAATTATTGCAGACTAGTAATTCAAATAAAGAATATTTTCTACCTGTAGAGTGTAGAGGAACGACGAATTAACGAATCGGATATGAATAACCCTGGAAGGATAAAGAAATACGCAACATTTTCGAAAGATTTATGTCAACTTGTTAAAAATTGTGTTGTAAGCAGGGGAGTAAAGCAGGGATGTGTATTATTTCTTTTACTTTTTAATATTTGAAGTAAACATGTCATGAAAATAGTACTAGATGAGTAATCAAGCGGAATTAAAATAGGTGGGAAGAAACTATACAATCTTCAGTTCGCGGTTGGTGCTGTGGTTATTGCAAATACAAACGAGAAGTGGAGAAATGGATCCAAAGGACTATAAATCACAAGAAATCAGTATTGTCTTCGCATTAGTTATGATAAAACCAAAGTTATGACCTAAAAAAGCAATAAGCCATTAATAGAAACCATTGCTAGGTGCCAGATAGTTGATTAGTACGTGCACCTTGGTGTAGTGGTAGATAACACAGAAAACTTCAAACTGAAATAAGACAAAAGAAGAAATAAAACCGAAACAAAAACTGTCTACTGTCATCTATTCCAGAATACAACGTTTTTGGACAAGTAACGAAAACAGAATATATGGAAAAACTTCTAGTTCAAGTCAAGACATAGAGTAAAATAAAATGCGTCAGAAAACAGCTACTGAACACTAACTTGGAGCAAGCAGTTTGCAACACAGAACTGCATCATCGGAGAAGAACAATGCGAATAATTACGGGCTGACTTAACTCTGATCTACTACGATTACTACACATCTGGAAATATGTAAGAATGATAAAGAATTTCATTTCGTAAGAGCGCTAAAAATCGATTCAGCGAAGTAATAAAGCGCCCTAATTGAGACATCGCCAACTAGCATGGAAAACAACTATACACTAAGGGTATTCATGGGTGCAGTTCTCGACGTGGGAGTACCAAACTTGAAGCATTTATATATATGGTACTGCTTATCGTATACAATACAATTGCAAAATGGAGCACAGATTTAGTCATCACTATTTTTGGAAAACGCAAAATACAAAAATCAAATAAAAATTTAGTATATAAATGACGGTCGTTCACTAACTATAAAATTACATTACATACAAGTTAAATTGATGGCCAATTTATGGATGTTTGCTAGTTAAAAATAAATTGCAATCAAATTTAAGATTTGCTGTAAGTAGTCGCCATGATGTCTATGATTTGATACGCTATATATTTCCCTTGCAAATAGAAGCGCGAGCTGCAACACCAAACACGTGAAAGACTGGAACAAAAGGAAACCTGACCTGTGCAGCTGCTACTTTCGTGCAAAACCCAGATAATTCTGCCAGAGCGCACTCATAGTGACATGTGTTCCGATTTTCTATAGCTCTAAAATTGAAATCCACAAATGGGAGAAACAGTGGCATACGACCACTTTAACAGTTACAGGTTTACGGTAAATATTGTGACGAAATTACTTCTAAAGAGACTGAAGAAGGGAAAAGAGAGTAAAAAGAAAAAGCTGAGATTTCGGGAAACCAGCTTTACTTTCAAATACTATCAAATCTGAGTTAATTAGACGAGTGCAGCAATTCACCAAACCAATAAAACCAAATCTACGCCAAACTATTGCCAGTTTTTTTGTTGGGATAAATTTGTTCACAATGCGCCATCAAAATAAGTCCCAAACAAACACGTGTTACGGCTGGGGACTTCCAAAAATGTTACCAATTTTGAATCTAGAAATTATTTAAAATGATATAGGGGCGCTGAAATACTCGAGGACGTTATTTTCTGACCGTTTTGGTAGGTGCTTTATCTGAAGAAGCCCAAACCTTAGAAGTAATAATGCTCTTGAGGCTCGCATAGAAAGCAAATGCGTTCAGTGCTTTCAAAAAAAATCTCGCCCTGGTACACAACCTACAAACTATACTAGTCTTGATATGTTCATACAAAATTCGAGGTAGAAGTCTGGTAAGTACTATTTTCCTACTTCTAAAAACTAATTATTTAGCGTAGTGGGACATTAAAAATGTCACTCTAAGATACGAAAAAGGGCATGTGGAATAGAGGAAGCCTGACACATTTGCAATAAAATTTAAGCTGGGAATTGAGCAGGTGGTATATTTGGACGCAATGCAGTTGTCGAAACTCGAATATAAAACAAATGGGTCTCATATGTTGCCACACTAAAAATATCACCCTGATATACAACCCACAAAGTCAAAGGGTCTTGCTACTTTGTGTACCGAAACTGTCGTATCAGTGTATAGTAGCAATACAACAAAGAAATGCATTACACATATTGCAGGGCTAAAGATGCCGTCCTAAGACGGAACGCAAAGGATCACCTATTTTTATTTTTATTCTGAAGCGTTATAGAAAAATACTGCATTTGTGAAGAAGACGATGTTGCTCATGTGGTTATAAATCATGCGAGCTTTTTCGAATAGAATTGAGCTGCAAATATTTATGTTTTAAAAAGTATTACTGTTGTAGTAAAGTAGCAACAACACTAAATGGGTAACAAATGAATACACTGATTTTAAATAAATAGCCTGCGTACAAGCGGTTTCCACAAAATATATTTAAATTCCTTTCCAAGTATAACCACGAAGCTGCCTACATTTTAAGCCACAACACCTCATTAAACCGCAATTAGTCAGGGTCGAAAACGCTGGATTTTAATTAGAGCCCAGATTAAAAAGTTTCAGTACAAATCAATCTGGAGTGTCTTCACCTTTGCCCTTGCGTCATGGTGGCGGGATTAATTAAACGCCTCCGTTTCTGGTTTTTAATTTCTGGACGTTTGTGTTCTCCCGTTAGGTTTCCCAACGTTCGATTAAATTAAGTCGGGAGCACGGGCCGCTTTTTATTTTGGGATTGTTTTGTACACAAACGCGACTTAATCCCCGGCCTTGTGCCTATAATTGGAAGACCATGCTTTTTGAGCTAAACGGAATGAAGACCAAGCAGCTGAATGGTTATTTCGCAAGGCGCATCAGGGGATTCAAATACATAATAGATACATAATAGGAAAGCATTGGAAACGTATTTTATGAGTACCGAGCAAAGGGCAAACGAAGTTTTGGCAGACCGAAGAAACGATGGAAAGATCAAGACTTCCCGTAATAAACGCAACGGAAATATTTCCAAAGCTTGCAGAAGAAGAAGAAGACGAATTAGAAACGGATTTGAAATTAGCACAATTTTTAATGCTTGAGAATTCTGCTCACACTACTCAAACAATGCTAATGTAATAATAGTGAGAGAAATGCTCACGAATGGGTGGACAAGTGATAAAGGGTCTCATAAACATAACAGATAACTAAAGACATGTCTTATTAGTTTAAGTTATTAAGTTCAAAAGGTTTAAAGATGTTATTATTGAGAACAAAAGGACATAAAGAATTGCTAGGTACTCATACATATCTCTAGTGCAAAACCAATATTGCATTCTGCTGCTTGTAACTCTAACTGATTAGGAACTCTGTAAATCGAAAATGTTTTCCAGCCTTGATTGAAAGCATCATCAATCAAATCAGGACATTTCTAATTAAATACATACAAACATGACGCAAATGAGAATTTTATCATAAAATCAGATCCTTTTTATTGAAAGCTCCAACGTTCGACACATCAAACCCGCTCGTTGAAAATAGGTTGCATAAAGGTTGCATTTAAATGCAGCAAAATGTATTACCTACATAAGTACTGTAATTTACAGAAAATGTTGGGCAGCAGACCATAACACATTTATCATTGGAGATATATTTTCAAAACGTTAGATAGCCATCATCCGTAATCACCCGAAGAATGGCAAACAGATAAAAAAGTAGAATGTGAAAACTATAAAACAACTAGATGTTTTCTTTAGTAACTGGTTGATTAAAAATATATTGCTATGAACACATTTTAAGCCTCTATACTATATACTATATTATTTTATAAAAATGTTCCAGAAAATGTGCTAGTTAGTTTAAACAGTATAAAATGGCATTGGTATTGATAAGAATTTGTAAAACTGTATTAAAAATAGTGTTAGCCTTGAATTGAACAAATTGTAATCAGAGAAGGCTTGGAAACAACACAAAACAGCGATTTTTGAGGCTTTCACCGCCATTGTCATTAAGTAACAAACGACTTCCGGGATTGGACCATGTCATGATTGAGATCGAGAGTTTTTCAATCTCAATCATGACACGGTCCAATCCCAGAAGTATTTTGTTACTTAACGCAAAACAGTGTAGGATCGAAAACAAACAATTGGGGAAAGGAAGCCAAACTGAAAGGTGTTGTTAATTTGGCTTCCCCAATAAATAATTGTTAAATTGTGAATAAATAACCTTTTCCCAATTCAGTTTAGTTTGAAAATTAAGTGTATATCTTGTGGTATGGTGTAGTGGAGTGCAGTCTTCGGTAGAAGTTTGAAAAAGCGTGCATGGAGTGATAGCTTATATTTCGGTTTTAGAAATTCTAGCAGATTAGTTGGAAAGCTGAAGGTGAGCAGTGACCTTCATAGAAAGCAGTGGGGCTCTAGGTGTAGGCAACGGCGTGAGCTGGAAGCAGTTTTTGGTGTCGCAGCGGTCGAGCTACAAGAGCCGTTCTACAAATCGTTCAGCGGCTTGTATAGGCAGGCCAACGTAGAAAAGGAACCAACATCGTGGGACTCGCTAGGAGCTCGAGTTGGACCTTAATTTCGATTCCAAATGCAACAGCAAGGTCAGAACACTTCACCCTAAAAGATTGAATTTAGTAAATTTCTTGGTAGCGTCGGTTACTCTGAGTGTTTTTTGTTTGTGACGTGTATTTACTTACGGCAATTGTTATCACATTGACAACGGTTTAATTACGTAATCACAGATAGGTAGTTGTCGAATATAACGAACTTGTTTTTGCAAATTGTGAGGTTGGATCGCCATATTTAAGTTAATTTCCCTTAAATTAAATAACATCCTGTTTGGTAGCTATCCCATTAGTTAAATCACCATTACACAATGTGTTTACTTTTAAATTATTAAATATAATACCACGATAATTGATTTGGTAGCAAATGCATTTCTTATAACTTATTACAAATCAAAATGATACTTGCTAGGATGGAGAGACCCGACGCACATTGAGAATATAAAGTCAATTATTTAAATAAATCAATTATCTTCTTCTTCGTCTTGTTCTTCCTCTTAATATAGGCTGACACCTTGTTATTTCCGCACACTGAGTGCGGTTTTATAAGCCATCTTAAGCCGCGAACGGGTTAGGTGGCTAGCCTAACCCCTTGAATTAGGGAAGAATGCCCTCACAGGGGTCACGACCACCAAAGATATTCGTATGATGGCCGGAGAGAGTTTGATGTTTCCAATATCCGGGCGTGGGGCTCGAACCCACTACCTGCCGACTGCTGGCGCAAGCACTCCCAGTCGCCCACATGCTCTCTATAAAGATAAATAAATTAATAACCTCAAAATTGACATTGATTTACAGTGCCACTACAATACACTTCAGTACCGCCATACGCATAACATCAACTGGAGCTGTTTATTGTGTTTCAGTACAAAATAAACACGTTTTGAACTGTTTGGCTATGTTTTGACATTTAACGTTACAGAATTTAATATTTCACATTTCTATATGATATTGCAGGCCAAGCTTCTTCATGGGGTGTTAATGCCTCACCATTATATTATTATATGATATGCGATAAAATTGTATACGCAACTAGTTACGTAGAAAAGTTTTTTTCCTGAACTCGTATAGTTGTTGAAGTACTTAAACCAGCAGTAATTATTCAGTAAAACGTCACTTTCTGAATTTGTTGCGTAATATACTATTCTAGTCCTTCTGACAGAAAGGGCTCCTGATCAAACTTTTCGATTTTTATGTCGTCGCTTTCTTTGTTCTTATTATCATACGTTCCTTTCCATCAGCTTCAGCCCACAATCGGCGGTATCATTTCAGGACCGAGGTTCCTCAAGACTAAATTCTCGTGGTCTTCATTACTTTCGGCCCTGATACTTCTCTCCAAATTAACCGAAGGGTTCTATCATCTGCACTTCTGAGACTTGAACGCTGATTTCAGCGTTGAAGAATGCAACCGAGCCCCAACAAACCCTAAATTAGACCCCTCACTCCAAAGATGCCTCAATTTTATGGAGAGAAGCGCTATTCTCTTCGTGCCCCGACAGCTTGGAGGGTGTTACCCTCATACCTTCATCCACATGTTTCAGTTCTCTACCCCACTTCAACATCACGAAGCTGAGTATTACGGAGACGGCCGCCACCAGAAAGATGCTGCGCCTGAATTGTGTTTATGCATCTTCCTTACAACGAACGATTCAACAGAACTAACAGCACAGCATTACGACCTTCACCATCTCCAGTTCCCACAGCGGGCGACCCAAGACAAAAAGAGGCTTCTCTATGTCGCGCAGAGCATGTTATATTCCCTTGCCATATTTTTCTGTAGCTTTTCTTAAGGCATACAATCAAGTTCAATTAATATTACATTAGATTTTTTTATCCCATATTAACGTCATATAAACGGCAGTTTTATTAACATTTACTTATTATAATTTTAACTGACTAAACTGTAAAAATCAAATTGATCTAGCATCACAAACAGTTTTTATGGGTATTATTTTTTTCATAAAATGCATTGTAAGAAGATAACAAAATCACTTCAATATATTGCCATCCAAAATTGTATAAACCAATCTAAAAGGTAAACATAGAATTCCAGAAGGACACAACCAAAAACCTTTTGAAGGTACCCATATGCACCTCATCTCCATTTACAAGAGCTTATCTCAAGAAAATAACAAAAATAATGAATTCAACTAAAGATGGCGAAATACGTTTTCAAAAACTGAGTGATAAATATATTAATAATGCCACCAAAGCTACACCACAATTGATCTAAGCCACAAATATTTAGTTAAAAATTTGAATGGAGTTAAAACCGTTACAATCATCGCTTACATTTTCAAAGCGGTCGGATTCCCCATAAGGCGATCCTAGCCGCGGTGAGCGGCGTAAGGCAAACCGGCACTCGGCGAAATTCCTACTCTATCTCACCTAGAATATAGCCCCATAGAGAGAGCTCAGGATGGTATATAACCAAAAGTCACGGCAGATTTCAATAACTTGATTCCTCCACTCCTGACTTTTGAGGTTGAAATTCTTCAACCTGCAGGGAGTCCTCTGGCTCCCCTGGCGAGCCGGAATAGCCTTGTCCGTGATCCTCACCCGCCTTCTGATACCTAGTACGGGTTGAAGCGACACCGATTCGGGCTTGGTACGAAACACAGATACATCCAGCCAAAGAGTTTTCTGTTATAATTTTATGTACATAGCAATTTCAATTAAGATTTATTTTGTAATTAGTTCAACACATTATACGATTTACTTCTGCACTGTTCACACCTACATTTATACATTTGAGTACACGGACCTTGGAATCTGAGCTTATCCAGGACAATGAGTAGAAAATAAATATGAAAGTTAAAATACTAAATTTCAAGTAACTGAATTGCGCCCTTAGCACGGAAAAAATTAAAGCAAAATAACCGGAATATTACAATGACGCGATTTAGTTTAAAATTTAGATTTGTGTTTGTCAATTTGTAGAACAACAAATTTATTTCATTTAAAAAATGGATCTTAGTTTTTTCTGTTTATTAGTTATTGTATTGCGTTCTTGATTTTGTTCTGTTATTACGTTACTCCGTCTATATAACCTTAATAAAAAAATTAAAAGCAATTTACTATTTATTAGGTTTTAGTATTATTTTACCACTACTAATAATTTTACTAATTTTTGAACCCACTGTAATATTTAATATTATAGTTAAACAAATTAATACTGTTAAATAAAATATATATTTAATAATTTTGCCAAATTGTGCAAAAAAGTTCCCCAAATCTATTACAACTTTCTAAATAATAACACAAAATATTTTTAAAAATTATTGCATTCGGCCTGAGGCACTTTTGCCCCGGATTTTTATCCCCGAAAACCCGGAAATGGATTTTTTAAAGTTCCTCAGAGAGTGAACTTGATCTATACAAGATTCCTGTCTCTCCGGAAACCGGCTTGCTCTTTTCTGATTCTTTTGTCTACCTCATCGATCACACTACGGTATGTATGTGATACCCCTTCAGTTGTTACATAGCCTTGGGATTTACCTTCTTTTATACATTCGTTACCATTCTTTCTTTCCACTCAGCTGGAAAATGTTTGCTTCTATATTTCTTGAAACAGTAAGAGTAACATGTCAGCTGCTGAATACATATCTGCTTTAAAAATATTGATACTGTCTGCTCTTAGAGCTTTGAAATTCATCAAAATATTTAGTTATTTACTACTTTTATGTGTATAAGGGGTGCCACTCTAGTTTCAATTCTACCCTTTGCGGAGCTCCGTCAGGTATTACTGGGAAGGTTTTAAAATCTAGGATCTGCGGTGTACTACTAGCAATTAATTATTGAATGTCTATTTTACTTTGAGAAGTACCCACTGTATAGCACAATAATGGCCAACAAGAGTCATCTGTATTTTTTGGATTACAAATGATCTTTAGTTCCACCAATACTTAAGAAACCTCCCTGTAATAATTTCCGTCATCGATTTCAATGTTATGGTACGTAAAATCTGAAGCCGCAAGCTCGTAAACCTAAATTATGTAGCTTCAGTGCTCATCCGAAATTGACGAATGGGCTCTAAAGGTCGAGAGCCGAATTTTAAGCAAAGCGAGTACGAAGCTTAAGTGCTCACGCCGACCGATTTGAGAAGTAAAACGTAATTTCTAACATCTGCCCGGTTAACCAGACGTAAGCAATGCGACTTCGACCTTCCTTTGTTAAGAGGGCACGTTTCGATATTTTTATACTTGTCATAAAGTGGAAGAAAGCAGCTGAACAAGATTTCCGTGCCCGCGCCGGACAATTCCGGCCGGAGTGATTTTAGACCTTCTGCTACGCCCCTAAAAGCTGCACGTTTATCTGATCCAGACTCTATGGGAAATGAGAAAAAGGCATTACGATCCATGCTTCTCTTCTTGGCGATCGCTCACGCTCCGGTTGCTTTCCTGATATTGCTCGCCGACTTGTTCGGTTCTTAGAAATCGAGTTTTCATCAGAGTGAGGACGGAAATATAAAGTATTGTCAACAGCACTAGCGATTGGAAATGATTTTTTAAACCATTAAAGTTTGACTTCGTTGAACAATGGTTATGCTTGTGGAGAATCATTAGAAGGATACGATACAGCTTTTCACAGTGCAAACAATAAAATCAATATATTACTATGAACACATTTAGTAGCCTTATATTTCGAATAATAATTATTAGTAATTAATAACATAACCAACAAAACAAATATTTGTTCTAAGAATGTCCAGTAAATGTAATCATTTTAATTTCAGAATTCTTTAAAAAATAGCATAGGCCATGAAAATAACTGATAGAATGACGTTTTTAGAATAGCTTTATCTTTGTTTAAAATTAAAATAAGAGTAGCCTTAGCATTTCATGCAACAAAAAGTAAACTGTAAACAAAACAATTGAGGTGGCTTCTTCAAGAAGTTTGATTATATTTTTGTCAAGCTGCCGCAAAAATAAATTATTTCTGTGAGTTAACAAATACCCGAGTTAACTAAAAGTAGTGTTTAATTGAGTGATTGTGTCCTGGTTATTTGTGGAAGTTTTTCCCTGTATTGTACATCCGCACAGGTAAATACGAGGCATCGAATTGGTCCAGTGGAAGCGGTAGTATTTGAATATTATTCTACGGAGGTCCAGCCAGTTTTATAAGTTGGTGTACTAGTGTATAAGTAAGCACCCTACGTGTAGGGTAGCGGAGCCCTAGATTTGAGGCCCGCAGCTTCAGTGAAAGCGATTCAAGCAGTGTCCGAGGGTTGCAGCCTATTACCTGGTGGAGCGCAGATTTTAGCCTATTTAACTGCAGGCGAACAACGGCGAGCAATACAGAGCATCGTGGAGGTTTCAGCTCGGGGCAGGTAGCCCTATTTTCACCGCAGAAGCCATCAAAAGATCAGATTTGCCACCTAAAAGTGTTCGTTTTCGTGATTATGCGTCCTTTTAGCTCGTCACTTCCGGTTCGTGGCGTGGGTAGAAGTGTTTTGTTTATGACGCGAAAAACTTACGTTTGATAATTATCGCATAGCAACAGCGTTAATTGCTTGAAAATCCAGGATTTAATTAAAATTTTGATTGTTTATGTACTTTTGAAGCTTGGAAATTATCTTGATTTTTGTGTAGGTCCTATCAGTTAAAAATAATCCACTTATCAAATCCCATTACCAAACTAACAGCATACAGACTGCTTAATATTAAATGTTTAATATAAAATAGGACTTTAAATAATTAATCATAGCAAAATCAGACAATAGTGGTTTTAATTTGCATGTAGCTACGTAACCCTGAGATAAAGTAATTTAATTATAAGAGGTCATTGAGAGTATCACAATATGGATGTAATACATAAGAATTTAGACTCGAATGTATTAATGAAAACCAAATCACGACCAATAATGTGGTATAATTAAATTGACTTCAGAATTGTAATATAATGCTTATATATTTTCGCAGTCATATTTGACATTTTTAACCTACTAGAACTGCCACCTGGAGAAAAAAGGCGGTAGGAAAACTTAAAATGTAAAAGGTTCAGGATCATTTCAATTCTCCCAACTGGGTACTGGCTGCTATAGGGATCTTCCGTCCCTCTTCAACCAATAACGAAAATTTAAAGATAGGTGGAAGAAAGAGAGATGGAGAATGAAAGAGAGTCGGAGAAAGGTGGAGAAGTACTGCCCCGGCATTCGCCTCAGAGAAAGTACTCTGTTGACTCAGGAATACCACCTGAAAACCTGAATCAGAGCAGACGCCAGCCTAATTCTTTGAAATACTTTGCTGACAACTAATATCGAATTTATTAATTTCCTTTACATGCTGTTACCTGCGTTGCGGCCGGATGCAATTCAATATTCTTAAGATTGCTACATTGTCGTTCTCCTAATATGAATTATGTTTGCTATTACGTTTGCCTTGACTTCCTTGCTATTTTTAATTTAAAATAAATTTGTAAACTCTTACGGGGTTTATTTTGAAAGCAAATTTTTGCGGTTTGTTACATCACTCCCCGCTTTTTAAAAGACAAGATGTCCTTATGGACGTGTCTGCTTTTCTGATAATCAATTATGAACACATGACTCTTATTTAAACTTAACTGATACGAATCATTCTATTTACCATATTCCCTTACATCTTGCCCTACAGTGTCTTTATGTCTCATACCGTGTTTGCGCTTCTGTTGGTTTAGTGCTCTGCTATGTGACGCAGTTGACTTTGCACAACTTTCATTCTCATTCAGGTCTGCACACTTATTTTTGTTTTAATACTCTGCTTTTGAACACTATCACACTCCGCGTTTCACTGAACTGTAAATATTGGGCGTCTTCCTTCTGCTGTTGGCTGTTGATTTTCGCTCCGACTTTTTCGTTGGGGTGATTTATGTTGACTTTTTCTGCATGTCTGATTTTTCGACCATTATTATTTGTGGTTGTCGTATTTATTCATTTATATTATACTAGCAATGCCCGTTCTTCGTACGGACTACAAATGTTTGCTTCTTCTTCTAAATCTTAAATGAATTATGGAGCCCTCCTCCCCCGCACTCAATATTTTAAACTAACTGAACAGAATTGCCTGGAGGCTGTTGATCAGGATTCCGTTGCTTTGCGCTGGTTCTATCCCTCAAGCACGTAAACAAAACTGTGTTTACGTTTTAAACCAATGTAGTCAATGGTACTTGAAAGGGACGACAGTAAACCACCCTGGGAGATGCAGCCTCACGTCTCGATGTATTATGGCTTAGTATCAGGGTGGCGACGTAGTGAATGAATCAAACATTAAATGCAGATTGTTTTATTACGAAAATAAACGGTGTATTTATACAAAACAAGAATGCTTAACTAAGTAACAATTCAAACTTCATAATAGTGGAGTGTAATAGAATGCGTTTAAAGGTCCGAAGACCGCAACTCAGCACGATAAGCCTTTTATAGTTTCGCATGGGTTTGCAGACTGAAGCGTTGAACTTGGCTTTCTAGGTCGCTTATGAAGCGAAATGCCGAGTTGCATTTTTACTGCGGTGTTTAAACTCAATGTTGGCGAAACAATATTCGTTAAGATTTCGTAAATGGGACGGAATTTTGCCTGTTTTAATTCAAGATTAAAACAGATATAAATTAAATATAAACTTGCCAAATTATGAAGTAAAACTTGAGGTTAAAACTGTTTGTTTATGAAATCAAAATTACATTTAGAACTTCTGACTGGTTTCGTAAATTTTGTTATTAAAATTTATGTGTGTTTAAATCAAGTTTAAACACTAACAAAGGCTGAAAAACGATATTGTAGGTAAATTGAAACAATATTCTTCCGAAAGAAGTTCTTTTTAACTCTTTTTTTCTTCACGTACCCCCTGAAAATGTGTATGTACTTAATTGTCGTTACCCTTGTATAGATTGATAAAACTAAAGTTTTAGTATAACAATGAGATAAACTGAAAAATACATGTACTTATTAGAAGTTGTATTTATAAATTATAGCAGTATACCCGTTTCTATCACAGGGGGATGGAATTTTAGAAATTGTCCTATTTTATTCTAAGAAATTCGTGAAAACACAATTTACCCCTTTTCATTCTGTCACGGATGTTTGTACGAAGTTGTCAACCTTGGTCCGTCGATGGTAACATAAATAGGCTCGGCCGAGCTCAGCCTGGGTCGTAGGCTAATATGGACCTTCCTCTTCTGGACCAGCTGGGAAGTCCTGGGCGCCAGGATCCTAAAACTTTATTTCCGAGCCTGGAGTCTCTGGTGCATCGGATACCAAAATGCTCACGCTAGCGGAACCAAAATAAAACCACTCGATACAACAAAACCATTTATTCCTATACCCTCTGCGTTCGTCCCAAATCACAATCACAGTAACAGACGAAACTAAATTAAACCCAAGGGGGTATGACGTATGCGCTACCTAAACAAACATCGGCGGATAGGTACATATGAGTATTCCCCACATTCGTTAATACACATAAATATATATACAAACCCTAAACCTAATCAAAATACAAATGAATTCGGTATGTTTAACTCAGACCAACAGCTCGCAGCAAGCTGAAATATGAAAACTGAGGTACGCGATTTATCTTTATGCTCGCGCGGTTATCGGCAACAAATCATCGTGAAAATTAGTTTAACTACACAATTTTGGATCGACGTCACCGAGCTCTATTAGCTATGCGTTACTCAGAGGCTAAACGGTAGCCTGATTACATAATCTGAGAACACGATCAGGTTTTAAAATATACCGCTGGGTGGGATGCGACTCATGTACATGATTCGATTACCGTACGCGGTTCCTGGTTTGATTTTGATCAAGCGATCGTAAGCTAACCTAATAGAGGACTCAACCAAACGATAGCTCGCGCAAACCTTGGGCCGAACGGTTATCTAACAAACCCTGGAGCGAGCTAATTGGTTTCACAATTATACTATAGGTAATTAACTAATTCACTTGAGATAACTGCGCGTTCACCATTCTGATAGGCGATTCTTATAGCATACGATTGTGATGTTACACCAAACGTTGCGCAGAATGATACGGCTCCAATCGCGTCCTCGTTGAGCAATGCGGAGCGATGGTAAAAAAAACAAAGAGCGATCTGACCTTATCTTCGGTGCGCGGGCGATCCAATTCCGAGGTCGGCAGTGGCTATAGATCTCGAAGGCAGCGATAAGTCGGAGCTCCCCACGTGCTGCAACCCTGGAGGTTAGGGGATGAACCAGTGGATCGAGGAGCAGATCACGCTATCGGTCAGATGGGCCAAACGCAGGACTAATTTGTGCGAGCTCGACAGGATACAAGACCCAAAAGTAACAATTAAAAGCCCTGAAAATGGACAATAAAATTACCCAAAACGTCCAAAAAAACCTCGTGCTCATACGTACTAAGTTGTTGGGCGGCTTCTTGTAAGATTTTAATATTCAGACTTCTCCTCGTTCTCCCAAATTGTTTAGTTCAGCAACGTAACTAAATCCAGTCGAAACTGTGTCTTATATTGCGAATAACAAATCTTCACTATATTCCAAATCATCACAATATAAATAGGCTATTTTGCGAAGTAGATCCCAAATTTTGGCACTAATAAATCTCCACAAAATAACTTAACGTGCCTCGCAAACTTTTCAGGCGAACAGTTGAAATCAAAATCCCAATTCTTCGAGCTTCGCGGAAAATCCCAGCGGAGTTATCACAAGCCATCTGCGCGCGAGACCATCGGTCGCGCTTGCATATTCGATAAGCACAAAATCAAAGTTAATTGTTATAATTCCTTAGGGGTAAAATTTCTAAAAATTCTTTCAGATCGTTTTATCCTGAAATGAACCCAGAAGGAAAATATTATAAGTTTAACACCCTAACCCTTTTTATTTTTCTCTTTTTACCGCTTTAGGGGTGAAATTTAAAAAAACCCTAAACCCCTTTCTAAAGATTTGAAAAAAAAACATTTATATGCCACAAAAGAATGTTCTAACTCAACAAACAAAGGAGATACAAGGGGCTATACAATTCACTCCGAATACAAATTGACACCTTTAGGGTTGATTAGAGAAAAATCCTGAAATGTGCTTTTAGACATTTGCCTTGGATACCCATGCAAGCAAACAGCAAATCGATATCTTATCAGGTCTAAGAGATATTGAGGAATTCGTGGGAACACAGTGGTAGCCCTTCACAACCCTTTGGGGACAAATTTTTCAAAATCCCTTAAACCACTTTTTAAATATTTTAAAACTACATCTATACGCCAAAAAAATAATGTTCTAACTCAATAAATATAGGAGATACGATGGGTTCTTTAATTCACCCCGAATCCATATTTGCACCTTTATGGGTTGATTAGGACAAAATCCTGAAATACGTTTCTAGGCATTTGCATTAAAAATCTTTGCAAGTAAACACCAAGTCGATATCTCATTGGGTGTAAGAGATATTTAGGAATTCGTGAAAACAGATTTTACCCCTTTCAAAAAATCCCTTCTTAGCACTATCTTACGTAACCAATTGAACCTTCCACCCAAATTTCAAGTTCGTAGTACCAGCAGTTACGGCTCTGCGTTGATTAGTCAGGGTTGTGACTTTCCTTTATATATGTATAGATTATTTGCACATCTTCATATCAACATAAATTGCTACAATACAGTTACCCCTAACTCCAATTGAATTACCAATTACATATTATATTCATCTGATTTCGTGCGCAATTTTCTCGAGCACGCCGCTAATTGTAGTTCAGCGGAAGGGCAAAATTCTGGCTGCGACGTCACCCCGACCGACGTTGAGCAAATGCACGTACCTACTTCATACCTCGGTTGAGGCCATCTAAAGCTAATTTCAGTGACATATCGGACGATTCCAAATAAATTACGAGCTTCTGCGGTGTTACAAAACCTTGCAATTTTATTTTCGCTTGTTGAAAATACTGCGGGAAATCAACGATCGCATTATTTGGATAACAACACAAATTGTCTAAATAATTGCCGGCCTTGGTTTCTTCCTACTGCTGTCAGACCTGCCCTAACATTCAGACCCCGGGAAATGTACCAGACCTGTCGTCGAATCTTTTGAATCATTACTCTGATCCGTGTACTATTGCTAATTTATTTATGCGCCAGTTCCACACAGTATTTGTACGAGAAGATCTCTCTTCCTCGTCAGTACTATCTCCTGCCACTGCAATGCATACCAGCATAACCTCAATAGAATTTACGCCAGAGAAAATACTAGCGGCCATTAAGTCTCTCAAAGCTGATGCTTCTCCTGGACTAGATGAAATTCCTCCTATACTTCTAAAGGAATGTGCGGATTCGTTAACTAACCCTCTCGTACAGATTATGCAGAACTCAATGAACTGTGGTAAGTTGCTTGCAGAGTGGAAAACATCCATAGTTATTCCAGTATACAAAAAAGGTGATAAGACGCTGGCTGCCAATTACAGGCTGATAAGCCTAACATCTGTAGCATGCAAATGTATGGAAAAAGTAATCGTTCAGGAGCTTACCCAGTTTTTTAAGTGCAACCATATATTCAACGATAATCAACACTGCTTTTTACCAGGACGTTCAACAGTATCCAATCTCTTAACTACCCTAGAACATTGCACGGCTGCCCTGGATCACGGGGGCCCTATAGATATAATTTATTTAGATTTTGCCAAGGCTTTTGATAGGGTCCCTCATGAAAGGCTACTGCTGAAACTTCAACATCTTGGTGTTCGTGGAAGGTTATTACAGTGGATTGCAGATTTTCCAAAGAGTCGAACCTTCTGCATATCTGTACAAGGGCATCGCTCGGAATTCTCACCGGTTTTAAGTGGAGTCCCTCAGGGATAAGTGTTGGGGCCATTGCTGTTCATTAGCTATATATGGGATTTGGGAATAGATTTTGAATCTACTTTGTCCTTTTTTGCTGACCACGCTAAACTTATGGCAAACCCTATATATCATCCGCTATGCATTTCCGAGGATCTCCGGAAACTAGAGGCATGGTGTAGAGATTGGCTCTTGTCGCTGAATGCCGATAAATGCACAGTACTTCATCTAGGAAAAAACAACCCCCATCAAAATTATTTGCTACATAATACATTGCTACGTTCCGTTACATCTCAGGAAGATCTAGGTGTTACTATTACCTCTAATCTAAAGTGGAGTGAACATGTCTCTAAAGTTGTTAAAAAAGCAAATTCAGTGACGTATCTTATAAATAGAGTGTTTAAAGATCTTAGTCCGAATAGTCTTGAAAAAATTCTAAAAACATATGTGCGACCTATCCTAGAGTATGCTTCAGTAGTCTAGAACCCCTACTTTGTTAAAGATATTGACCAATTGGAACGTGTACAAAGAAAATTTACTAAGAAGTCCCCTGCTTTGAAAAACTTGCCTTACGAAGAACGCCTTACGCGCTTATACCTGCCCACATTGAGCAACAGAAGATCCCGTGGTGATATGATAGAAGTGTACAAGGTTCTTCACGGTCATTACTCATGTGATATAAACTTTTTTACTCTGAATCGAAATGTCATTACTAGAGGCCATAATTACAAACTAGAGTGTAACAGACTTAATTTAGGTACTTCTCATGCAAAACTTTTTTAGCTGCCGCGTGCAAAAGCAATGGAACTCGTTACCACACACTGTTGTTAATTCCTCTACTTTAAATGTTTTCAAGAGTCTGTATGATCGTTTTATATAATTATTGTTTAACAAATTAATAACATATAAATTTAAGTTGTCATGTGACATGTGTGTCATTTAAATGCAGTTGTTTTTATCTGCTTGTTTTCTTGATAGAAGTTTTATCGGCTTCGCCGCCTACTTCTTGTAATCTTAAATAAATAAATAAATTACCCTCATCCCCCCAGGTTTTCCTAAGATCCCGAACATATTCATCCATCAAAATTACTGTTTCAATACAGAGACCAGCCCGTGCCTTCAGAATTTGGTATCGTTAAATTACTGCATTAAGCTGTAATCACCCGTTTACTGTGTGTATTATTCATGTATGTACAGTCGTGTTCAAATAAATCTGGGACAATGTTTTTTCATATGTAAGTTCAGTTAAGAATTGAAGAATATATCCATGGATTTCCTGCTATCAGAAAGAGTTACATTAAACTTTAACAGGTAATTAAATTTGTAACTCTTTCTGATAAGAGGAAATCCATGGAGATATTCTTCAATTCTTAACTCAACCTGCATGTGAAAAAAACACTCTCCCAGATTTATTTGAACACGACTGTACATCATTCTTCATCTCAGATACAATACTTGGACACTTTTGTTTGAAAATTACAGTTATGCTATTTATTTACTTGGTAATCGTCCGCCTAACCCCCTACCTGAAGAAACTATACTCCATTTGGATACGCGGCTGCATTGCAGACAATCTATTAAAATTTATTTCTCTTGTATGAATGTAAATCCGTAATGTCACCTTTTAGAAAATTCCTACTAGAGCTTAATAATGGGCCAGCTTAGACTGTCCGCTGCGAATTGTCCTGTGAAGTTGTGCGTCACGTCGAATATATCTCATCAACTTACATCCTGTTTATTTTCTTCGTGAAGCGAGAATGCAGTGGCATTTTCACGGCACATAAGAGTCCCTAGTCTATGAAAGCACAAGTAAGTCCACTTCGAGTAGAAAAAAACGTCCATCTCCCGAAATGTAGAACGTCTATACGTCTCTACCGATTTGACTTTTATCAAACATCTGCACCTTCAGAGTAAGAACCCACCCTTTTGCCACTGCAGTTAGTAGTAAATTACATGTCATCGACAGGTTTTCATGTGTAACAAGCAAATATGACGAACCAACACGAATGACAGAATTGTAAGAACGCCCCTGCAGTCGAAAACATAGCCTGTAAGTAAATGTGCAAAAGATAAGAAAACATTTAACGAATAAACTAAAAGGTAATTTAGGAACATCTTTGGTGGTCGCGACCCCTGTGAGGGCATTCTTCCCTAATACAAGAAGTTAGTCTAGCCACCTATCCGGGCCGCGGCTTAAAATGGCTTATAAAACCGCACTCAATGTGTGGAAATAATAGACTCTCAGCCTATATGAGAGGAAGGAGAAGAAGTAATTTAAAAAAAAATAAACATTAGTCAAAACTTAAACAAATGTTGCTTTATTCGAATTAGCTAATAAAACTTCCAAGTAATTGCTATTTACCAGCTAATTACGCACTTTCATTAAGTAGTCGCTTAACTGTGTTACGAACAGAAGCATAATTATTTTTTCAGAAAAAATCATCTATTTTGTAGTATCTGTATTGCACCGTAATCCAAGTTGGAAGTAGACTTAAAACTGCTATAATTGCAATAGGTATCTATTAAAACAATTCAGGGATTGCTACAATCGAAAACAGTAACACCTACTAATTCAATATACTGCTTAAATGGAATTTAATCATTAATACTCTTAAATTGCCTAGCAAAGCAATTATAATCAAATACGTCATTATAGCCCATGCAATGCTATTTTTATATCAATAATAAAACAATTTTAATTTCCCCCCACCTATTTTCCGAGACCTTTAAATCATTTCATTCCTGTTTTCACACCGGCACTGTTCTCTCCATTTATTTCCATTAAGCTCCCATCAGATAACAATGAGGTAATGATATAATTGCACTTTGGGGCGAATAAGTTAAAAGACATCCATTCCTAGAAGCACAATAGCAGGCATCGTATTGTAAATTCAGTGCTTTTCTGAAAAAAGAATATTGAAAGAAGCTTTTAGTGTTACCAATACTGTAATTACCCAGCGATTCCTACTCAAAATTCATAAATCATGTGGATGTGGTTTTGCTATAAAAATATTACATTTTATTTAAATTTAAAGTTGGCTCTTTCCGATTCGTGAATTTATTTCACCAAAAAGCAGAATATTATTTATGAATATTATAATAAAATATCGTTCTCTACGGTCGATAAGCAAATTTTTACAGTCGAACGGTTATTATCTCTGTTCTTGGTTTTACAATTGAGCACCTACATAGCTTTGGCATTCCGTTCTTTAAAAGTTTTTATGTGACTAACATCAGTACAGAGCTATTTTTTCGATATGAATTTTGGGAATTGTAAGTCTTTACTTCCGATGCCGTAAGACGCATTTTGAGACTTTTTTTGGCGAACGCTTAGAAAGCGAATTTTCTTTAAAAATTGCCAGGAATCGGATACTTGATTGATATAATGGTTTGGTGAATTGCTGTCTGATTGAATCAAGATTTATATGTATTGTGGAAGCAAACGCAGCTTTTGACCGCATGACATTTCAGGTCGGGAACTGGTTTATTGCCCTACTTTCGAGTGATTTAGCGTTTGATTGTATATATTATAAGCTTCTCCAGCAGTTTTAGATATCCTCAACGTTATCTTGAAGATGAATGATAGAAATGTCGGTGAAATCTCTATTTTTCGACTACACATCGCACGCTGAGAAGAAACTCTGCCATTTGGTAGCAACAGATTCATTTTTCACACATCTTCTACCCTTTCGACACCCATGGTTGTGAGTCGTGCAAGTCAAAGATGTCTCCATTAGTCAGCTAACCGCCCCTGCGTCCCGATGGAAGCTACTGACGATTATATGTAATAAATTGTAATAACTAATAAATAGTAAACTGCTGTCTGCTGTTTGAAAATTACGCTTATTTTACTTTCTAAATGTATGCTATAATTGTCAATGTAGAAAATAGTAAACATGCGCATTTTTTGCCGGTGGATTAAAGTGCTTCGTTTTTTATGCGATAAACAATCCTCTGCGTCATTGCATTTATGAAATGAGGCCTCGTCCAGCAACGCATTCTGAGAATCATTCTAAATCGTAGATGGTCTTTATTTCCAGTAGGGGTAATGCTTCGCCTGAATTGGTACCTAGAGCTCTGACTTAGTCAAATGTGCATGCAATAATAAGACCCCGTATAATATCCGTTCAATAACTATTGTATGTGTGTTCTAAATTATCTGATTTTTGGGTTCGTTTTGAACACGTCAAATCTAGCATTATTAAGTAAGTGTTTCGAACTGAGCCGTTTATTCAAACCTGGATGCACTTTGATTTTTTAGTTGAGGCGCTTAATTTTAATTTTTAAAGATGTATTGTAATCAAATTAACCTTGAATTAGTATTTCCACTTTCCTACTAATGTTACGCTACTAATTTATGAATTTTTTGCTTTGTTATTTAATTAGGCTGTCATACGAATGCCATTCAATATATATTTTAGTGTGTTAAGATCCGTTATTAAAATAAATACATTTTATTGCGCACTGCTGCTGTTCTCTTGTGTGCTTATTAACCCATTTCAACATGTTTTATGCTCGGGAAATGTTACTGCATTATTTTCTCCCTCCGCGTCGCCCCTCTCCGACTTCTGTTCGTGAGCTGGTAATTTTGAAAATTAGATTTAGACTTGGATATTAAGCAAATCGTTTGGTTCAGTTTGACTCGAAATTATTATAACGTAATGTATTAACTACACATTCAGTTACTTCTTCTTCACCATGTGCTGTCTCCTCTAAGAAGGTTGGCAACCATCACGGTGATTTGAACCTTTGATGTTGCAGTTCTAAAATAGTCGGCTGAGCTACAATTTAACCTTGTTCTCAAGTTACTCAACCTAAATATTCGTCTTCTACCTTAACTTATTTTACCTTGTATTTTCCCATTAATAATTATCTGTAGTAAATTACTGGAAGCACACTAATAATCGCTTACTTATATATTAGGGTCACATTAATTACACAAAACCGAATTTAATGTCTAAAAAACGGTACTCGAATTCCTCCCGTTTAGGGATGGGAGTGAGTAGTATTTAAAAATGGAACCGTGAACGTGAGTGAAAATTTGCAAGGAGTGATTTACGTTTCACGTTAAATATTTAGTAACAAATAAAAGACTACAGGGTTTCCCGCTCCATGTGGAAGATCTAGAGCTGGAACGGGAGGTAATTGTACTTCTGTGTGGTAGTCTGCAGCGGCGGAGGTTACACCGGTGTTGTGTTGTGAATGTTGTGTCTACACTCAATCGCGTGTCTGCGTCGATAGGCGACCAAGTAAAACTTAATTTTAGTTACTCGGACTTGAAAGTACTTTAAAACTAGGAATTAAAAGTTTTTCCTAGTAACATATACCCTCTTGTACTCGTATCAATAAGGGAAACGTCAATTCCAATGACAGATTTTGATATTAAAAGTAATGTCTTTGAAGACGGTTGCAAGAAATGTTTTTGGGAGGAATCAGTATTTATCCCTTGTTGTAAGCCTTTGCATCCAATTTACATTTATTTATTTTTGTATCTACCATTCTGATTGCAAAATATTACGTAAATAATTTTATTGACTTTGAATTTAAAAATTCTGTTCTATATAATTTGAATTTTCACATAAAAGCTGCGAGTCATGTCGTGAGTGGATTGTCACGCCTTGAACGTGAGCGCTTAAATCAAGCGTGAAACATGCGTGACGTTAGTGAATACGCACTTACGCGTCTATCTCTACTCCCATTCTTCGTCACTGATATTTGATGAATATTTTCTTCCGTTTACAATGATTATTTAATTTCTCTACATTTGTGCTTCCTACTTACTTTCTGCACAACGTGGACATCGTCATGAAAAGTTGATTGGCACAGGTTTAGCTTAGGTTTTCACTGTTTTTATTTTCGTCTATGCTGTAACCTCTCATGCAGCGCACTTTACTTCAAAGAAATTCAACAGAGCACAGGTTGCTAGAACAATTAAAATGTTTCCTACTTTTAACGTTTCTTATAAATTAAATGCATAAGATAAGGGCGTATTAAAAACCAAGAACTCATAACTAACTAAATTGAACACAAGCGGATTAATCAAACCGAAAATGTGGCCATAAAGCCTAAAACCGACAAAAAATCTAAACATAAAAGAAGCCTAAGTAGCCATTGCTTGTACTATTTGTTATGTCAAATTGTTTATACATTTAATGTTGGAATGTATCTATACTGTCAAATAAATTATATCTACCTTATATATTTGTCAAAATTTTAGAATATGTCGCTGAAAATGCCTTAAAAATATTTTACAAACAGAGATAGTAGAAATTTTAATTTTTACCTGGAAAAATAATGCAACGTCTTATCATTGTTTTTCGTACTTCTTCTACACACAACATAGTATTATGTCGGATTAGCTACTTGTAAAATTTTGAAATAAAGGCGTATGCAAAACAACTCGTAGATACTTGTACTTTGGGGGCCTAGATGGGCGAGCGCCGCTTGCAGTCGAGTCAAAACTCGAGCCCTCGGAAGCGAGTTTGACTCCCGGCCGGGACGCTCCGGTTTTCACTTAGTTAAGGCATGCTAGTTTAAGTGACGCCCGTGTCCTCCTCGTGTAATGCGAATGCGCGGTAGAAGACGGTAGAAGATCTTAGGATCGAAAAAAAAGATGCTTGAACTTCCCTTGCCAGTTTAATAATATAATATAGTGTTATATTGCCTACTTGTCCAAATTTTGTACAAATAAGAGCTAAACGCAATATACCTTCCTGGATTCCTTTTAATCAATGTAGTATATGCCAGATAATTTTAGAGGTTTGAGCGAGCAATAAACATAAAGGAGTTAAAATTATTACCCTCCAGTATAGTACAATACATTAAATGCAACCATGAAGATTGTACATTCCTCAAATGTGCGCACGTATAAGAGTTTCAAAACGGGTGACAACGAATTGCTTTACATTTATATGCAAAACTGCTTTAAATTATCAACTGGTAAAAATGCTAATGGGCTCGAGCTCCATCAGTGCAAATCCCAATACACTTCTACCATTGCCAGATCGTTTTGATTATAAAGTCAACCTCGATTAATGAGTTCCCATGTTAGAATCTGAGTGGGAATGGTTGCTACTATATGTCACTGTATCGAACTGAATTGCTAATATTGACCAATTAATTCAGGTTTAAGTTGATGAAGTATGTCCATACAAATATTTTCATCTTTGCCGGCATTTTACAAAGCTTTTAAAAAAATATGTTTTTAATTAGTTTTTGTCAAATCTCTGGCAGCTAGTACAATGAGCTGCTCCCCAATAGCAGTAACGTCGGCTCGCATACAAATACCCTCCGAGATTTGAGGTTATAATTGCTTGAAATTTATTTAGCAGCAAGTCAGGACTTCTATTCCTATACAATTTCTTTTAAATGTTAAAGTTCTTTCCTAACATAATTACCAACGTGTAGCAGAGAAAGGAAAAAATCTAATGTGATTTTCTCTTAGGCTGTTGATAACCAATCATTTCTAGTGCACGTGTAGTCAATCAATACAATAGGCTCTATTTCTAATATATTTTATAAGAGAAGCTTGCAAACACTACATTATCACTGCTTCAAAATATATAGTCTAACTTAATTATTTTTATCAAAAATCGGGTCCTATACTATATAAATGCCATTTAAGCTCCAATAACTTCAGCTCGCCTATAAATTCGAACCACCTTAAACACAGAAAAAGCTCGTTCCGAAGCAGTGCGTAACGAATGGAACGGGGAAGCCCCTTCTAGTGGGGGAAAGTTATTCAGATTCGATTAAAAGTTCGGGAACTATTATTATGACTTGAGCCGCCGAAAACGCCGTTGAGCTAGCTCAGAAGCGCGAATACTAAGTACAACTAAACTGACTTCCTTCGCAAATTACGCGCTTGCAGCGACGGTAATAAATTGCCACCATTTCCAGGCGCATTACTCCTACAAATCATAA
Organism: Agriotes lineatus; assembly: GCA_940337035.1. Lineage (NCBI taxonomy): Eukaryota > Metazoa > Arthropoda > Insecta > Coleoptera > Elateridae > Agriotes > Agriotes lineatus. The sequence goes on along the minus strand of OW679201.1, from coordinate 59,428,125 downwards.
AATTGTTTGCAGTGTAGGCCTTCTGCTAAACAAGACGACGTGAGATATTTGTGTTTTTAGACAGGAGAAGTGTCCCCTCCAGTAGGGTTGTTCTGCTAGAATGAAAAACAGATTTTGCTTGGATTTTTTGAGGGCTTAATACTATTTACACAGTTGAAAAATAATGTGAGTGCCAGTAAGTTTTTCCATTGTTTACAAAGTGTTATATACTTAATATAAAACGTGCACAGAAAGCAGCATGTTCTGTCTTTCATCACAAATTACTAGGACCTTTGACCTAACAAATGTGTAGTTCCTATGCAAATATATTTGGACAGTACATGAATGCTTGGTTCTCCGTAACAATTTAACGTTATTGTTGACAAACAATAATATGGTTTTCAGTGTTAGCAGTCAAATTATTATTAAACCGTTAAATAGTTACAATCATTGTACTAAAAAGTTTGTTAACATTCCTAATTACAGTGCCGATATTATTTCCGAACACGAAATACGCAGATACTGTATATGTGTATAGTTTGTGTGACGGCAATGCTTTAGCGGCGCAGAAAGAATACAAAATAAGGTATCCTAACAGAAGATTACCTACACGAAAAGTTTTCACCAATTTATATTGGCAGTTAAGAATATACGGGGCATTCCAATCAAGTCATACAGCTGATCAAGGTATTGTTCGTATACCTGTAAGCTATGAAAAGCAAATTCTTAATTTGTTAGAAGAAGATCCCACATTAAGTGTGCGGAGAATTTCTATGCGTGCCAGAATATACAGGCATCCCGTTCATTATGCACAACTAATTACACTATTATTTTACTATAACCCAGTGTTTTGCACTCATTACGTTTGGAAAGCAAGGGAGCGTTTTCATCCTTACTATTATCAAAAAGTTCAAGCTCTGGCCAATGATGCATATGCTCGTTTAAGTTTCTGTTGCTGAATTCAGACGAATGAAGATACTCTCCCCAGTATTTTGTAAACTGACGAAGCCTGCTTTACGAGAGACGGAATTACTGATTTTCGTAGTTTCCATAAATAATCAAGAAAAAAACCTCATTTAAGGCGACGCTCTCATTTACAACAAAGATTTAGTGTGAATATTTATTTTTATTTATTTAATTCGCACTCAGCCAACAGCCGTTAGGCCAATTATAGGCGTCGCTGTGCAGTTATGAGGACTTCCAACCCCACTAACGACTGTCATGATGTTGTATGACCGCCGGGACCAACTTTTTTCCGTGATAGCCGTACCACGAGGCGCCGACAGATGCAGCCGTGGAACTCCCATCCAAGTTCTGACCAGAGACAGCGTTGCTTAACTCTGCTGATCGAACGTGGACGCTTGTTCAAGCTACACCACTCGGGACCCGATATGGTGGCTAGTATCCTAAATGATCGCTTCATTTGCCATTTTGGCCATAAATTACGAAGATTTTCTAGAGAATTTGCTACCGATGTTACTGGAAGATGTTCGGTTAAGTATTAAACATGAAATGTGGTACGAGCACGATGGGGCACCAGCTCATGCAAATGTATATGTAAGAAATTGGCCTAACACCCATTCCCCAGAGAGGCGGATTAGAACAGGCGGTCCGGTGGCATACCCACCGAGTTCACCAGCTCTCGCTGCGATGGACTTTTACATCTGGAGTGACATGAAACAGTTACTTCATGCTACATACTTTGGAGGAATTACGTCTTAGAATACAACAGGCCTCAGATACTATTCTCAATAACCCACACATTCTTTTAAGAAAGCAACAGTCACCTTTACGACGCGCAGCCTTGTGCATCGATCGAAATGGGGGCAATTTCGAACTTTTTCTGTAAAAAATAGTAATGATAGTATAATATTAAAAAGTCTATTTGGTAAATTCGCTTAATAAACGTTAATCAAAAATTATAAGGTCAAAGTAATTTGTTAGTGGTTGGGCTTAGGATACATGTTTACCTAAACTTTTTCACTACAAAGGAGGTACCCAATTCATTCTCCAAATATTTCTGGTACGTTTTGGAACACCCTGTATAATAACCAATGAAGCATGTAAAACAACAGAAAAGTCGGCAGCTAGGAATCTACCCGATTCCGTTAGAAAACAAAGCATGAAACAAATAAAAACGAAAGTCTTGAAAACAGCAAAAGAAGCAATACCGTTCAGAAAAATAAATCCAATCAAACCATTGCTATGTTATTGAAATTTAATGATGCGGCCACAAATGTGTTGGGCCAGCAAAGGACCTATAAAATTCTTCACGTGTGTAGTTAAGGATAATTTATTGTGAGTTCTCAAGTCCTTGCCAATGGCCCTCCGAAAATACTATGTGTTGTTAGCAACAATTGATTCGTCAGCTAAATTTCTCAAAAATGTAACATTAACGACTGCGCGGATACAATTCCCGACCGGAATAGTTCAGGGAGATGACATGCAGTTCTTTAAGTACTTATGGTTAAATCCGTAAACTCCAGTGGCATAATTATTCTGAAATAAAAGCTCAAGGCAAACACAGGTAGCAGTAACAATAAGAAAACCACAATGCTAGTATCACAGTATAATAATCACAAATTCAGTATCATATCGGAAACAGTACAGATGATTATTTGCTAAACAACAGTTATCGTAGGGTAATAATTCTAGTCCAAAATTTAAGGTGCGCCTCATAACACAAACTCGGATTGCGAGAAAATTAGATTAAAACACAGAAAGTACAAATATAAATTATATTAAACACTACAACAGTTTAAAAAAGTGTAACGGGGGTTAACGCAGGCTTTCGTGAAGCGAACTGTGCTTAACAGCGAGAGTCCCAAATTAAATCCTCCAGAAATCTGACGGAATTCGGCAGGTAACTGTAGCAATCAAATGAGGTTCACAGCACCGGGTCACGACCCACAGTATTAAATGGTTTTAAATAAAGGAAAATCAAAACATTTTACAAAATTGCTTTGTTAAGCCCCTTTCTGCCCACTAGGAAGATTACGTAGCTGGCACAGAGTCGTGTAAGATAAAACCCCCAAACATCCCATTTGAATAACGGGAACGGCAGGTGCTTTTCAAAGCCCATATAGAGTCAAGATCGATGCTTTGGATACCAAAATAGCGATTAAGACTAGCTCCAAACCTGCTGCTATAAAGAAAAAGAAAACCCAAAATAGAATCACGAATGTCCCAAATTACGGCACGAAAAGCTTCAATCGACTTACCCCAGACCAATTTCGACCACCAGCAGAAATGGGTCAGCAAAGTGTTTTAATCCGCTGGAATTGGCGTGAGAAAAAGTTTCTCAGCAAATCTCCAAGGTGGCAAAATCCGCCAACATCAGCGAGGGCATTGGGCATCAAACTGAGAAGGACGCCGGGAACAAAAACCAAGCTTATGTCGCTGCCCGTGCCGATAAACCAAACTCAAACAGACGGGAAGCGCGCGAAATTTAAATCATGTACTACAGATCTGCATAGAAACTAAGTCTCTGCTGCTGTCGTCAAGAAGTAGTAGTCTATCTAGGGAGTCTGTATTGCACGTTTCGAATGAGTTTCAGGACACCTTGAGTTCCACATTTGCGTATTGTGTGATAATTTTGCCTTGTTCAGTACGTTGCATCTTGCAACCTTCGGTGAAAGCCCTTAAGTCCTCATAAAAGTTTAATTTCCACTAGCAATTCTATTCGCTTCTATGTAGTTTGTCCTTATAACGTAATTGCCATCGCATTTATATATTTGACTGTTATATTCTAGATCTTATGTTTCTTGGGTGCACCCGGCGTACTTTACCTTTTTATCAAAACACCATATTATTGAATGTTACACATTTGACTATAATTATATACGTTTTTCGTACTGCAAACTGAATTATGACCTGGTTAATATATTTATTGTAATTTTGGGGTTAAGAACCGCACGCCGTCTTCACTATTCGCTAGCCAGCCCTCAAATGTACCCATGTAGCCACGATGGTTCAATTTGGCGATTTGGTGGAAGGCATTGAGTATTTGGTCATCTAGTTTCTATTTCCAACAAAGGATATGGAAAAGTAATGCAAACAATTTACCGAAATCGTCCTCGACACCAAACGCCAAACGAAGCTAAAGATTATGCATAAATAAATAATTAAAAGTTTGATTATTATACATAACTTAGTATAATGTTAATTGACAGTGTTCAAGGTCGTAGGGATTTTGAAGGACATCAATAGAAGTAATTTGATAGGTACAACCGATTATGAACTAAAATGATTTATCTAACTTCTCTTCATAGAATAACATTGATCACCATATTATAAAAAACAACGTCTTCGACATCCAGGAAAAAGATTATGAATGAATAAATGAAGAAACAACGGCTCATGAGAACGCATTAGTAAGTTTAGCATCAGTTTGAATGTGTTTTTAAGACAATATTTTTACTCGTACACCCGATCGTCAGCAACATCTTCAAATTACTGTACGTAATTTCATTAGTTGTTCAGATGTAACTGTTTCTGGATACGTAATATTAATGAGAATAATACTACATTAGAGCACTATTAGCTACTGGAAATTGCTGCTGTGCTCTAGTGGCAGTCTAGAATTTACGAGGAGTTTACTTACGTGCAGTTAATGATCTAGCACTGCTGAAGCAGAAAATATAAATTGCTGGAAATACTTATTAGACAAGCAATAATACAAAATCATAGCCAAAGTGGTAGTTATTTCTTTGCTTTGCAGAAAATAATAGATACGGGCGTACAGTCGTTGGAGATGCAAAACTTAATCACATTTTCGTCGAGGCGGCTCTGAAAAAACATTTCCATATTCAGAGAACGTATTCGGGCTCTTAAACTAGAATTTACAATACGCACAGCGGATGAAAACCAGGAATAGTACCCTAATGGTCCATTAAAAGATAAGCGTATGTTGAAAAAATAAAAAGATCATTTAGAGCTGTCTCTGGCGAGGGCTGGCCAGAGGAAGGCCGTTTTAATTTCGGATCAGCGTTTCATTTGTTTCCAGGCGAGTTTATAAATTCGAAATGACGTTTTCATTATGATTCCGTTATTAATGCGCATATTTACACGGCTGCCCTCGTATGCAGCTTAAATTCCCGACGCGTCACCTCTGTAATGGGATTTTTATGTCGCTCTGCGCAAAATATGTAAGGAGCGGATTAAATCCTGTAGGATATGGCGTTTTTAATTATCCCTCGTCTCAGGACGTCAGGGTTTTATTTTATCGCGCGTTAGGGTGACGGAAAGTTATTTTTTGCCAGAATTGAAGACTGGTGCACTAAATTAAAACGCCACGTTTGCATCGCCACCTTTCATTTTAATGTGGCTATTAACACTAACAGCAATAAGCTTGTGCAATTAGCGAAGTTAATTGGAACCTGAGGTACTGGGGATGACATATTTACATTTCAAAGCAAACTATTCGGTACGCACTTCTTAAAATAATATTCTCCTTTATATATTCTTTCAAAACAACCAGATCTCATTTAATGATAATTGGGTTACTTACATATTAAGAAATGTTGACTGCAAAGTATTGTTTCCAAACAACTGTATTGGATGTTTAATAAAATCAAGTTTTGAAAACTGTGGATTACTAACCATTGCAATTTTGCAGCTATTTTATTTTACACTAACAAATAGATATAGTCATTTAAAATTTTTTGAAATCTAATATCTCCCAACAAGTATTTATTTCCTTAATGAGAATCACAACCTATTTTTCCAATGTGGATTTATTTTATATAAATTAGCATCCTAAGTTATGACCATAGCTATAACTTTTCAAATTTGTTCATCCCCACCAATTTTCAACCCCATCCCGTTGCCTTTTGCAATGAATTGTGGCACAGAATATTTCGCTTCGCCGTCAACCAAACGTGTGTAGTTGCAGCATACGCTAATACCTAACTTTGACAACTTTCCTTGCTAATTCCCAAATCGAGTTTTGAGTAAATCTCGCGTACTAAAATTAGTTCCTCTACATACACGATGATTTCTAATGAATCAACATGCAATTTTGTTTCTTGCGAGCACAAAGAAGCATTGTGTATAAATTTGTTTGGCCCGCACTCCAACTGAGGGTAAGCTATTCTTTGTTAATTAGTTTTTATACTAATCAGTGGAAATTAGGCATTTACCTTCCTGCAAAACCATTTTCTGCAGCATTGTTTCACAAAAGTCGCTCACGACGGGCACAATTCCTGAACGTGCCCCCGAGCCAAGGTAGCTTCTCGAACCATCTTCAACCAAGGAATGCCTGCGTTATATCAAGCTGTCGTCACACTTGGTTGCTGCTTCTGAGAACACCATGAAGAAGCTTCTCATAAAGTAGTAAGTACATACTATCTTGCATAATACAGCAGTTTGTTTGTGTCGATGAGGGTATAATTGCCAGATATGTATTTGCGTAGTGATAAACAAAGGCCTTTGGGGATAAACTGGCACGGGTTAACGTAATTTCCTTAGCTTTTATCAGACGCTACTGCGTTAGACTCTGTAAAATGTAAGAAGTACATGATGACTCAGCCAAATCTGACCTGCAAGCTCCAGTCAGCTGATGGGCAGTAGCGTAGGGTTTTCGTTGTAAAGTTGGGGTACTTGTATATTACAAAATATAGAACTTTTGAGTATCAAATTATTGTATTTAGCATATTCTGGAGGTTTTGTAAAGACAATGTATTACCTCTAGCAAGGAAAGACAAGAAATCCCGTTGCGAAACAAGAATTACACCTCCAGAACAGCTAACTGCAATTGCTAGGTTATAGGTTATAGAGTGCGCGTTCCGCGTGCTGCGCCACTGAGTTCCAACCTCCCCTTAAATTTGAATGTGAACTCGTCTAGGCGAGAACTCGTTTCTGCGCATTATGTACTTCTTACATTTTACAGAGTCTATCAGCTAAAGCTAGGATAGTTAGGCAAAATAAAGTCTCGAAAAAGGCAGGCAAAAAGGCAAAATAAAAGATTTAAAAAAGCACTAAAAAGGCAAAAATAAAGTAAAAAAGGCAAAAATAAAGTAAAAAAGGCAAAAATAAAAAAATGCAAAATTAAAAGAAGTTTAACTGAGAAATACAATCGATGCACTTCACAAATCACAATGTTAACACATTCAAAAATTGTGACAAACTGGCTGATTCAGTAGAAAACTTTCTCCTGACAATACTGGTACCCTCATTAAAATTAATCTCAAGAAAATAATCCTTCTGAGAAATTTTCAGCCCGTAACAATATAGGGTTAAACCCACTAAACCTCTTACCTGTAAGTGCTTGGGAATAATACTTTTCACAATTTATTTCAGAAATTTAAAATGTGCACTTTCTTGGAAAATTGCTAGTACATTCTTTTTAAATTGAAAATGTAAGAACTAAATTTCTTAAAATTCCAATTTAATATATCATAAAAGGCACCAAAACGCAAGAAAAATAGGAAATTCCTCAAAAAAGGCAGAATCCTTAAAAAGACGCAAAAAAGGCGAAAAAGGCAAAATAAAATTTGCATTTTTGAATTTCACGCATTCTAAAACAGATTTAAAATTGGGTCTGCCTTTTATCCTTCCATTTACTAAAAAAGGCAATTTGCCTAACTATCCTAGCTCTAGTTATCACATAAGGGATTTGCTAAAAGCGCATGCAGTGTGTACGCTGTGCTACTATCGCTATGCGCGGTACGACCTTGAACGCCCCGCAATTTCAATTTTCATTTTTACAGTTTTACAAGCCGGCAGAAGTGCTTCATTTTGTTATCATTAATTACTGTAATTTTTGAATAGCATGCCAGACTTTAATTTTTAATAATTTGATTATCAAGTGTGCCATTATTGTATATGAATTGCGAGCATTCTTTTATCAGCTTGGCGATATAATGCTTGCTGGTGTCAGAAATTTTAATTTGTGTGTAATGTTTAAAAATTTAATAACAATTATATTATATTGATTTGGTTTGACTCCAAACCTATTGATTTATATTTGCAAATTAATACGCTAGATTTTGCCTAAGTTGCTGTTAATATTGCTTCTATAATTACATTTGACAATTGTTACACTGTTGGTGAATATTAAATTGTATTTACTGTTACTGGTATATTTTCTTTATGTATCTATACTACGACCCTTCATGAACCCGCTCGTTTCTTTTTGAGATTGAGGTTGTCGTCAGAGACAAGCAATGTAGGCGGTGATTTGTTTTAGTAGCTAGACCTGTTGAGTATAATGACTGGCGCTCATTTGTACAAAATGCTATGAAGCTTTTTGTAACCTTCAGAACCGCTGTCTGGTCCTTATTCATACCATATTCTCCCGAGAGTTAGAACTAGCCAGGGCTGTGCTACCCCGCATTTAAAACTGGGTATAAGAGTTGCAAAATAAACAATAAATACATATTTTAATTTTCTTGATTTTAAGTGATTGTCGTTCTTTATTTTCTATTAAAATGTAGTGGATATTTTGCATATTTTGAACAAGAATACACAGAGAAAGAATCGCCGAAATTCTTTACAAACAATTATACCGCTCTTCAATAAAAGGCGATCACAATCCGGACTAGCTCAAACTCTCGGTGATTTGTTGTCATGAGTAAAGATTAGGCAATGATTCTTAAGGTAAATTAATAAAATAAAACTAAGCAAAATACAAAGAGGGGACAGCCATCAACCACGGCAACAACAAAACCAGTCGAGCTCTAAATACAACTCACTTACCGTATTCGGCTTCTAGCTTACACTAACGTAAACTCTAAAAAATTAGCAGATGTCGGTTGGGTCGCATAAAACAATAGAAGTTATACAGTTGAATGGAGGTAAATAGCGTGCTGGGCGCATACACGTTAAATCAGACTCGTCAATGCAAAAGAGTCTAGAAATAATTAGTAATGAAGTAATATATGATCAGCGCTATACAAATTATAAAAACGTAATTTCAATAACCTGACTTCTGTCTGGGATTTTAGTTACCTATAAAGTGAAATATTTCAATTTCATAGTAAAACATTACCAACGGTTCTGGTTGTTTGCTAGAGCATTCTACTACAAAGGTCACTCGAGGTTTTAGGGGTTTAAGCAATCAAATCAGCACCAGGATAGCCTAGTTTGCGTGTGGGCCATCAAGAGATCTTCGTGAATGACACTAGCTGACGTTGGCTGTTGTAAGTTGTTTTGTTTGGAGTCTTTCGGCTTACCTCTTAAAACCACTTCTTTCAGCCTGGATCATCACCCGGAGACAAGTATAACATTCTCAAATAAGTAGTGCAATCTTATAAATTTTATTTAATGATTTTCGTACAACAAACTCAATAAAATAAGCAGTGACTGTATCTAATATAGAACGGTACCTTCTATTGGTTCTATATTTATTTGTGTACATGTAGCGTGCTAATTACTGCTATGATAACCTTAAATTGGGGTGTCCCTTTTTAGTAGAGTACGCACGATAATAATTTATAATCTTTCTGTACTGCTTATTATTTGCAATTTTGTTTAATAAATGTAATGCACATACTTATATCTTTCAGTGTCTAAGTTACTGCTGTATTTCTGATGTTGTGTAATTGAATGCTGCGGTATACTCTGAGTTTATAAGTTCTTGACCTATCTGAGTATATTTGTTGTAACTAAAAAACTTGTTGGCGCCCATGTTACTATAAATTACATTATTTAAAGAACCGCAGCACACCGTCTCCTCTGCAGCTTTGTTGTTGGCGATCCTTCAAATATACGATACTCTCGTAGTGTTACCATATTTGGAATAAGGAAAATTAAAGCGTGAACTACTTGGGGTGCTAATAAGTCTCAAACAGCTAAATAAATAATGCTAATAAAAATTAAAAGTATAACTTACAATTTAATAATATAGCTGAAGATGAATGGCTCAAGTAGCACAAAAATTAGGGATTCAAGATTCAAATTAAGAAATTCCCGTCTAGCTGCGATAAGCTAAATGTTGAACTTATAAAATACTTACCAAATTCTTAAGATTTTCAAGTACTAAATGTTACAAACATCTGTTAGAAATATGACCTAATACCAGCGAAATTGGAAATAGCTAATAAAATTCCTATATTTCAATAAGTGAATCGAAACCATTGTAATATGGTTATGCAGCTATAGAAAATAAACTCGGCACAATCACAGAAAATACTCAACTCAACGTGGTTTTAGAAAAGGCGGATTTTGCTCTGGCTGTATATTATAGTAAACCAGTTATTCGAATGCGTAAAAAATCAATATTCCCACATATCCTCTTTTTAGGTTAGAAAAAGGCGTTTGACATTATAGCTTGCAGAAATAAACTCTGGGGTAATATAATACAAAATTGCATTCCTCAACATTTTATCAGACAACAGCAAGATGCTAACAGCTAAAAATTACGCCTGTACTAAAACGGGGGTGTCCATTGCCAGCGTCACTATTTAAAGTTAATATTGACGAAGTTATACAGGTTCATCAGAGAAATGCCAAAAATACGTCAGAATTAATAACTCAATTATCAACACGCTGTGCTTAAGTTTTGATAGCAAACACAGTGGACAATTTACTATAAGCGATGCATAAGTTTAATAGTAAGTCTAAAAGATGCAGTCTGGAAATATCGACATCGAAGACAAAGATAATGGCCCTGAGAGGAATGGACACAGAGCGAAGATTATAATTGACTATAGAATATTAATTGCTTTAATTACCTTGACTACTAAGTCTCCTTTGATAAAAAGAGTCAAAATATCGTACCATCGTGACAAAAACGTCAAATATCAGGGCCGGTTAGCTAACAGTGAAGACGGCGTGCTGTTTTTTATAAAAGCTTAAATTTATTCATCAATACAAAAGGGTTGCCTATGAGTCCTTACAAGACACATTTTCTCAAATAGAAACGGATATTCATCAACTCAAAGCTTAATCAAAATCACAATAATCTGAAAAACAATAAATATTTTAACCTGATCATAACTCAGTTTGCAGAACGGAAAACACACATAATCATAGTCAAATTTATAATATTCAATAATATATTGGAACACAAGCCCTAGTACTTCAAGTGCACCCAATACCTAAACATAATATTTAAAATAATACAGACGCATGTATAGATATAATAGCAATTACGTTAAATGAATAAACTACATAACGTGAATAACATTACTAAAGCAACTAAAATTCGAAGAACCATGAGGGGACAGTTACAATCAGTTTCATTCGGCATAGCAATTAAATTCATAAATCAAGAACATATCTATGTGCAAGACAAACTCCCTAAACAAATTACTATTTCCTGGCGAGAGCAGCAGCGAACTAGCTCCTAGACAGATTACTAGCACTTGGCACACAGCAAAAACCCAAGCCGAAATAGGTCAATGCCACCTCACGAGCAGGACAAACAGCAGCTTATGTATACAGCATACTAGACCTTGACAGCACGTGTACGATACGGTAGACGAACATAAAGGACTGAGAGCAGCTCAAACATCTCGTTACTGAATCAGAATAGCATCAAAACAGCGCGCCGTACGAAATCATGTCCGAATCAAAACTATAGCATCCAAGCGCTAAGAAATATCGGGATCAAATGCCAGAAAAATGCACGCGAGTAGCTAAGGGGCGCTCCCTGCGACAAAGACGGACAAAATCAGAACGACGACGTGGCTCATTCAAGTAATATGCAATAATTCGTTATAGATCTATTGAACTGCGGAATTTAAGGGCATTAAAATATTTGAATATACTTCCACATTTACCTTACATTTAAACTTGCAGCGTCTCCACTAAATGACATTTATTTTGCTTTCAAAGACAAATATGCACTAAAATTTCAGACTTCAGATTTACAACACCAAATACTAGTTTCCCCTATTTCTATATCTAGAAAAAATATTGACATACATAATTTAGTTTAAATCAAGGCATGTACTTGGTATTGTGGATTTATTCCCAAACTGTATGCTCTACCTTATAAGTCAAGATAATTGATGACCCAAGAAACAAAATCTACGTACACCACCCTATCCCTAAAGTCAAAATACATTTTCATGTAAGTGACATAACAACATTTGGTATTAAAAACTTATTAACAAAACAGTGACTTACAAATTATATCGCTTCGTTCCTCTTCCATAAGCAATAATTCGTTAATTAAGAACTCATTCCTCATAGACGCAATCACTCGTAACAGTTGCAGTGTGGCGACTAATAGCGTAGTGGAAATTAGAATCTGTCTGCCTGAACGCATAAACGCATGCGCACAGAAGTGCAGCTTGACCGAATATTTGAAGTTGAAGATAAATCTTATATATACATATACATATACATAATATGCGTTCTGGACGAAGAGTAGCAAGTAGCTGTGTGTATCACATGGAGGCAGATAGTGGCGGCCTCGGAAGCTCGAAAGTGATGGATGCTAGTTTTCTTCATTTGAGATAACATCTTGGGGGAATTTTCTCTTCAGTCTGTGATGAATATTACGCTGCCCAAGATTGTAGTGAACAGGTGGCAATGTTTGAGAAAAAGGTTCTAGTGTTGGAGAGAATATACTCTTGGATTGGAGCGACATCCAATTCATGCTGGAGTTGTGCATTTCGGATAAACCATGGGGCATTTACTACGATTCGCAGGTTCTGAAATCGTTGAAGTTTAATTATAGTTGTTTTGCTCGTGTTGATCCAGACAGGAGAGGCGTAAAGTGCCAGGGGGCGTAGGAGGGATTTATATAGAAGGATGGTGCATTCAGGTTGGAGTGGGGTTTTGCGATTAATAATGGGATACAGTTGTCGGAGTCTGGTGTGGGATTGGGTTAGTTTTTGATAGATATGGAAGCTCCAAGTCAATCTTGCATCTAGGTATACTCCAAGATATTTGATAGCTGAGTCTCTAGGATTCCAGGGTATGTAGATTCCATCGATGGTAATAGAAGGCGGGTTGTCAATTTTTCGTAAGGTGAAGATCTTGCATTGACATTTGGTGGGGTTGAGTTGGATGTTCCAATCTTTAAGCCATTTACTGAAGGTGTCAGTTGCGTTTTGCAGATGATGTATAGCTAGTTCCAGATTTGCATTTTGTGTTATAATGGTTGTATTATCGGCGAAAGTAGCGAGTGTAGCTGGAATTTTTGGAATATCAGAGGTTTATATATTGAATTGGAGTGGGCCGAGGATACTACCTATGGGTTTTGTTTCGGAGAGTGTGGTATTGATTTTAATGGCAAAGGTTCGATTTTGCAGAAAGGAGAAAATGATGGCCAAAAGGTAGCGTGGGAAAGCGTAAGCTAGAAGTTTTTTTTTAGTCCTTCTATCCAGACCTTGTCAAAGGCCTGGGCGACATCCAGAAAGGTTGTAACAGTATAGCATTTATTTTCGAATCCTTTTTCGATGAGTTCACTGACTCGCTGTAATTGGTGACAGGCCGAGTGCCCTTTTCTAAAACCAAATTGGAAGGATGGGAGAATGTGAAGAGCAATGGTGGCTTGATACAGGCGCGAATAAATAACTTTTTCAAAAAGTTTGGAGAGGGTAGTCAATAAACTGATCGGTCGGTAACTTGACATAAGTTCTTTACTCTTCCCAGGTTCAGCAAACATGAGCACATGTGCATGCTTCCAGCTTAGTGGAAAGTAGCCTAGGTGCAGGCAAGCGTTTATCAGAGTGGCCAGGTAGGAGACACATTTTCTTGTTAGGTGTTGAAGGACTAAGTTGGATATTAAGTCGTGGCCAGGTGATTTACGTATAGGTAATGTCTTTATGATTTCAGCTAGCCCTTTAGGGAATGTGGGATTAGAAAAGTCAGCGGAGGTGGGGGCATGTGTTTCTATGTAGTTCGTTATATGTAGCATTTGGGTTGGGGTGCAGGAGAGTGCTGGCGCGAAGGTTCGTTGGAGGTAATTGGCAAAAGCGGTGGCTTTTTCATTATCAGTGAATAAGGTTGTATTGTCGGTTTTGAGCTGAGGTATCTCTGGGAAAGCTTTTAGGATTTTTTCGTGGTTTTCCACATTCCTGGGTCGCCGGGGCCGATAGCAGAGATGTAAGTACGGTAGGATTGAATTCTGTATTCATCCAGTTCGTGCTTTAGTTGATGGGTTAGCTTATTCAGCTGTCTCTTGACTTCTGGGCTTCTCGTTCGTTGCTAAAGTCTTCTGGTTTGGCTTCGTTGCTTGATTAGGTTAATTATGTATTGAGGGGGGAGATTGCAGTCGGGTTTTGGATGTCTTGGTTTGGTTATGGAGGCCGTTTTGGCAGCATCGGTGATCGCCGTAGTAATTTCCATGACTGCTATGTCAATATCTTCTTGGTTAGAGAGGGGTTGCATCTTCGTGAGGTGTTGGTCCAATGTTACTTGGAAGAGATCCCATGATATTGGTCCATTGGTTAGTCGCTCGGGGGGAGGGTTAGGTTTAGGTAAACTGTCGAAGGAGATGAGTACGGGCAGGTGATCGGAATTTAATTCTGGGATTACTGTTTGTGTAATGGGCTTGGTAAAATTTTTTTGAAGGATGATATCCAGTATGTCCGGTTGATGGTCGGGTCTGTATGGGTAGTAGGTGTGTTCATCTGGGGTTAGTACTTGTAAGCCATAGGTTGTTGAGTATTGTTCTAGTAAAATACCAGCTGGGTTGGTTGCTCTGCAACCCCAATTTACGAGTTTGCTGTTTAGGTCACCTATCATCAACGTAGTTTAAGAAGTATTAAATAGAGTGCCGAGGTCATTATCAGCCATCGCCGATACTGGTCATACGATCATTTTCCATGCAACTTCTACTATCTCCAAATCCATCTTTAGCAGAAAAATTCACGAAGCCATTGAGATTTACAAACACCTTAATAAACTCCATCCTTCCATGTGCAAAGCTAATTTCTAAACCCCACACACTGCCCCCTTCACTCAACTTTGGCGACTTTTGCTTATAAATCAAGCATTTCTTCTTCAAATAATTAGAAGAGTTTCTCTTCTGGCGTGGTTCATATGTTGAGTTAGCGTGCTCGTTTTCATTTGCTTACCCCCTAATGAAGTCCCTTAAAAGCGAGCGAAACGTTGAGTTCTTCAATCTTAATAATGACATGGTTTAATCCCGAAAGTTGTCCGTTACATAATGACAACTGCCCTGAAAGCTTCAGAAATCATGTTACGTACACTGAAAACGTTATTGAAGAAATCGGATTAGTATGTAAGATGGAACTTCGAACTATGTTCTGGTTTTGAAAATGTTTTTAATAGCGACATCGTGATATTCACTTTGCTCCATTTTCTATCCTAAGACTCAAACCACAGAATTAACTTACTGCCCATTGTTCAGAAAGTTAACTGTAAACTCGCTTTAACATGACAAATTTAATGCAAAATGTCCAATCTGATTTATATCAATATTAAATATTGCAGGATAATCGCCATGACGTGTTAATCGGTTAGTTCATATCCATAATCTCATTCAAGGGTACAGCTACTATTTTCCAATAGAGGCAAACACGATTAACGTACACAGATATATGCTAATCAATTATTTGCTAATCTATTTGCTGAAAATGAGCTTTTCTATGGTAGAGAAGATATCGACCTCTCTTACATTCGCAACAAATTGCATACAATTACCTGTCCGTTACCTAAAACATGATTGATTGACTGAACGGGTTTAAAAAGGATATATCCAATGATAAACGTGATTGCTTATAGTGGGAATATAACAGGTGCAATTTTTTACTATGGACATTATTGTGTAGTTTATAAAACTTCTTGAATTCTGCCAGGGAGTAATAAGGCTTTTAATTAAATTAGCTTGCAAGTACTTAATTATTCTTCTTTTTTATTTATTTATTTTATTTAGACTAACGATTTGCTTTTTACTTCCTTTTACGATAAAGGAAGTATTGGATTCACCCCAAAAATTGGAAATTGAGTTTTCAACAGATCTTCACGTTATAGAGTCCCTTTAACCCAAAAATATATTTTGTTCATTGCTCTGTCTGTGTGTCAGTCTGTCTGTCTGTGTGTCTGTGAACAGAATATCTCAAAAACAAAAAGAGGTATAGCATTGAAACTTTCATATATAAATTATGTGTGCTATGTAGATGAGACAGCAAGTTTTTTAAGAAAATCGGATAACCGGAAGTGGGTGTTTACTCTCTTTTTTGATGTTTTCAAAAACGGCTTTAACGATTTTTTTCAAACTTTACATTTTTAATGTGTATTGATGTGATTTTCCAGTTGAATACTTCTAAAATGGGTTTCTTTTGTTTTTTTTCTAATTTTTTTATTAACTCCTGTTTTACATAGAACACCCGGTATATTATTAAATTTTTTAATTCAGCTTAAAATCTCTCTCTTCAACTAACGCTCTATTTTGTACCGATTTTGTAGAATTGTAATTTTTAACATTTTTTTACAAATGCTTAAGAATTAAAAATCAAAATTTTGCCTAATTATAAGATCACTGTAAAAGGAAGCTGTGTGAGTGTATCACGCCAGATTGTTCTTTACATAAACATTTTCACACTATGAAAGAATCAAAACGGATTTAGACTCAACTCTTTTATTTTCTAATTTCGTTTTTATTTTGCTTTTGTTTTATATGCTACATCATGTCTGCGTTTCTTGTCATTGTAGCATTCTTGTTTGTCTTTCTTTTCCTGTTTGGACGTTTTATCTACTGTTTAATGTTACTATTTTTATACTATTAAATATAGGCAATGAGACCCTTAGATATCTCTCTACGTAGCGATTAGATATGCGATTCTTCATGTCTAAGCTGCTTGTTGTATTACAAGAAAAATAGTTACGAGTATATCCAAGAGAATAAGTTAGTCATTATATGTATACACGTATCATTTCTTAAAGATATGTAACACGCTTTCTAACCTCCGAATCCGTTACGTCCATTTTATTTTTCCAAGCTATTTAGCCTCGTCCTCTTCAATGTTACATTACATATCTTTCAGGCCATCACCATAAGCAAATAATGATTCCAAGAACGAATTATAGGTAATTGAAACTCATTTGCTTAATGATTGCACCGTTGTTTGACTAATTAAGGTATCTGAATGTTAGTTTTAGAACTGTGGTCATGTTTTTCAATAAGTAGTTCTATTAGTTATACTGTTTGCAAACAGGCAAACTGAGCTCAGTGAATTATGTTGAAAAACTGACAAATCTAAAGCATTAAATATTTACTTCTGCTATGTTTTTTCTAATACTTAATCAGTACCCAGTTATTAACTGCAGTAGTCCATCACTGGTCATTTTTACAAAATATTGTTTTATCCTTCAGCTACTTTGGAAGCAACATACCCTACCTCATTTCTGTGTCTTATGTTGATTCAGAAAACAATACTTTTTGTATAGACGAAATCCTATTTCTACTTTCCCCATTATTTTTAGCAATATCAAAATCACCTTTTCTGTTTTCTACGTTTTGGTATTCTTTTACGACACCACTGCAATATCTACCTTTTTTAGTTCATTATGTATATAAACACATACTTCAATAGTTAAATATCGATAGATCGGTACTTGTACACTATTATTTCGCCGATTATTAGAGCAGTTTGGTAGTTGACGTTGCCACTGCTTTTTATGCATAAATAAAAGGGGATAGTAAATTTGTCACGCCGAACTGATTTTCGTTTTAAGATTTCAGGCAGGAAGTTAATTTGTCAGTTAGCACAAAGAAGAGACGTTGTGCATGATGTGACTGTTATCATTTCGTAAATATAGCTATTTGGGCAAATTCCGACCTTTGTCAGATATTAGCGCTTCTAAAAACGCAGCGTATCTAAAATTCCGATTCCCGTCTTGTTTGTGTACGGGATGTATATCCACGCTCTGTATATTAGCGCTCTGTACATCCAGGCTCCGTATGCTGACGCACCTTTGGAGAAACACTGCTATTGTCCAGTATTCCCGACAAATCCCTGGGATAAATTGTCTTTTACATAGATCGTATGCAGATTGATACCAATTTCACTCGTCAATATCCTTAGAACTCTCCATCTTAGTTTTAACGAAGCGGCCACCAGCCACAACTTCCATTTTCCAGCCTTAATTTGCGTATATTGCAATCGATGGAATTACTACACAAGCTATGCTGTTTACCGTACATTGTGAATATGTACTGAGCTAATTTTGCAAGTGTTAATTCCCGCTAATCGTGTATGTACTTTTAAGTAAGTTAACAGTTGTAAAATAAGTTTTGGCGGCGTATCTCCATTAGAAGTGCACTATCGCCTTAAGCGCACTGCGCTGATCTATCTAAAGTGTTCTCCCCTATGGAATTGCTTCCCAAGTCAACGCATGTACGAAAGTTTTTGCTAATCAAGCGACGCAACGTCACATGCAGGTATAATTCTTAGCTATTGTTTTGTCTCCATTGGTTATCGCCGTTCTGTTGTCTTAATATAATTCTTAAATTTACTACAGTAAGATAAGCTTTCAAAAATAATAGAACATAGGTTCCAATCGCTTAAGGGCATTTTCCTAGTAGAAGTTACCCGCTAACACTCGCTTTGAGTTACCTTGGCCATATGGTAAACTTTCAATCAAAAAATCTATATTTTTTGTGCACCAAAATTTCCCAAACGAATAGTTTGGAGGTGATACATTGCTGCCGCGAAGTCCCTTTTTTCGGAAATCGACATCCTTCTAATTTTTGATTCGAAGTCCGTTCGACGTGCCCGCCTTATATAGAGATGCCATCCTTTAGAACCAGTGTAGCAGGCGAATATTTCGTATTGTGGTAGTTCCCGCTGCAAAGCGATTTTTCTTTCCATTCTTATGCGTTTTGTTCGTTTGTTACATAACCTTAATCGCTGTGCACTGACACCCAGTAGTCCCACTGGTTCTTCTCTACGCCTTGGAATTTGCCGTTTGATTTACCTGTATGTGCACGTCAGAAAAACGCAGACCACCTGTGATTTGCACAATTGTCAAGTTAGAGATTTTGGCTGATCAGCGACGCGTTTGGCATGTCCCGGTTAGAAATTCCTGAACTCACCGACTAACGCCGCCAGTAACTATTTTCCGGTGGGGGCTTCAAATATTCGAAGGATACCAGACAATTTTGCTCTCAAGCGAATTTTTTTTGTAGACAGACGAATGTTGGTCGTTTAATGTTAATAATTATCTTATTGCTCACCGCACAAATCTATCACGTTCATGTAATATTATCCATTGCAATAAGAATAGTAGACTTGATAACCTTCATTTACCCGAATTAATCGGCGATTATAGCACAGGTTGATGTTAGAATTTCATCGAAAAGGTAATTAATATTAAATTCCTTGCGCTCAACAAGGCTTTATCATAGCTTTTTGTTTAATGTGAATTAACTTCTAATTTTGTTAGGGCGTTAATAGCAATTCTTCATTTAGGAATTCGACTACTGGAAATTTTAATTGTTGAATCAATGCATCTTTTAACTTAGTTGATACTATTAATTTAGACATTAGTAATTCGGATATGACTCTTATATTGATCCTGTCTTCCAAACGTTGTCTATAAAAGAATTATACTTGTTTGTTGCTAGCCCATGTTTATTTCTTTCTTTGGGTGTTCGTTATTTCTTTCAGCCTATTTCGTTGTAGCTCATTCCCTCCTCGTGCTTGCACGGAATCCGCTAGGGTAAGTTATTGAATTTGGCGCCCTTTCTCATTGAGTACCTTTTGATACTCATTACTCCCCATCGATATTTGGTTTGAGATAGTTGTTTGGAATAATACGCTTTACTTAGTATTGGCATAACAAATATAGTACCCGAGGGGTAAACCCTCAAATCTATTCCAACTAATAATTTTAAATAACAACTGTAATAATGTCGACCACTCTATAAAATTAGCTTCAATATAGTAGTTCGCCAGCTTTTAGGATTCTATTTTGCGCTAGAATTATTACTATCTGCCAATAATTGATGAAACACTTTCTATAAAATTTGTATCGCACTCTTAAGAGCATGCGTACTGCAGAAATAAATTATTATATTCAAACCCACTACTGACAGCTCCGTCGCTCCAGCTATATGTTTTGGCGGAGCTAAAGCGTTACGTTAAACATGTAATTTAGACCGGGCACGTGTAATTTAATGGAAACCATTAAAAAATAAAAAGGACGAAACTGCAAATACCTTTAAGGCTTCTTCTCGCAATTGGTAGTTAAAAATTCTCGTTAGGTGTGCTATAGCGCCGTTCGAACAGAAAATAGAACTGTTTCTGTGCTTCCCCTGCTTACACATTCAAAGGCTGCCTCCGCAGAAGGCAGAAAAGCATAACGTAGAATTCAAAAGGAAAATTGTAATTCGACGCACGTCTGGTTCTGTTTATGAATGCGACTGTAAAGAACGTCCCTGCGAAATTTCTGTCCGAAGCAAATTCCGTCTGCAGTAATAAGCTACTACTTCTGAGAGGAATGTCATTTTAAAACTAACCAGACAAGCTCAGCGCATAAAGTTTGATTAAGGCGCTGCAGTATGTATATCCGCCATTAGGCGACTCGTCGGATATGAGCTGGGTTTTTCGCAGGCTACCACAGGACAGCGTTTATTGAGGAACAATGCAAATATGCCCTTCGGAAATGTACATAAAAACGCTCATTCCAAACCAGATGGGCTCCATTTGTTCGCTTTTGTAATAACTTGCGTTTCGCATCGCGACGTCTTTTTTATGCACGCTTTTTATCATCGGCCGCTTTAAAATCGAAGGCTCACGTCGAAATAAATAACTTTTGAGTGATTGGCTGTACACCCGCTCGCGCCGAAAGCGCCTGCGAGCGATGCCTTGTGTATCTTTAAAATTCGTTTCGGGAAAGTTGTGATGAGTTACTCGAAATAAGCTCCATGCCTCCTGAGTAAACACGCACTTTATTGGAAGTACAAACTTCGTCAAATATGTACAGGGCATACTTACCGATGTCTAGAACGTTCATGTTTTCAAAACTATCTTAGAAAAAGGAAGACGTTCATATTCATCCTTCTAGCCTTTTCAAAAATTAAACCCCTTCGAGCCTGGTCTTGTAATTGAACCTTATAACGCAAGATCTTAAGTGCATGTAAGAACACATAACAGATCTTGGGATAAAATAATATTTTTATTAGGTTTTCTCTAGCTCAGATAAAGCACTAAAACTTTAACTTATTGAAAGCTTTCAGCCGTTATTAGTCTACTTCAAACCACTCTCCAATAATAATAAAATCTATACCAGAGAGCACAACTAATATGTACGTTCTAAAGGACATATCCTCCGTAAGGAACAATTTCAAACATGTTGGCAAGCAATGGCTACTCAATACTATCAAGTATTATAAAAGTTATCGAAAATCAACTAATTACAACTCAGGCAACAAATTCCCTATATTTGTGTACATCCATATATTAAAAATTTCTCAGAACTATTGAAATGAAGAGGCAAGAAATTAACAGTGGGTCACGTGTAGACCAGGAAGATACCCTCCATACAATAAAGAAACAAGGCTCAGAATACCTTGGTAACCGCTATATATGATTCGTAGACTTCGAGACAACATTTGGCCTTATAAACAGAGACAAAATATGAAAGACCATACGAAGGAACGGTGTACCAAAAAAAATCAGAGTTACAAAAGATCTCAAACCAAATAGTAATGAAAAATGTCGTAGAATAACTATAAGAAACAGGATTATATCCATCTAAATAGAAGACCTAGACTTCGCTAGCGATATTAGCTGCTTATCCCACACCTACGACTATATGTAGCAAAAATTAAACCCAACCACCAAAGACAAAGTTTATCAAAATAAGTACATCAAACAATAGGTAATTCAAACTGTACGCAGTATGGAGATGACTGGAAATTTCAAGAACCACCAAACTCAAAGTCTTTAAGAACCATGTAAAATAAGTTCTTCTTTATAGCGGTGAAGCCACCAAACCTTTACCAACAGATGCCGAGAAAAATGTCTAAAATATGTTGGCCCCATATTATCTCGAACAAAGAACTATGGCAACAAACGGAGGAAAATACCATACAAATTAAAAAGATAAAGTGGAAGTGCCAAAAACGGCAGTATAGCAGGAAGCACTGGGTTGGAGAAGAACAGTAGATAAAGATATTACAGAAGAAAGAAAAACTTGAACAGAGATAACACAAACCAGACGATACACCCAATATGTTACAAAGCATTGGACACACTAAAAAATATTTTATCTACGACCACTACTAAAAGTAGGCCTTCTAGCGCTAGCTTGTTTCACTAAAAGTGACGTTTTATAGTTTAGGGTGGTTAAAGAAATCAGCTGTTTACTTTTAGCCCATGTGCTAAAAGTGAAGTGAGGTTATAAAACTACAATTTCGAACTGGAAGTGAAGTTGTAAAGTTATTCTAGTTCCTTCTTGCGTTACAGGTAAAATGTTTTTGAAATAATTAAAGCGTTATGTAATAAATACAGTCAGATGTGGAGTATTAATAATTACATTTCGTAACTGACCTTGACAGTACTGGCTTCGAAAACATTCGCCCGCGCGGCATGGGCTACTGTTTATTATGACATAAATTAGTGTCGTAGATGCGAACCTTTGTTAAATCAATATTTGTGGATTAATAACAGTAAAATTAAAATCGTAGATAAAATATTGTATGCAACGCGTGTTAAAAGTCGTTTATGCACGAGACATGAAAATTATGAAACGAAGCCGAAGGCTGAGTTTCATAATTTTCATGTCTCGTGCATAAACGTCGACTTTTAGCACTTGTTGCAGAAATAGCTATTGGATATGATTTAAAAACAACTTAATTCAACTTTCGTGTATTGAAAACATCTCGAAGCAATTCATATGAATAATCAAGATATTAATAACTTTAATCAAATTGGTAAAAAGTATAGATTGGAAACAAACGGCGTGGTAAGATTGTGTGTGAATCGGTGTGCAACTGATGTTTTCGGCAAGTTATCCATGGGGTGAGATGTTTAAACAGATTTGAGGCTTTGGAATGTGAGTTGGAAGGATATCATATCTCGTCGGCTTGCACTTAAATTTTTAGTAGCTGAAGTTTCCAATTTTTTTACGTCAAAATAGGCAGAGCTCTGGTAAGAAACTATTTCACTTACAGAATTGAAGTTTAACTTTGTTTTCCGCTATAGCATTTTTTATTGCGGAATTCTGGAGGGTTTTTGATATATCCTAGTTCTATAAAACCGGTTTTGGGGTTACCTACTGGAGGTAGTACCTGCGGAAGGTTTTAGATATATTCTGGCAGATTCCAGATGGAGACGAGTGGTAGTCCAGCGTCCAGAATTGGTTCTGGTGAAGGGAATGAAGGAGTTTATTATAGCAGCGTCAGAAAAAAATTATGACCAAAAGTGACCTGGTTGTAGGTGGCTCATTAAACTGATATAGGCAGTGACGAAGGCTGTCATTTCGGCCAATTTTATATGTGTTCAATTAGGGGTAACATATTATCTGATTTTCTTTAAAGGTAGTACGATTTTGTATCTCCCAGTGTAGGTTAGGTTAGGCTATACTTACATCGTGGGCATTACTCCTCTCCTCTTCACTTCGACATCTGAAAAATCCAGGCTGCACCTTATATTATAAATTTATGTAATTTTTTAATCAAGTTCATTAGTCCAATTTTTTCGATTATTTGGTATTAAGGTTTCAATTTATTAATTAGTTGCTCAATTAAATCGGGAGTAATTCCTGAACTGAGGAAAATATTTAACACTGTTTAAAAGTACTTTAGACAGCTAAATTAAATTGCTGATCGGCCAATCTAATTTTTATAATGATGCTCAAGTGGTTTAGAAACTTAACAATTTAATATTGCTCGACATTTTATTGGGATGCAAATTTGTTGAACGCCGTCGCACAAGTCGGAAACATTCCAAAGTCCATTTCATGAATCCTAACCCAACAGCACATGGCAGAGCTTACGCCAATTTTCTTGAGTAAATGAAAGGCACAGTTCGTAAGAGGGTTTACCTTACATGGACTAGTTTCCTCCTTTAAATAGCATTTTTTGTAAGGGGCTCTCCAGTTTGGCTGGTGGTGACGGTTTCGTGGACGCTGTAGAGCAGAGGCTCATTCTTAAGCCGTGCTATATTCCGAGTAGACCAATGATGATCGTAGAGAAAATTTTGCAAAAGTTTATTAAGAAAATTTTTCGGCAATATTCTTAGCAACTTAAATGAGAAGTTTAAAAAAGATCGTTTCGTTTAAAATACTGCAGTATAATAAATTGGAAATACGTATTTACTATCTTCATATACCTACTGTGTTTTGTCAAGCATAACCAATTTTGCATACTAGTACTTAAAGATATTTTCAAGAACTTTCCTTAATAAACTTTTGCCAAATCTTTAATAATTATGGTACTTTACATGAAACCGAAGTTGCTCAGTTATCAAAACGTACTTAATTTCAACCGAATTGAAATTATGGGCAACATAAGTTTCAGGGTAAACAGGAAAACATTTTTAGGTCATCATACGTATGTTAAACTCAATCGGAAAACGCGCTGTATAATACACACATATTATGACAGCATAAATTAAATTAATCTCAAACAAACTTATTTTTCCATTTTTTCAAACAACTCGCATTTTGAAAGCACACCATAACCTCAGTAATAAAAGCTGTTTCAAAAAGTTGTATGCAGCAAGTTCTATCATCTGACCACCCGGCTTGATAAAGTAAATCAAACGTTATAGGACGTTATTGACAAACAAATTTGATGTAACAAAGCGACCGTGTGACCTGTGCTGAAGAAAAATTTAATTTTCTATAGTGGATAATGTAAACGCTAAAAAATATTGTAATTCTATTTAACCAAGAAAGACGTCACATATACAATACAGAACACTTCACGGACCGAGGCTTTGCCGACTAATCACACCCTAAAATTGAGGTTACGTCACTTTTCGTGACATTTGTAAGTACATGCATTTGGTAGATAGCGTAGCAATTGATGTCTTTTAACGATTTTACTGGCAAGGTTAGTCTATGTATAAACTAACCAGTAAATGTATACTATTACTGGTTTCATGCATTTACGGCAATACACTCATAAGCAGACGTTGACATTGTAAGTAGAATAATATATATAGTATGATCAAAAATTATTTTCATTTAGTATAACTATGGAATTGTTTATAATTTATGAATGCAACTATAAGTCACTTATAAATCAAATGTCAAGTTTAACATTTTAGCAAAAACGTAGTTGGATTCATTATAATTAGGAAATATTCTATAACTAGATGAAAATTATTTCCGATCATACCTACTTCATTTTGATTAATTAGGTATATATAATAACTGAATGATTCAAACACTACGAGCACAGGGTTGAAAATCATGGATTCAAATCTGAGTCGACGCTAGACGGACAGCATACTCAGTAATTTTTTTATGTTACCATACATTACCAAACTACTTGCAGAATTAGGGCGTCAGCATCTACCCGACCTAATTCGTAAACACTCCGTTTGCATGTTGTAGATACTTCTAATATAAAAAATGCTTTCTTAAATAATAAATTAGTCTAATGTGTCTACATTTATTTTGGTGGGTCACCAATAAATATTCCTAACCCAGCTAACTATGTCTAACAATAGCATCAGTTTTGGTTTTTTAATTAACAATGTACAAAACTAATTCATAATAGGTTTTAAATGCAAGGGTTTTATTGTTCGATAAATATATAAACAAAAATTTAAATCTGTTAATACTTTTTTAAACCAGAAAGGAACTGTATTTCCTACTTTTTTATTTCTGGCGCATTTAAGGATTTCAATCCCGAAGAGCCCCCGTCGAAGCATTTTTAGAAACTTAAAAACACGTGTAGTTTTGGAATACGTTTTACGACTAGTTATCGGTTGAAAATTTCGTAAACACACATGCGTTCTAGCTTAAAATGGCAGGTGTGCATCTAGACGGAGTTTTTACGCGATGAGAGTGACAAAGTGTCTTGGGAATGAAAAGAGATGGTTATGGAAAGAGTCACAAACAAACGTAGGGAAGGGGGTAAACCGAACATCAAATTTGAAAACTCATAGATTTACGTGCTACGCTTAAAAACAAATAGACGTTTTCGGAAAGTGCGAACCTAATTCCCGTAGCTTCGAAGTATCTTTAGGCCGGGCCGCCATGTAAAACCCAAAGTGCGACGAAATTTTTGTGTAGTCGATGTCATATTAGGCATTCTTTCGGATTGACGTCAAACATACTTCACTTCAGCTTCTTTTAGTTTTAATAACACGTGTTCGTTTCGAAGGATTCCAACGGCGGCTTATTTAATTTAATATAAAGTACCGCTCCGTGTTGCTGGGGCTATTTCGAAAATTTGCCTGCGCTAGGGGGCTGCATTGCTCTTTTTCTGCATCTATTTGTCACCAAGCCACCAAACAGGCTGATGTAGGAGAATCTTTGACACCCCTTGAAATCACCTTCTTCGATGTAAAGTATCTGTGCTAGATCTTACAGTACTTTATAGACTCGTGAATATTTTCTAGTGGCGTGAATAAATTCGGGTACGCTCGCTCTAGCTGTTATTGTCTTAATTTATCGTCATTGTTAGTTTTTAAGATTTTGTGGCACTTTTAGCGCTTCACTTTGAATTCATAATATCAGTATAATATTGTTTGAGCAACCTACGTATCCTATTATTGCTGTATATAGTAAGACTTATTCGGTGTTCGGGAATAGCTTGATTTTTTTACAGCCGAGGTTAACTGCTTTGAGGTCGAGCTTTTTCTCACTCTCTCTCTTTTTTTATTTATACTGTCTAGTATATTATTTATTGCTGTGTTGTTTTATTTGTCTTATTTAAGTATTTGAACTTCATTGATTTAAACTAACGAAGCTTCAATTTTATAAATTGCTTTATATATTGCATGCTACGACCATCTCTATTTACAATTTACATTTTTTGTCATTTAAGAATTTGCTTAAACAATACGATGAGCTTTCTTTAAGCGCGTCAGATTCAAAAGTTGTGTTTATGCATTGATTGGACAATTGTTAAAGAAGAATAAGGGCAAGTTGAATTCGAACATCTAAAGCAATTAGGTCATTAGTTGAAAATAAATTAAGCTTTGACGTAAGTATCCTTTGCACCAGAAGTTACTGCCTGGACCGTGAACGCGGTAGAGCTACGAGTTGAATTTTCACGGTGGCGCCCTGGCAATTATCGGAATTTTTACCATCCTTAGACAGGAACCTCACCCTCGCGGTGGGGTACCTGCATACGATAGGTGGCTTAATACCGCTCTCTCCCAATGCAAAATAACCTGTGGTAAGTGCGGTCCGGTGTTGTCGTAAAATCCCGATTATACCGTAACACACGACATCGTTCCTAATGCCTAGAGAATCAATGCGAAATATATAGAAAACACTTTTAGCTTTTGAGAACATGCTGACGCTTACTTGACTGTGATTAAACAACTTTATAGCTAGATTTTCTGATGATGGTAAAGCCAGTGTATATCACTTTGGTCCTGAATTTATGTCTAAAATATGGGGTAGAAGCACACTGGTTCTCCGCTTGTGTAATTTTTTAACAAAGCTGAATATATAATAACCAAACAAATACTATTAATTTGTGGTGACATAAACATCAGCTCTGCTATCAGAATTTCCACATTGTTAATTTCGCCAAGTAAAACCTTTGACTCTTTAAAGCACCCGAAGTGCGCTCATAAAGCTTAATGTGCAATTTTAGAAGCAGATCGAAGAACTCCGACTGTCATAAACACAAATTCAGGGAAATCAATAAGCAATTGCATGTCTGCATAAATAACCGATCGTGCTTGAGCGCCGAGAAACGATGGCATTTGGAAAATGCAAACTTCGGGAGTTCGCATGCTAATCTGGGATTTTCTTCCGCAATTAGAAGAAACGGCGATTTCCGCTGATTAAAGCCGTAAAGCCCGTTGCAATTACACTCCGTTTGCAATAATAATTGCGGTTAAGGCGCAATTTTCGAGGGCATTACCTGGGTGCGTTAAGGGGGAAATGGGCGATTAAAATTGGTGTTTAATATCTTTATGGCGAAGCATAATGCCAGGAACATGTCCACGTCCACGTTTAAGGCCGTTAAAGCGTCACTCGCCGCAAGGAAAAATATTCTGCTTAATGTCCCATCTGAAAATGTAGTATTTACGTTGCGTATTTATAGACTCGGTTTACACTGCGATATCTGAAATAATATTTTATTGCGTTTTTACAGCCCGAATATTTACAAGTTTTCTATTAAATAAATATTTACGTTCGCATTAGTTGGCAGAGGGGAATTGGGCATGGTGGACTTAATAAAAGTGAATGTAATATTAACATAACCTGAAAATAATTTAATTTCAGGATCTACTGGAATACTATTATCTTACGAGATTTGAAAATTATAGAAACCGAAACATTGATAAAATAGCTAGTGCACAATTAAGGACGCATCAGAAACAAATTAAGGAAGTTGTAGATTTAGAAGAGCTTCCAAAGGTAAAGTCATTGACATTCTATTTTTAATTACTTCTAAAGAACCTTTCAGATTAACAAATCGAAGCGACGATAGGTATAGGGTGAATATTCTCTTTAACATTTAGAGAGAATACATAAAGTGAATAGTACTATAAAATTGTGGATTTGTGCCGGTAGGAAAATACAATATCTGCGATATGCTGATGACACTTTTACAATTGCCGCAAATATTGAAGAACTTGAAGCCATAATGAGAAAGCTAGGAGATACGTTACTGACATTAAATCTAGAACGGTGTTATAATCATCCACCCAGCAACAATTAGCCCCCCCCCCCCCCCCAATTATAAGAAATAAAGCTGACAAGTAGCTACAAATTCGTCTATCTGGGATCTATAATAAGCCACAAAAGAGGATGCAAAGATAACATAAAACGGCGTTTCAAGAATGCTGTTACAAAAATCACAAAAAGCACTTATTTTTCCAATTACTATGTATGCGGCAGAAACATGGTCTGTAAGGCAATCAGGGATACGAGAATAAAGGATGCCATCGAGATGTGGGCATATCTGCGAGCTCAGGAATTCATGGAGAGGGCATCGTACCAACTAGTCAATCCTGTAAGAGGTAAACGTCTACGTACCTATGTCTCTCAAACGCGATCAATCAGTCATTTTTGAGGTACTTTGTGCACGTAGCGAAAAGAAGAGGCTCAATGCAGCGATTGACAAACGACGAATGAATGCCCAGAGGTAAATCCCCGAAATTCTGGATAGATCAACCTAAAACACTAATAGGAGAAGATCTATTGTAACACAGATGGCTCAAAACCAAAAAGTTTGACAGTGTACCATGTAACATGATGTCACCAATCCCTTTTACGGCTGGACGAAAAGAAAAATAACACAATAAACTGAACTAAGCGTAAAAGAGAGCTGAATTTCGTATAATTACAGTTCGCTATGAAAATACTCAAAATGTCACTAACTAGTCTATCTTGTTCACGTGTCCCATATAGCTGTTATTTTATGTAGACTGCCAAAATATCACTTTTCTTTCCTGTTTTACATCTAAACCAACTTTTTTTTTATTGAACCAAAGTTTGCAGCACAGGTTTTTTATGTTTGATTTGTCGAAATCTTGGCAGATTTTACTAGATATTGCAAAATTACTTTGTAATCCCAATTGCTTTTCTTCGCCACAATTTGTAATAAAATTCTGGAAATTTTGCTCGTGCAACGTGTCCAGTTTCTGAATGCAAGTCATATGGCTTTCCATTTTAGTACTGCTTCGCATAGTAACAATCTCTTAGGTTAGGTTGAGAATTGACGCCGCCACTACTTTTTTATTGACATAAAGAAGAAGTCAGCAATTTATCTCGTCGAGCGTCAATCTTTAAACTGCAATTGTCCGTTCCTTATTCGACGAACCTAAGCAACCCTTAAAGGTCTTCTATTATATCGCTTGTAGACCGACGCTAATTCGCACGTTGTCATTCTTCGAGCTCTCTATTCTGGTTTTATCGAACCCGTAGTTCAAATTTGTGACCGGCTTCCTGCGATTTTCGGATCTTACTATCGCTAATCACTGCATCAGCTAAGATTAACGTATTTTATTAAGTAAGTATTGCATGTATGAATTATTTGTATATGTATTTAGTTGAATAACGTACGTTGCCAAATACGTTTTGAGATGTATTTCCATTAGTATTGAAAGAACACCGTAAGCGGTTTGTGCCAGCTACCTGTGACATTACACTACACGAAGACAACTGTAAGTTTTCTTATCGCAAAGTGGCGTCACGATCAGAGCAAATTCTTTGTTTGTCGCGATATTTAGCCTTGCAGCTGTGCCCATCAGTAAATATGTTTTTATTGATTTTTATATTCCATAACCAGCAGATACTTCAGGTGGACTCCACAAAAATTACACAAATTTACCCCTTTTTGGCCAACACGACCCAACCCCTTCTTTCTGCTTACAATCCTCCCCTTTCACTAAGCTGATTCAAGCAACTTTTGGGAGACTTGTTATTAGGAGTAACATTATTATAGGAAGGCATGCATTTATCGACTGATGGTTTTTAGTTTGTTTTTTTTTTAATTTACTATGCAAGTGGAAATTACTAATCACTTTAGTAATAAAAGGCCGCAGTTTGCATAGACAATCCATTTTATTACTTGGCCAGACCAGAACATTCCCTTGTTTGAATATTTCGTCTATCCAGAAAGTTATAATCCCGCAGAAAATAGATACGTTAGGTCCTCGGTTAGATTTAAAATATAATTTTTCTGAAACTAATACAAATTGGCAACATTCTACGAAGTAATTTATTTGTGAAAAACGTTTGAAGAATTTCAAAGATTATAGGGCGAACTTATATCATGCCGTAAAGGATTTTCTAAGCATTCAGTACTAATAATCCTACTACAAATTGGAGTAAATCGAACACCATTTTATTGATTTTGGCATTTTCTTTGGTTGTCTATCTTGTACTGTCGTTTTCAAGTGTATAATATTTAGCAAGAGGTTTAATATCGCTAGAATAAAATTGTATAGCTTGCTGCAGTATAATTACTTCACATGTTTTATTTCTTCTTGGTTATATATACGAAACGCACAGGTAAAAGTCAGCGGACGTGGCTCAGTGGTTAAGCCTCAGATTCTAGGTTAGAAACGGTTGATTTGCTTCCTACCGACCCCAATTGCTACAAAAATCTAGCAACAGCGCCACTATGATTCTCCAATCCGCCTTTGGCAATCATGAGGTCTTAATGCCTAAAACCTCCTGAGAAAGGAACGGCCGTTTCCCCAGAAGTTGTACTGTAAGGCTGAAGAGGAATCGCAGGTAGTCCTTAACAGGTTTCCCAAATCGGATACAGTAAGTAACGCCTTTAGTATTCTATGTTTATCAATATTTACAAAGAGAACGTAGATTAACTGTGTAAACTTAACCTTATGAAACAAGAGTGTATTTCATTTTTTAAACAATAAACAAATATTCGTTTACTGGTTGTGTTTTACATTGTAAATAGGTTGATTTATGCTGATGAAAATACAAAAAACAAGGATTATCTTCACAAGTTGTAGCTAAGCCAGTTTAAATCGACTCCAGAACTCAACTACACCACGCTTGAAAAATATTATTAGATAATGGGTGCAGACTGTTTATAGCGGTTCTCCAATCCGCCTTTGGCAATCATAAGGTCTTAATGCCTAAAACCTCCTGAGAAAGGAACTGCCGTTTCCCCAGAAGTTGTACTGTAAGGCTGAAGAGGAATCGCAGGTAGTCCTTAACATGTTTCCCAAATCGGATACTAACGCCTTTAGTATTCTATGTTTATCAATATTTACAAAGAGAACGTAGATTAACTGTGTAAATTTAACCTTATGAAAAAAGAATGTATTTCATTTTTTAAACAATAATCAAATATTCATTTACTGGTTGTGTTTTGCATTGTAAATAGGTTGATTTACGCCGATGGAAATACAAAAAACCAGGATTATCTTCACAAGTTGTAGCTAAGCCAGTTTAAATCGACTCCAAAACTCAACTACACTACGCTTGAAAAATGTTATTAGATAATGGGTGCATACTATCTATAGCGGTAAATATGCGCAATAGATTGCAAGAGTCTTTAACGATACAAAATATGTTTTATGTTTAACTTTGGAATCTATAACCTCCATTCGGGGCGATAGGTAATTATGTCATTTGAACAGTTTCCTTTGGAGAACTTGATGGAGCTCATCCTAATTAAAGCTTTTACTACTTCTTTCAATCGACTCCGCGCGCTCTTATCAAATCAGACGTTTCTATTTCCACCGTCCTCTTATACTATTTATGCCTCGCATCTGTTGTAATTGCTTATACCGGGTGTCCATTCTCAAAGTCGAACATAGGCAATTAACATTAGTGCATTCACTCGTTCTTAATTGAAATAATTAATTTTTCTATAGATAATTTTAACAGTCGTTGACGGAAAATATCTGATTTACGCCAACTAATTACCATTTGTTTTGACAAATGCTATCGAACTTGAAAAGCAAGGCATGGCATATTTTAAAACTCCCAAGTTTTAAATTAGTATTTTAAAATAAAAATCGCACCTTGAATATTATTATTGGTATCATTTGACGCGGAATAATTTTATCTTTCCATTGATACCATTACCTTTCCTGTAAGTTGAATTGGCTAGCAAGAATCGGCAAAAACGTTCAATACCATGTTAATCGCCTATGTTCGACTTTGAGAACGGACACCCGGTATGTTAACAATTAAAATTTGAGTGTAATTTGTATTCATTCACCTGGTGCTATTAATGTTTTCAGTGTACTTAAGTCGTGGTTTAAAATAAATACGAGAAGCGTTCAAATATAAATTTTAATTTAATATTTATTCAAAAACAAACACAAGGACTCGAATGTATATCATGTCATTTTTCTACCCAGTTTCCCTCTCTTTTTTAATAAACTGGTGCCGTCTTTCCGGAAGTTTCTGTATTATACGAGAAAAAAATTCTTTTGGCTGCTGTCGCACCCATTCACGATCAATTTCGATGAATTCTTCATTACAACGAGGTATTTTTATCATAGAAACTCTTTCAAGGGTCCAAACAAATAAAAAACTGATCCAGCAAGGTCCGAAATGTATGGTAAATGGGGCAGCATGGCTAATTTCAATTTTTGAATCGTAGTCAGCGTGTTACGACGTTGATATGACACAGTTTATTGCTACAATACCCAAAACTTACGTAACAGTAGCTTTTTAGCTTGCTGGGCAATCTTGTGCCATTACGTCCTATTTTATGTCCTTGTTTTCCATCCTTTTACTCCATCTATCCATATTCATTGCGGTATTTCTTTTGCTATGCTTTTTCGAGCTGCTCTATCTATTATTCTTTTTACGTTTTCTTTTATATACGTATGAAGGTTTTATATGTCCACACCAGTTAATTTTTTCTATATTGATACGTCTTACTATGTTTGGTCTACCAATTAAGTTGTATAAATCACTATTCTTGTAATTGATCTAATTGGGAACATCAAATTACAAAATTATTCACATGGCTTTTCTTAAACGTGAATCAATTGTGAACATCAACACAGTTTTACTTATTTTGTTTGTGCTCTTGGGCTGTATTTACAATTTTTTATGAACTGTACTCTAGTAATAGTAGTAATATTGGAAGGGCCCTCGTACAGTAACGATTTCCGCTATCAGCACGTGCCTGGTCGACTACCAAAGAAACTTAATGGACACCAGAGCATAATCGGCTGCAATTATCCTAATGTGCATCTAATTAACCGGCCGGGGATGCAATTAACCCCGAGCGCTCGAAAACAGCGAAACTAAAACCAGGTGGGCGCTGTTTTGCGGAAAATACAAATTAAAGGTCCCTTTATTTCGTACCAAAATTAAGGGATTCCTATCGAAATCGCAATTAAACGAAGTTGCAAATGGCGCCCCCGGCCATTAATCACTGGCTGCGTTTACGGTATCCGGCCAGATCGTATACCTCGCACCTAGATGTGTCTCAGTACCCGAAATCTAGATACAAATAGGCAATTGCTGATAACGCGTGGTCTAAAATTAAGCCCCGACCTGAAGTATAGGGGTTGTAATGCCATATCAGGATGGATTTAGTTCTTATGTTTAAGTTGTAGAATGGAAATTTTAGTTTAATTAGATTTCAAAGACAACCGGACATTTTAGGTAGAAATGTCTTCTTAGATGGATCGTTGTTCCACTTCTCTAGCTCTATGAATTCGCAAAACATGAGACTGTGGCTAGCAGAAACTTGGGATTCTAAGATGTAAAAACTGAACAAGGTCCTTTTTGCATATACCGTAAGAGTTTTTTAAGGCGGAACGGAAAACTGTGCATCTCAATGGATTAAAAATGAGTTTTTTAAAAAGGAACACATGAACGTACATGCAGGGTTGCTGCTATGGAGATGTGTATGGTTGCCCCGAAAATGAGATTATCTAAATGGGTTGTCACTAAAAACCGTCATTCGCTTAAAGGTAGAAAATTGTAATTAGATAGCTATTAATAAAAAATGTATTCGACGCAAGAAAAAGTTCTGCTTTATGACACCTACCGTAGCGGATCTAGTTTAAGGCAAGTACCTGCTGCATTTGCTGCGGAATTTCCAGATCATCCGGTACCAAGCATTTCCACTATCTCAAGGATGGTAAGCAAATCTATAAATACTGGATGTTTAAGGACTGCCCATGAGAAACGTGTCAGAGCACCACACAAAGTGGACGAAAATAAAAGTATTAATATTTTGGCTTCAGTTGAAAATAATTCTCGACTTTCCACTCGCAAACTAGCAGATGAACATGAAGTAAGTCAATCATCCGTTGTTAAAGTACTAAGGAAGGCAAAATACAAATGCTACTAATTTCAAAACCAAAACCAGCTTTTAAACAACGATC
>OW679201.1:59378446-59393199 GCA_940337035.1 Agriotes lineatus | reverse complement strand
AGCTTTTAAACAACGATCCAGAACAAAGGATGCAATTTTGTGAACTTATGTTGGAAAAAATAAATAACGATGAAGACTTTTTAAATACAATTTGTTTTACGGATGAGGCTACATTCACCTGCAATGGTGAGGTAAATTCACAGATTTTTAGGTACTGGGCAAGAGAGAACCATCATTTATTTAACGCAACAAGAACTCAATATCCAATGAAAGTTAACACTTTGGCAGGTATAATTGAAAATTACATTATCGGTCTTTTTTTCTTAGATGGAAACTTAACAGGCACTTCCTATTTAGAACTATTACGGGAAAGAGTCATACCAGCAATTCCAGAGTTGAACTTACCTTCCAACATGATTGCGCCCCAGCGCATTATTCCCGTGAAGTAAGAGAATATCTGACTACTACCTTTGGACACCATTGGATAGCTCGTGGAGGACCAGTAAGGTGGCCGGCACGGTCACCCGATTTGACGCCACTTTACTATTTTTACTGGGGCTACCTTAAGTCAAAAGTGTATAATGCTGTAGAAATTTTGAACTTGGTCGAACTTTGAAATAGAATCAGTCCAGCTTCACAAGAAATCGCCCCACATCAAATTAGAAATGCAGTAAACAATTTTTATGACCATTTAGGCTACTGCTCTGCCGTTAACGGTCGAATTTTTGAAAATTTAATATAATTTACGCACTTCAATAATTGCTGTAGTTGTTTATTTAGAAAGAATTTTCCTTTAATAATAATAATAACTAGGTAATAAAATAAGCATGTCATTAGCATTAGACAATAATTTACTTGAACATTTACATAACAACATTAACAACAGCCCTGGGCATGCTTTCCCTGTGTTCCATTTTAAAAAACTCGACATCATTACACTGACATGCAAATGTGTATTCCAAGTTGAAAAATTCTTACTGTTATAGATATAAAACATACCAAGGAAAGGGCAGATAACAATCTCTTAGCAGCCAAAAAATATGGTACCATTTTTACCGAGAACTGTGGAAGCTAAAATAAGGATTGGACAACGGTGACTTTGTGGCTCCATCCAAACAATAAAATGTTTAAATCGACAGAAAATCGTTTCCTGCTGGCTGAACAGACCCATTTAACTTCAGATCATGATTTTGCGAAAATCTAAAAGCACAAAAAGTATGTAGGGTAAATGTTCTTCCCAGAAGATTGATTGCAACCGGTCAACAAATCGAAAATAAAAAATCCATTCATTGAATACAAAATTATTCAAGCTAACTTCTTTTTATTTGAGTCCCTTTACAAAAATGAGAATGAAAAATTCTAAAAAGTTGGTTGTTTTAACTTTGAGACTAAATATCCTACATGTTCTTAACGAAGAGTGCAAGGTATTCAATATTCCATAATACCTCCGGTGGTAGATATTACCGCAATGGAACATAAATACAAGGGAACAGTTACAATAAATTTTAAAAAACCTTAAACATTTTTAAAAATTCCTACTTTCTTCGTCTATTTATTCCAGAACACTTTTATAGTGAAATTGGCCGTTACCCTTGCAGAAGGTAATAGATAAACCGAAAATGAAAATAGTGAAACTTTATTTTGACCAGCTCGATAAAGTATTTGTTATTTTACTTTCTTGTTTATTTTGATGTATGTAAAACTAACAAATAGATAAGGTTAATAACATGATTTCATGAATGTTTTATAACCTAATAACACATGAATGTACGTTTCTTAGGTATGCGTTCGCTGAGGAAAAAATGGTATCTCCTCCTAGTAAATATATTCGCCTTGATACCAGTGATACATGCAAATCTACTAAAATGTATTCATTCGCTGACCACTGAAACATAATACAATATCTACTGTACATTTCTGTTTGTTAGTTTCTCCTTTATTGACGAATACAATAAGAAATATTGGAACCACGCTACAGTCACCTTCCGAGATTTCTTCAGATCTTCACGTTTCAGAGTCCCTAGATGACGAAAAACTTGTTTTCTCAATTCCGTCTGTCTGCCTGTTGGCGGTAAAGCTCAGAAACTATTTATTAGAGGAAGTCTATATTTATTTTGCATGCGGATTGGATCGTGTGTTTCATTCGCAGCATGCTATGATCAAATTGAAGTTTGCCATAATTTGATATATACCCATTGACGCAAATAAACTACCATACGTCAGAGCGAACTAAATTACATCTTTACCTTGATCTATTTTCCTAAAAATATGCAATACAACAAATGAAAACAATTTTTATTGACTGTTATGTTTAATAGACTCGTTGCTATTATGCAAATGCCATCTTATTTTTCTTTTTGTTTGATGCAAGTAAACTTAATGCAGGTTAAAGTTTTCCCTGTCACAATGACAGATGTTTTCATAAACAAAATAAAATCTGACATTTACCTACAGACTTAAGTTAAGACATGACTATCTTTCTTTCCAAGGCCTATCCTAAATGAGTTTTTTAACACACGATATATTTATCTGATTCGAAACTTCTGTCAACCATAAACATGGTGAGAACCTTAACAAAATTGGTTATTTTTGCTTTAACTGAGAAATAAGTAAAAAAAGTAAGAATTTGCACATAGCTCAGGCTTTCCACTTGACGAAGATGGGACCCAACAGATACAGGGTAAATATTGTAAAAGGCACAAAAAGGACAACGATAAGCGAGTATATTTAATGCAGCCGTTGCCGGATGCGATAAACGGGCGGGTTGCTTGCGGGCTACTGCCAAGAGTTGGAATCACATTTGCAGGCACTGAAGTTCGAATTCCACCCCCGTAATGTTGTTTTATTTAAAAATTGCTGGAATTCGCATTACCGAGTGTTTTCCTTTATTATTTTAGTATAATTAGGAACGTTAATATATTTTTATCCGTAGTTTCCGTTGATTTTTAAAGTTGTTCGGTGTCACAACGTCCATTTGCGAAGGTAGTTCTAAGTAAAACTCTTTAAAAAATTTATTTTACGGTATGTTCTACTTTATTCTTATTTTATCCTGTAGCTCCATCCGTAAAAGAGGTTTGATTGACAGTTCGTTGAAAAAGTTTAGAAATATGATTATTAGCCTTACACTAAATATCCACTTCCACTTTCCCTTTTCTTTGCTAATTCCTTTACTTGGTTTCGTGTTACATTTTGAACGTTCCATTCGTTTATAATATTTCTTTTCTCCACGTTTTTCCTGTTTTTTTTTCT
Organism: Agriotes lineatus; assembly: GCA_940337035.1. NCBI lineage: Eukaryota > Metazoa > Arthropoda > Insecta > Coleoptera > Elateridae > Agriotes > Agriotes lineatus. The sequence continues at coordinate 59,390,010 of OW679201.1, read as the reverse complement.
CCTTTTAATGCTGTAATTCAGAGCTTGCCTAGTTATATCTACAGTTGGTTTTCTTAATGCACGTCCAATCCATTTCCAACAGCGTCTTTTTGTAATAACCGATACCGGTTTTTATGTAGTATTTGTTCATTGCTCTATATTAGAAATTTAATTCGACCATTAAATTTTTCATAATTTTCATAAACGATTCATTTATAAACGTTTGTATTTCTTTATACCTTTACCTAAGTGGCAGCCTCCGTGCTCATCTATTACACTATCTAAGTATATGTAACTTAAGCATTTTGTATGTTCTTTCCCTCTATCACTATTTCTCTATTCTTTAAGAAATGTATACTTAAAACCTTAGTTCTATTTGTGTTAATTTTTAATCCGACTGTACTCTTTATGTTCTTCAATTAATTTAATTCTTCTTGCGAATGGCTACTTCTTTCTGTGATTAAACAGGCAGCATCTGGGTATGCTAAATTTTCTAATTTAATTCATAATTGCCAGTAAACAAGTTTCACTCAGCGACGATTTTCGCGAAAGATGACCAGTTTCAACAGTTACCGAAACAAACATAGACGCCGTGCGAAGAATGACTCAGAAGGATAAGCGGACCATATATACACTTATTAGGAGTACCTTGGGCATTGGGATGACGGCAATAAACAAGGTTTTACATAATCATTTGGGTGTAAGAATAGTCTGTTGTAGGTGGATACCACACAGTTTAACAGAAGCACAAAAACAACAACATATGAAATGGTGTAAAAAAACTTTTAAGAAATATGACAAAGATAGGTCTAAAACAGTTTACACTATAACTGACGGCGAAAGCTGAATATATAGATTTCAACACGATTCTAAGCGGCAATATGTACAATAGGTGTTTCCAACAGGTCAATACAGTTAAAGTCGAGCGATCTCAAAGTGTTTGTAAAAAATGATTGCTTGCTTCTTTGCCAAATCGGGACCTATCACAACTATCGTGCTTGAAAATAAACGTACGGTTACCGCTAAATGCAGTATTCCTGGCAAACGGTATTCAAAGATCTCGTTTACGGCGCCCAAGAAGTGAGGTCGTTCTGCACAATGACAATGCTTCAAGTCATACCGCACATCCAACAAAATAATTTTTAGAGGCTTCCGGGTTAAAATTTCTAGGTCTTCCCCATACAGTCCCGACCTAGCACCTTCCAATTACTTTCTATTTCGTCGATTAAAAAGGTGTGGTTCCGAAGGTGCTATCAAAAGCTTCAAAAACAGTGTTTCTCAAGTGACTCAAGACGAGTGGAATTTGTGTTTTAAAAATTGGTTTTTATCGAATGTGTAAATCTATAGAGTTTTGAGGGCGAATATTTTGAAAAACCCTAATAAAAATAATTTTTGGCTTCAACTCTATATTTTATGAAATTGCAGAAATTTACGGTGCTACCCTCGTACTTGTCTAACTCTGCTTTCTACAACAAATGTGTTTGTGTTTGTTTCGTTACGCTGAATTAATGCATCGTAATTATCATATAATAATTTAATTAATCTAATGTATTTTGTTCATGCGCATTTCTTTTTGCCACATACTTCCTTTATCTGGGATAATTCTTAATGTATTTATTTGATCGATACATGATCTTGTCGGTCTAAAACCTGTCTGGTTTATTTCTAATACGCTTCCTATCTCACTCCTCATTCTGCCTAATATTATCTTTGTTAGTATTTTACCTGCACTTAAAATAATAATAGCTCTTCAATTGTCACAGTTTCTCCTGTCTCATTGTTTTGGGTACTTCTATGATTAAACCTTCCTTCCATTCGCTTGTTTTTTTTTTCTTCATACCAAATTTTTTAAACTAAGCAATGTAGTAATTTAACAGTTATTGCAGCACCTTCTTTAATTAAATCCATTGGGATGTCGTCTATTCCTGCAGTATTATCGTTCTTTAGTTGTTTCATAGCGATATATATTTCTTCTTCTAAAATTGTATCCATCTTCTTATTCAATTCTTTAAATTCCAACCCATCTTCATCAATATTAATTTATTTCCGACAGATTTGGTTGAAGCATTCTAGCTATCTGTCCACTACTTTTAGTATGTTTTCATCTTTGTCCTTTATATGCGTTGTTGTTAATCTTCTCTTCCCTACAATCTTTCCTGATATAGCATGTAGCGTTTTTATATCATTCTTTCTTGCTGTTTTTCAGCTTCTTTTAGTAATTCTTTTGTCGTTCTCCTTGTATGTTTTTGCACTCTTCTTTGCTTCCTTATTTTTTAACTGATATCAATATTTGAATTCTTTGTGCTATATTTAATTTTAATTTTTCCTGGAGTCAATAATACTCCTAATCCTTCCAAAAAATATGTTTTTCAATTACAACAAAAACATGGCAAAAACAAAAAATCCAATTACCAACATTCTTATAATTCTTAGAGTAAAAACAGCAATTCATTGTTAATTATATATTTTACCAAAGTTTGATTGGCTAATCTGTAACTTAAAATTGTGCAAAAAAAAACAATCATCAGCACTTACATAGTTAAGTTCCCGAGAAAAGTAAAACGTAAGATTTTATTTCAAAATATTTTAATTATTTTCCTTGGGAAACTTCTATTTCAGTTGCTACTATGTTAATATAATCGAGGGCTTGAGTTACTAATATTTGAAGTTTCCTTGTTGTCACAACGTTATGTTTATCTAATACATTAATCAATAAAAAAGACCACATAAACATTACTACGGCAGATTAAAGATTGACGAAGCCAATGCTTTTTATGCAATCGGAGAAGTTGAAAAACTCGCCGAACTCCTTGAGAGTTTAAGCTTAGCGGGGAGTTGATCAGTAGCTGCTCAGCTACCGTACAGCAGAGAGGGTGTGGGTGACTTTGAGTGTCATCATTTCGTAAAGGCAGCTACTTACGAGCAGTGACAGCCCTTCGAGAATATAAGAAGTTCCTCAGTTGTAATGCTGTGTCATTTTATTCAACGTTGCTCGAATACCGTCATGCAGCGTTTCACCGACGTTCTGTATACCGACGCTCTGTCTATCCGAAGAACCTCAAAATGGTTTTCAAATTTACTGCTATGTAACTTGTTTTTCAGTCGCAGTTGGTCATATTCTACAAGTAAGATAAGCTTTGCAGAAATCCCAACGTAAGTTTAGTCGTAACTTGGATCTGAGAACACATTTATTGTCATAGAGGAACGTCTTGGTTGGATTTTCACATTCCATACCCAGCAGACAAGCCAGGTGGCGCCCATGACAATAACACGAATTTGTGCCCGCATCTTTCTAAGTACAATAATTTGTTTTGATCATCGCGAGAGAGCCTTTTCTTCAGGCTACAGCCAACTCTACCCACTGAGTTAGTTCGAGCACATTTATGGCCCGTAAACGCGATTTCCCATATAACACATATTAACCTGTGTCTAATGCACCACCACATTTCGCATACTTCGACTTTGTACGAAACATACAAGAAAAACCAATGGAAAGAAATATACTAAAATTCTTTGTCATTGTGTTTCATTTAAAATTACTGTTTCTTATATTTTACAACACAGATATCTAGTTTTTTGTACTTATATGTAAGTCAGCGTTGATTATTTTATTGAATTTCATATTTTTTGCCGTAACAGTTGCTTCCTTAAACTAGATCGTTTTTGCAGCAAAATTCGTAACATGACGTTCACATTAGCAGATATCCTCGTTGGCGGACGGTTTTCTACACCTGATACTTAAAATACAAGCAAATATGGCATTATCAAAACACTCCCCAAATATCAATCAATATCATTGTAATTCAAGTAGTCATTGAAATAACATGGTAAAATTTAAAAAAAAACAAAAGTTTAGTCATATTTGCACGTGATTGTGAATGCAATTGCCATGTCGCCTAATCATATAAATATCACTGAAAGAAAATTATGAGTTATGATGAAAGTTCGAAATTAAAGACGACCAACCGAATAATAACAAAAAAAATCATTTACAAACCGCACCAGTAGGTAGATTCAAGTTATGCCACTCATCACTCACAAAGAACAAATACAAAAAGACGTTTTTTATCTGACACGTTTCAAAGTGGCACCCAAAGGCAGCTTTACGAATATTTTTATTCAACCTATTCTTAACATCTTAAAAATTGACAGCATTGTAAGTTACACTTTGCCCCTATCACTTCCCAAGCTGTCAGACAACAACAGAACCGTCCTGCAGAATCTCCTTTTCCACTTCTCTTCACCGAAAATGGAAGTTAAGACAAAGCAACCGCGAAACGCAGCACCTTTTCCCCATCCACAGATGTCTATCAGCCATATTTTTCCAGATTTTCCGGAATTTTAGTGCCACATAACAGCCGAACCGAAAATCTGCGCGGTCCCTCGTGTCGCCGTAATGAGAATCATAAAAATAAACAAACGGAGGAAATTGCAAAAATTACGGCCCTTAGTTGAGCCCGTGATCCTGCAAACAATTGGTCAAGGCTTTCTCATCTATAAAGCCTGCGGACATAAATTCGGACAACTAAATTTACTTTGTCTGGGCCCTATATTAATGTACATCACCGCTAGAAACTTATGAAGCTTCTCAGGTCAATTGATTTATTGGAGCTTCTACTGAGCGCCTCCAGTTTTTCAATACTAGAGGACTGTAAGACTAAAGTAGGCCGTCATGTGTTGTAAGCAGGTATAATAAAAATTATTGTTAAGTTTTTGAGACTGAGTAATTAAACTATCTGTAAAGCACCGAAGCAAAACTAGAATTGTAGCCAAATACAAAATGATAAGGATTTAAATGCCAAATATAATTCTATTACGGGCCACGAAAAGTAGGCAGCCAGTTAGAATCATTTTAGTCGCTCAATTTTTATAAATATTGATCAAGAACAATAGATTTTATACCAATAGTTTACCTCTAACCTAAATTGAGAAGAATTTGAAAACAGAGAACTCTAAATGGCATAGCTTCAACATCAATACCCTAAAATGCACTAAACATTTAAAAACATCAATATTTAAACATGTTACGTACTTCTAAACCATTCTACGCTGTTAAAATAAATGCCACCACTGCATCTGGCAAGCACAAAAATTATAAAGGGGTTTTTATTTCGCTAAGCCCTCCGTGCCAAGCTAGCGCGGAATATATATCTCCAGTCGACCAAGGGCCGCAAAGCAAAAAGATTGCTCGTAGTGTGTTATATGTTCCGTAAATGTAGCCGTGTGGAAAACTCCTTACCGTGCCGAGTTTGTAAATTTATAACGATTGTCGAATATATGCAGCTTCCCAAACCGCAGTTTGTGTATCCAAGATTCCGATTTCCGTTTCGTTTTGAGTATTGCGAAATTTAATATCAACTTAAGCTCGGATACATTCAAAAGAACCTCTATCGTTCCAAAACTCCCTGTATATCAGCCGTATCATCGACGCCTTTAATATCAATCTATAGTTTGACAACCATCTTACATCCCGTTGCAGTTCTACCTCTTTGCTACCATATGAATTCTTGTTAATTGTTCGTAAGTAATCTTTCAACTTCTGTTACCCATTTTTCTGACGAAGCTTCCCTTACATCGCTTATAGAATTGACGCCTGTTCCGCCCGTGGATGTTTCAACTTGCCCGTAAATCTCGCTCAACTTTAGCGGCCACCAACTCATTGGTCCCAGGAAAAATGTTCAACACTAAGTTATTCAAGGTTTAATAATGCAAGTGTGACTTACCGCCAACTTAAAATACACTAGAATAAGATCTTGCACGTGTAAATTATCGTCAATTTTGTATGTGCTTCTAAAAGTATGTTTTTAACTGCAAAATAAGTTTTGAGAAGCTCAAACTTCTGCGCTTTGCTCCGAATTTATCGATATGGCTTTCTCTTTTGGAACTACTTTTTCAAATACTGCACATGCTTTTCAGCTGTAAGTCTGGCCCGCTTAAATAGGGTTCCTAAATTTGCTGCATTATTTTTATTTGTAAAGCGCAGTGCAGTTTTACGTAGTGTGAAACTAAATAAAGTAGTTCAAAGACCTGCTAAGCTAAATCATAGCTGGAATTTAGCACCATACTTACATTTTTCACTTTACCAAGGATGTGCCCATGGTGGAATCTCCCAAATCCATCACTGGCATCCAACTCACTACGTCGCGAACAAAGTAACAAGAATGCATCCCTTAATACTTCAAAGCATAACTATTTCGATTTTAGCGAGAAAACCTGCTTTTATTTTTATTTACGATCCTCCTCCCTGGCCACCTTTTAGATTGTTGGGAGGATTTGCCGGTAACAAAGCATATCATTAAAAAATTATAGCACACTGCAACGGAGAAATTATTACCATACTGCAATAAAATAAGAAGCAATGTATGTTAACCTAAAAAAGAGTTTTGGGGAATAACGAATCATTATTTTATAAAAATTAACTGAGACAGTAGGCAGCGTATCTGGCAAAGTATAGGAATAATAGAATAGGAAAACTCCTTTTCAACTAGTTTAATTGTAGTGCTTGGATAATAGAAATTCCGAACACGTTTAAGTGTATCTTCTCGTTAAGGTTACCTTCGTCATTATTTCAATTTGGAGGTTGAGCTGAGAGCAATTCTCAGAAGTAAAAGGTTGTCCCGCTAAAATAGAAAAAGTAAAATATTCATTTTTGCAAATTAATTCATCAAGATGCACTTACGTCTTCTATTAATACTTATTCTAGTAAATTATCTGAGAATACTTTTTCTGATTAAACTTCAAATCTCTCGAGCGCTTGATGTTTAGTTACACGCAATTCAACAACAGTTCTCCATCTAGGCAAGAAGTCGACGACGGATTTTTCTCCCATGCGGATAAACCTCTATCAGCAGTTTTGATCGCCACACAGAGACGTAAATGGAATCATAAAACAACAGAATTTTTATAAAGAAAGTTTTAACCTTTAATCGATTTTCCATAATCAGATCTGAGCTTTTCGATTAAAACTTTTGCTTCTCTGAAGTTAATGTTCGAAAAGGGGATTACCCGAAACTATTTAGCGTTAAAGCAAAGAATGAATTATGGAGAAGTAGAACCGTATTTTGTCACCTAGGGGTTCGTGTACTCTAATATAGCAAACAACTTTTTGTTCTACTTCTTCCTGATTATCCTATGAATATCAAAGGTTAGTCATGATATCTTGTTCTGATATTAATCATTATAAGGGAATATTAATGTACCTATCAAAATACTAATCTCTTTAAAGCAATAAATATGTTGCTATTACTTTCTGAGCTGCTTGTCTGACATGGCTTGTTATAAACCCTGCAGATCTGGATGTAAGTAAGAATTTTGGGCATGTATGATATTCATTAAAGAATAATTAATTGTTTGCATAGTTAGCCATATAATTTAGAGTGTAGATCACAACAAAATAGGTGTATTAATTTATTGCTTTACCGACGTCTTCGACCAAGAGGTATTCACGAGCTCATTGTGATTGCCTAGTAGAAAGCGTTTGAAAATTAACGAATTACGCTCATTTTATATGCAGTACAGTTTTCATTAACAGTAATTAAATTTAATTTGTTGCCTTGCAAGGTAAGCAAGAGTTTGTTTTCTGTACGTCGCATTTCTTAATTTATGTCTTTAGATCTAGCTGCAATTGTTAGTCAACATCTGTAATTAAACATAGCTTTATGTATACGCAGCTCGCGCAACAGAAAACCAGTCTATTAGGTCGCTAAATTAGCAAAGACCGTGAAATAGCGTAGTGCTAGTGCAAAAGGGTTAAATCTGGCCTTCTTGCTCACACAAATTTCCCCACCCTTTCATCCAGTCAACAAGTGGTTAACCCTTCAGTAATTACCAACCACATTAACCTGGTCCTCTCAGTCAACAATCTACCTTCTCTAAGTTACTTCCTCAAAAGTGCAATAATGGGAAGACTTCAGGCATTACTATTCAGATCAATCATACTTTGAACAGCTTCAAATTTATGTTTCTAAATCAGCAACCTTTATGAAATTTGCAGCCGCTCAAGCCAGTAAACAGCAAAATCTGGTTAGTTTTTATGAACGAATAATATATATCAACCGCAACCATTTTATTATGAATCTGAGATACTTCATCATCTAAAATATATTGTCAATAGAAATCGTTTCGACACCTTTAGAGGAGATCTATTACAACCCGCAACAAGTCGAAAAGGTAGTTCAAAAGCTTAGTGGGAGGAGGGTGTAGGCTGGAAGAAGAGGCTCGCTCGCGATAGTCAGAACAACTTGTACCTCGAAGGTACTGGGTCAAATCCAGGTAATTTGCGTTAAGCGCCACCTGAAGTATCTCACCAGGAAGATTTCCTTCGGCTGCAGAAAATGTGCTCAGCTCCAAGATATAAAGCACAAACAACTACAGTGGAAGAAGGCGGAGGACGGCGTTTTACAGACGATAGACGATGAGGCAATGGGAATTCAAAATATTCGACCAATGGTTGAAACATAATTCTACTGCACAACAATTAGACGGAAACGGAAGTTCAGACTAGCAGGCTGTAACTTGGAAATAATTGCTAAAATCGAGAACATCGAAATTGCCTCGTGGAGACGTTAGTGCTTCGAAAATGGGACCTAAGTGACACAGAACGGCAACACTTTGACCACGCCGGCTAGAGAACAGCTTGCGCTACCTCTTTCCGCGCTAACAAAGAACTTTAGCAGTCGCCCCTTCAACAGCGAACATTAAATAGAATTATATATAAGCGTATCTTTAACTCCGAAGTGTTTCATGCAGTGTCCTTTTGATAAAATTGACTTAAAAAAGTAAGTCAATGATAGCTCTAACTCCAAAGTGAAGTAACTATAACCTGGTCATCAAAATCCTTTACTTTAGAATAATATGCTTTCAAATTCAAATATAGAAATAAATTTCTAAGCGATTTTCAAATTAGTTAGAAATCATATGTGATGGCACTGGACTGCTTTAGATCACTGTCGAGTAGTAAATAGCAAACAATTAATTAATGTGGCATTTTCAGCTTTATGTGTATATTGAAAACACTACTTCGTTCACACACTTTCATGTGTGATATCATTACGTTAATTGCGACATTTTATTTGTTTATTTTCTTAATTTGCTAAGTGGGCGCTGAGAGGTAAATTATAATATGCATCTGGTGATGGGAAGCTGTTTAGGTTTCTCGTTGCGCAAAGCCTTGCTATTTATCTGTTTGAGCAAAGTTTCTGTTCTGAGCGGATTATCACAACCTCCGTTTTTCGGCGATATGCACTCGGCCTGTCAGTCGCACTGATTTGGGTGCTGAAATCGCAACTTTTCGCAAGCATGAACGCTCGTTTCGGTAAACAAATGTTGAGTTAATCAACGGTTACGTCCGAACATTCCGAACTATAATGAAAAGGAAAATAAATGAGCTGCAACTGGCAGCCGAAAACTATGAGATTTTAGGCTGTGTTAATCTGGCTGTACATTTGGTAAGAATTTACTCGCGAACTCGTAAAGGTGTTTCGTAAATATTTACGTGCTTGCAGTACGGGCAAGGTTTACGATATTGCTTAATATTATCTTTAGAACGCAGGTGGCTGGAGGCGATCGAAAGTGAATAAAGCTCTAATTATTCGATTTTAAGGCTTCCGTATTTTATATATAATTAAAGTGCAATTATTACCTAAGTAATATAATTGGAACCTTCCAATCAGTACCCTTCACATAACTTAATATAGGTCCTGGCTGATAAGTATTGATATTTCTCTTTCTAAGTTAAGCTATCAAAGAGGCTTTTCAAAGAATTTCAATGTGTCACTAGTTGAAAATTGGAGTCAAGAAATCTAAACACGGAATAATTTACCAATCCCTGAACACCAGAAAGACCTCAACAATGTTAACGTCAGATTGGAAGAGTATTCGACTGTCGGCCTATTGACTTGAATCTGATCCGAATAACTTTATAGTATTATTTTTAAATGTGTGAATGGATTTACCACTTTGATCTGGAACCTAATTTCCGAAATTTATCATTAAAGCACAGAAATTCACCACCTTTGAGCAAATTTTGATTAATTCCCCCGATAGGTGGATTGGTGATTGCTATATTTTAGGATGATGGGAATCTATTAGCTGGTTAACACAAAAAGATCAATACTGGCCACTACTACATCAAAGTTCCCCAAAGCTATTAAAGAAAGAAACTGTAGTAATCTACAAAGAAGTGGGATATTGACCGTGATAATGCTCCCGCTCACAAAAGCTCTTATTTTATCATTAAAGCACAGAAGTTCACCACCTTTAAGCAAATTTTGATTAAGTCCCCGGATAGGTAGACTGGTGATTGCTATATTTTAGGATGATGGGAATCTATTAGCTGGTTAACACAAAAAGATCAATACTGGCCACTACTACATCAAAGTTCCCCAAAACTATTAAAGAAAGAAACTGTAGTAATCTACAAAGAAGTGGGATATTGACCGTGATAATGCTCCCGCTCACAAAAGCTCTTATTTTGAGACTGCTACCTATACAGCTACATCCCGGATGCTTGGAATTAACCAAAATATTATTTTAAACACACTTAGTCATACACTCGTCATACCAATTTTATAAAAGAATGGAATAATTTTCTAGGAAACGTTAACATGTTTCCACTTTTCTCTACTTTTGTATTGAATCAACTACGGTCACAAGTAAAGTTTCTTTTATAAGTACACATAAGCACATTTTAAATCCTTTGTTTCCCTGTGTACATGTAACGGGAAGTTGACCTTACTCAGCTGAGTGTATTTGATGTAACATTTTAATATAGGTATAGCAGATTTGTACATGCATGTTGTTTACTGTTTGTTAGTAGATTCTAATAATAATTAGATCATGACACGAACGCCACTGGTAGTTTCCACGCGATGCGGGAAATAGACGCCACTGAGATTCAAAAGTGTGGTTCGAATTGTCGTAGACAGAAGTAGACGCCGGACACCCTTAGTTTTTCAGGGTGTAATCCAGGGTCAATTAAAAGTGAACTTCCTAAATTTTCCTAAAAACTCCTAGAACAAATCTCTCGTAATGCTGACTTTTGAACCTCAAGGAAAGTTCTATCGGCATTGCTGTTTGACGACAAATAACGCGTCTGCTTTCTCAAGTGGCGCAATAGTAAAAGCATCGCCGAAAATACCTGCGAGAGACCTGTCCATGTTATACCATCGCTATTGAGCTAGCTGGCTATAGAAAATGAAATTAATAAAAACTTAGGGACATAAATAGGCTCGCGAAAATCATCACGTTACAATTTGACGCCCATACAGAAGGGCACGATACGCCGCATTACTTATGCAAATTTTTAATTTCATTTTCAATTACACTAATAAGCAGACCCAATGTCTAATAAAAATCACAACGTACAGATACAGAGATTATGGCTTCCAGTTGATCTGACTTCAAAGACATCAGCGACACTAAAAATCAATCTAGGCAAGTTATAACGTTTTACTAAAGTTCCTGTTCTAAACAATAAACCAATTCCTAACCTAAAACGACCCGCCTCGTTAAAACGCAAACAAAAACAAAAGCATTCGATTCCTGCACTTAGAGACCCCATCTTGGAAGCTTTTAAAGTTGTACGT